>JBBBVT010000015.1:17411127-17430084 GCA_037177035.1 Craterocephalus eyresii
GATGTATGAGCTTCCACTGTTTTGTGCAGGAGTAAGTTAAGGGGGGGGGTGGGCTGGGGGGGGATGGGCTATGATAATATAGATGCTAGAAAATGATAAGTGAAGGACACATATTATTGCTATTGGCAGGTCAGATGAAGGAGTGCACTAGACGTGTGTGTGTGTGTGTTTGTGTATTGGCAGAACTCCAGTGATTAAATACACTACAGTGCCCTTCTCTCCTCTTTAGTGGCTCAGAGCAACAGGACATCAGAGTGGCCCTGCAATGAGAAAGCGCACAGTTCTCATGAGGCTCCCAGACCTTTTTGGTTTTAGCTCAATTGTGTGAGGTTGTTAAGACACCATTTTGCCATGCATGCTGAGTCTAAGTAAACACACACTACCTGTCTAAGAGTAGAATAGTCAAAAGTGCCTGAGGGAGCAGGGCGAGTTGAAGAAAACAGCGATGAAAGTCATGACACTGGCTGTCCATACAGTGGGAATTTCATCACCAAGCGTGGAAAACACCAGGAGTAAGTGGCTTGAAATGAGGTGAGGAAAATTAGTTTCTTTCCCTTTAAAATGCTGATGTGGTTTCCAACAGCAGTATGAGTGTCAAACTGTGACTGATATTAAAATAAAATGATGCTCCAGTATGTCCACGCAACCAACTGTCTTTTTTTTCTCTCCATCTTACTGACAGGCAGCTCGATCAGAGCAGTTATGTTTTGCTTGAATCGGTGAGCTTCACTTGCCTGGTGTCAACATATTTGGATCATAAAGGCGCCTAATAATAAAAAAAAATGTGCAAGGGTGTTTCTCGGAAAACTGCGTAGTCGGATGCAATGCTTCATGATGGGATGATGTTGACCTTTTTCTTGCAAATATGTTGTTGGAAATCAAACAATACACAAACTGTGGAGATTTATTGCATTTCCAAATGCAAAATTATCAAAAGAGATTTCAAAGAAACAGGATTTTCTTAGACAGACCTTACACTAAAATCACTCCATAGAATGACACTGATGGTAGATATATTCTGTATAAACGTTAGCTTGTTTGCTCTGATCACAGTTGCCTCAGACCCTGACGTCCTGAGTTACAGGACCTGCTGTGAATCCATCCTCTGCCATTTCAAAGCCACAACAGAACACCAGACTATCCCCCTCAGATCTGTGTAAACCCATGAAGACCTCATCTGCAACTTCACTTTGCTTTGTTTCCTTTTCATTCCTTATTTTGATGTAAGCGCTGGCAACCCGGAGGAGTTGAGCAGATATGCCAATATTTGTCTTTTTTATTAATCTCTCTCTGTTGTTGGAAGGATGTTAAAATCCATGCTTGCACAGATAAGGGGACACTACTGTGCTGTACTAAGCACGAGCTAATTCTGGGCCCAAAGCCAAATTCTAGATGGCCTGCCTGCCATCACTTCAGAGCTCAACAGCTACCTGCACAGCTCTGCTTCAGCGCTGGAAAAAAGAATCCGGTTAACAGGTTTTAGAGATGGTCCTTTGTAATGTAAGAGGAGGGTTGATCCTCCAAAAGTACAACTTAACTAACATGGTGGAGTGAAGCGATGATAGATGCTATTGAACCTTAAGTGCATGTTTTTCATCATTTTTGAAACTCCATCACTCTGAGATTGGTCATAAAATCAAATAGACACAATCAATTTTTTCTTCAAAGTGGTTAAAATCTGTGAAAGTACGGACAACTACAGCCTATTCTTAGGCTTGGTCTGGTAAAGGTCCACTGGAAAGCAGACAGACCCCTCCCCCCATTTAAAAAGAAAAGCATCCCCTGGGAAAAAGGGAAGATCACAGACGAAGGTGCTCTGCTTTGGGTCATAAACCTTCGTGGCATTCCACCTTTTTCCCAGCCCCTCCGCCTCCCCGCGATCTCCCCCGTGCTTTCAGGTTGGAGCTGAGAGTGGCTCCTGCCCAGCGTGGGCTTGAGTGACGGGAAGACAAGGCCACAGTGTTGTCATGACGGTGCCCCTCCCCATCCTCCTCAACCACCATCCCACCCCCTCCCCTGTCCCTCATCAGACAAGCTGGGTGTCAGCTCAGAGACGGCAACAGTGATTTATTGGTCTCTACTCCGCTGAGACCCCCCCCCCCCCCGCCCCTCACCGTCCACACACAATCTCAACTGCACCCTCCTCCTCACACTCCCTCCACCACCCTCAATTTTTCCCATCCCTCTCTGCACCCCCCACCCCCCCATCCATCCTCTCCCCTTCTGTCCTCTCCTGCTGCATGGCCCCTGGGGGAAAAGAAGGGGTAATGACCCACATCAGCAGCAGCTACGTTCACACACACACACACACACACACACACACACACACACACACACACACACCTCCTCTAGTCCTTGCGGGCGGATACAAATAAATACCCTCTGTGACACACATACGCACACGTATGCACTGCACACATAAAGCAGGCGCTGACACATTTACGCCCACAGGCATGTGTATCTGGGAACTGAGGAATTCCAGCGCTGTGCTGTAACATTGTTAGCCCGGCTCAAAAGTGTCCCCCACTCTTTGAGCCACACGGCAACAACACAGAGGAGGCTGATAATAAGTCTTCTCACGTGATTATGTTTGTAAATAAGGGAGCGATTTCACTAGAACTTGATGAAGACTCCAGAAGATGGAATGTGGATTTCATGAGACGGAACAATGGAGGGATTCGTGTCTTCCTGCAGTGAAGTGCAATAAGATCCTCTGACTTCCCCTATGTGTGTAACTAAAGCCGCTTGCACAATTTGACTATGGAACCCATATAGTGGCCACAGAAGTACCAGTGAACTTCCTGCCAAATGGCAACTTTGTATGTGAGGGGGGAAAGAAATCATCAAGGCGATGGTGCACATTCTCAGTGTTTTTTCATATTCCTCCACGTTTTTCTCAGGAAAGTGCATTTTTCAAAGGCTGATTTTGAATGCAGGCAGTGGATCCACACTGAAGGCAGAGTGAGGTTAAATCTGAGCATTGACTTGCAAATGCTACTGACAGCACTGCGTGCGCTGTCACTCATTTCACACAGTGGAGTGATGCTCTCCTGTGAGGAGTGTGCAGCCACTGCTGCAGGTCTCCACTTTACCTGAGTGCTGGCATGCTTGAGAGCTCATTTCAGGAGTTATTATACATGTTTATACACTTCTATTAGGAACAGGAAGTAAATAATTAGGTTTTTATTTTGGGGGAAAGAAAGAAAGGAAATGTAACACCTTTACTTTTTGGGGGGAAGTTTGCTCCAGCAAATTAGTCCAGCTCCATCACAAACCCGTCTTCACTTTTAAGATAAATGCTGAATATGAATAGCTGAGTATGGTGAGTTTCCTTTGTGAGTAAACTCCCATATCAAACCTCATAGAGATTACAGCGCTGCCTGAGATTCTCGTGGGTTTTTGCTAGAAGAAAGACAAAAAAGCTGGAAGACTGCATCATGCTGCCATCTGCTGTTCAACACAGGTAACTCAGCACCCACTAATGACCGCTACTCCAGATCAGTGTCTGGAACCCCTTACAACCCAAAGAGCCAATTATAGCCTACCCCCTGTCAGCTAAATAACACTAGTTCAGAGCCACAAATCTCACACAACCCTTTGCAAAATGGCAACTTATAAATAGCTAAGACAGGAAATTTGTCACTTTTGGGAAATGTATTTATTTATTTATTTTTAAATAAAGGGGTCACCCATTGCAAAAAGAAGATTTTCCTTCACGAAATGCAGATATTTGTGGACTTTCTTTTAAAAAGCCCATAATTTGCAAACAAACAAAACAATAAAAATAGCCTAGCAACCCTTGTTCAGAAGACACTCATACCAGTGCTATATAATGTTCACCAGTGATACAATAATTTTGTTGTCAGAATCATTTAACCGACAGATGAACCTGTGCATTGCATTTCTCAGAGTCGCTTGCAAATTGTTCACCCCAACAGTCACAAACAAATAGTCCATAAATAGTCTACATAAGCTGGCTTTCTTATAGTTCAACCACAGGGGTGAACAATATGCTTTGAACAAAGTCAGCTTCACACCAACAGTGCAACAGCCAAATTTACGTGCCAGTACATTTGCTCGCACGTACAGCATACGACTCTAAATGTCCTCATCATCTGTCAATTGGTCTGTGATCACATGACCAAGATAATGATAGAGAGCTGCATTTTAATGACCTGAGCGCAAATCTTGACTTAACTTGGTTTTCAGGAAGAGGGCTCAAATCGCTGGTTTGGCTCATCATTTTCAAACAAAACCGGGAAAATAGGAATCTAAATTCCTCTGTGAACTTTTTCTAGGGTGTTACTTATGGAAAACGTAGAAAACATGGTATAGTTGGGGCTAAAGTCGCAATGTTTTGGTACCAGTCTGCAGTTGATTCTCTGTGCCACACGGTGTCACCATAACACTGAGCTGTCCCTAAATGCTGCTTATAGCAGAGTAAGCAATAGCAGAGGACCAATCCCTGGTGAGGGAAGAAGTCATCATCTTTAACCAGAGATGGACTGTAACTCACTGAAACTCACTTTGTCAATTAATGCACTTTAATGTAAAAACTACTTTTACTTGTCTTGTATTTTGCCTCTAATCAACTCTGCCTTGGAGACTAAATTGCTCTGTGCATGATATCACAACCCCACTTTATTATGTCTAATTCTGTTGCACTTTATATGCTTATTTACATGAGTCTAGACATTTTTTGACAGGAGGCCAGGAAGAGGCATAGACTGAGAAAAGGGTGGTGCATGTAAATGAGACCTTTTGGAAAAGGTCCAGATTTTATTTTGGGGATTATGATGAATTTACTGTTACAACTACGGTAGTATTCTAATGTGGAAAATTAAGCAGTTTTTAAAAGGGAACAGCCAGTCTTGTTTAGTCAACAATTGTTTGCTTAAGATGACCCTGCATTGTTTGACTTCAACCACTGCTGCACCAACACTTATTGATTGTAAGGGAAAACTGGCTTTTATCTAAGTGAGCAGTTGTATCTGTGTTTCTGTAACTGTGCACAGTCATCACAATAGGTGCTTTGGCAACTTTTACAAACCTTTTCATAAAAATATGAACAGCATAGAGAGACAATTATCATTACCCCCCTGCATAAGCAGTTGGCAACATGATGATGTAATATAAATAATGCATTATGAATAAACCATGAAATTTACCCATGACAGGCCAATTTACACCAGATATCTGTAAAACTTTGATTGCTCTTGGTTTGGCACCTGTGAGGCCAGTTGCATTTAGAGAGAAAATTTATGAACCCCTGAGCAGACCCCATGCATGGAAAAGTTGAAATTGAAATAAGACTTTTTGTTTTTTTACGGTTTGCATTTATTTGGAGACAAATTTGAGCAGAATTTCCTGATAAGTGTCAAATTACAGAGGTAGATCACGTGTTAATGGGACATTTCACTGGATAAAAGAAGAAAGGGTATTGAAATAAAAAAAAGGAGGGGAACATTTTCAGGATAAACCCTAAAGCCTGATCACTAAACAGCGGTCGCTAAACCTCAAAAGAACTCAACAACCCAGAATGTCTTAGAATTAAAAGCCTTTAGCTAGAAAAAAAGAAAAAAATCTCACTAGCAAGAATGGAAAGACTCTTAGTTAATTTCAAAAAGCATTAACATGATGTTACATTTGCCCTAACAGAATTAGGTGATTTATTATCTATCATATACAACTCAGAAATTCAGTCTTGAAGTATGATTTAATTGCAGCTCTTGATGGTGAAGCATTTCTTTAAGAATGTTTTGCACTTTATTTGAACCGTTATTTGTTTAGTGTTGGGCAGTAAAGTAATTAGTAACAACAGACTGCAAATATGCTGTGAAAGGTGTCATTACACTTTAAACGTGCTGAATAATATGCTGTTCAGCCACTTTCCAATAGTGGAAAAAATATGCAGTGGTTTAAATCTGGGCTCCATTGTATGTTTCCTGTGATGTAACAGACAAATTGTGGACTTTTTAGTGAAACTGTACACCTCATAGCTCTACAACATGCCTCATGTGTGCCATTTTTCCTAATTACTTTAATTCACAGAGTGTAGGTTTTCTTAAACTACTCTAATTACTTAGGTGTCTTATTTTCTTTCAACCTTTCCAGTTGCATCTTGCCAGAACTGTTCTCACCACAGAAGTCGGCAGAATTTTACGAATACGATCCAACCTCTCTTTCTCTTTCCTGGACCGGCAGCATCTACACTAACATTTTCCTCGCCTTCCATTCGTTACACCATCTCACTCTGCAGATTTCTGGCCCACGAAGGCAACCTGTATTTTCCAGGAGAGACCAGCTGGCTGTCGAACAAACCCAGGCCTTCCACTTCTCCTTGTGGTCCATTTTAGTGGATGTTGCAGCTCCATGAGCAATTCTCAGAATTCCGACACTCTGCTTTTGCTCCTAACAGTTTCATAAACACTGTAAGGTCAAATATAACCTAGAATAAAACCAAGAAGAACATTTATTGCAAAGCTTTAAGGAATATTTAGGACAGTGACAGGAGTTTTAAATGACAAGCACTGAGTGATATACAACATTTTTACCACACTGGAGGTGAGTGACTGGATACTCAGTGGAGCTGATTTAGTGAGAAGTCAAAACCTTTAGTGTGGGCTCCACAAAAAATGCTGTTAAAGTGTCATTTAAAAACTATGTTAGCACTTAAAAAATGACCATCTTGACACTGTAAATGCTGATTTAGTGGGTTTTGACTGAATGTGTTGAGCTCACTGCGGGGTTAAATCCACACTCATGTTATACAAGGACTGTATCTGCTCTTGGCCTCCACTAGATACTTCGTATGTCTGTGCAATCTAAATCTGGATACTCAAACAGACACAGAGATCCGTGGCTGGTGAGATGGGTGGTCTCTGCATAAGTCCAGATTTTACAGTATGCTACCATGCATTAGCGTATGCCCTTCTCGCTGTGTAAACACACTCCCCAGAAACACTGCAACACCTTTCCTGATTATTGTTCATGTGATTAATAACTAGAACTTGTATTCCTATGCACCTCAGCCCCGCCATGACATCATCTCAGGCTGTAACAGGACCTTGGACTGTTCCCTAACAGAGGCCCTGTCACACGTGGCCTCCAGCGACGGACCCGATGTTTGTTTACCTCTCCCTGTCACTACTATTCCACAGCGGGACACGCTTTCCTTTTGCCCATAAATCTGTAGCGTCTCGCACGACTTGCAGAGTTGGAGGGACTGACATGAAGCCCCTGGCGAGAGAAAAGTGTGTGCATGTGTGTGTGTGTAAATATATAAATATAAAAATCCCTCGCCTGGGTCACTGGTGGCAGTGGTGAGGATGGCTAGCAGCCAGATAAGCTGCTTCTGCACTCTCTCTCTCTCTCCTTGGTCTGCCTGAAAGAAATGTGCCAATATCCAGTGAGGCTCCTGGTGCTGGGCCCCATGAGCACAGGACTACTGTCAAACACAACATGCAAATGCTAAGAGACTGGAAGTTGCATGTGAAAGAGTAGATACCTCCTCTTCTCCTATTAGGGGATAAAAAAATCATTAAGGTCAGAATTTTGTGTCCTGGTAATTGATGGTGTTGTTGTCACCACCAACTCCATCAACTCCTCATCCCTTGAGTCTCTCTGCTAATCTGAACTAATGTAATTATAGTTGCCACTAACCAATCGCTGCTAATTAATAACAACCGCAGAGTCTGGCTGGTTGTGTATTCTTGATTATTAAAGATGGAAAAAAAAACTTAATCAGAAGCTCAGTGAAAACATGTGAGCTCAATTAAACATAGATGGTACAGTATTCAACTTGCAAACACACCAAGAAGAGAAATAATACCACATTCCTTCTCAGTAATTCAGTTTCAAAGGCAAACAGCTGCAGGTTAATGGATTGGAAACAAATGAAATGGGAATAAATGCCTTTGCTGATTAGATTATGAATGAAAATAAACAACGCACGTTGTCCAGTAAGCAGAACGGTTCTGGTCCAGCTGAAGGCAAAACTTTGCATGGAAAATGAACGGAATGGTTATTTTTGGAGGATGATGATATTTAATATGAACAGTGAGTTTGACTGGTGCAGAATTCATCCTGCAGGGCGACCCATAGAGAATTTTAGAGAGAAGTTTTCTATGATGTTTGTTTCCACAGCCCCATAGAAGAAAATATTGCTTGTTACTTGTTTTACCGCATTTGATGCTGTTTCATGAATAAAAAGTATTGGAGTTACTGGATTATTTTTTCATCTTTCACTGGATAAATTTATTAACACAGTAACTGTCTTTATTTATGTTCCCAGCCATATTAGTCAAAGTTAATTAAGGTACAACTGCATATAGCATATATAGCATATAACTGCATATATATTTTCAGAGCTCAAATGCTAAAACTTTGATTATAAAAAATAATTCCCTCAACACATTTGTCTTTGAGCAGGCTGCTCCTCAGGTTAAGTCTTGTGGGCTTAATTATGAAATAGCATTTGTAGTTGGGTAAAATTGTACAAGGCCATGGTGTGGGCTGATGAACCTGCTTTAATGGTATGTGCTCTCATGAGTGTTTGTGTGCGGTGCAAAGAGGGGTTAATTAATTTGCCTCTCTGCAGAAGCACTGCTTTTTTGGCTTTGGTGCAGGAAGACTGGCTGCTTTCTAAAATAGGAAGAGAACAACAACAGAGACTAGCTGCTCATTTCTGCAGGCATTTTAATTGCTAGAAGACAGAGCCAAGCTAAAAATGTCTCCGCTGGCTTCCAGCATGAGAAAGTAAGTAGCTTCTCTCTGTTCTACCTCCGAATCAATACAGGAGAAAAATGTCTATCGTCAAAACCCTCTGAAATGCATGGATAAAAACACAGGTCGTCCCTAAGAAACTAATTCTGCTGTTGTGAAATCGGTGTCTGACGTATCTGAGCATGTCATTTCTGAAATAAATAACAATTTCACTGTGGCAGTGGCAACTGCTGTTGTTTTGACTACAGAGGTGACCAAGTGGGTGTGAGAGAATTTAGTGTCAACAATTATCTGCTCAGTGGAAGCTACAAAATAATTTAGCTTCTTAAATTGAACTTTCCTCACACCTATATCCCTCATCTTTGGATATAGGTATAAGAAACATCTTTATATATCTTCTTTATATCAGGAAACACAGATGGGAGTTTATCCTTGTAAGCCAGGATTCTGCACACTTTACACAATCAGCTTTCCACCTTAACTCTATTCTCAACAAAAACACGCCCTGCAGGAGTAACAAAGCTACAAAGAACCAACAAGAGAAATGAAAAGAAGCCATTTCTGGTCCTGAAATTCCAGTTTGAAACCACAGGGCAATCCTCCGTACATAGGGTGACCAAAGTGGGGTGAGCAGCGGAGTGTATGAAGTCTGCCACAGCACCAAAATACTGGCAGATGAGTCTTTTCTTTCATACTTTCCTGCTTCCAGCGCTGAGGTTGTCCCGATTCAGTGAAGAGCCATCCACAGAAATTTGTGGTGGAATGGACCATTCATGATTTCCTGATGCTTTTCAAAGGAAAGATACAAACAGTATATTGTTTATATTTCTCTGTCTGTTGGGTGAATGTGTCTCACACAGTTGTGAAACTATAGTAAGTGGATAATCGTGTAGGTAAGGGAAGTTTGTTCATAATTCACATTTCATGTACATAACAATTCAGTGTGCTTTAAGTACAATTTAGGTACATATATGAAGTTACTTTACCATGTGAAATGAATGAAGGACACATATTACTCGTCTGAGGAAAATTACGAGTGTAGAAATGCAACTTTAAAAAAATGAATAGAAATAAAGTTTTGCTCCAGAGGGTAGTTGTTCTATCTCTGAACACTCACTGCCGTTTTTTCACAGTGTTGTGTAAAGGATGTGAAAAATTGTCCATTTTGTTCAGCATTTTTTGCAGCTTTACTGGAGTCAGCTTTGGCAGCTACAGTTGTTCCCAGCACAGAGCCAGCCTACTCGACCAGTTGGATCCATAATATCACAATAATCATCATGTCCAGGATCACACAATCTGTTGTTGTTAAGCATCGGAATGCGTCCATTTTGTTCTTTTCCTTCACTTTGTTGCCTTCATCTGGTCATACTAACTCAAAGCAGAGTCAGGACACTAACTCGAGTCCAGGATATGCTTCTGCAGCCACATCTCTGTAAAACACATAACACTGAATTCCTTCTGTGTCCCTGTAAAATGCTTCATGTTCTTCCATTTTGTTAGTGAGCAATCTCACATTTGCCATTCGAACTCCTGGAAGAGATAGTCCTTGGCTTAGTTGTGTTTTTTTCATTGATTTGGTTTTGGAGCGCTTCACCCTTCATCCTGCTGTTAAACTGCCAAAATATGAGGAGAAACCCCCTGAGCTGCATGACCTTCAAAGCAGTGGTGAAAAGCTCTTTCAGAATGAGCATAAACAGTGGATTATCTTAAGAAAAGCTTAAAGAATATATAGAAATAGAGTATTATATGATCTACCACCTGGCCGTCTAAAATTTCAGTTAAACTGTTCAAGCAAAATGCTACACGCATTTGTTATTGGTGAAATTCATCCAACTATACATTTATCTGTGAATAAATTATAAGCACATCATCCCAAGTCCATAGCCAAGTCCCTTGCTTGGCAATACTCCTCTTCCCACCCTAATGGACACCAACACACCAGCTGTAAAGCCTGGGAATAAAATGAACTAAACGCTTACAAAAAACCAGCTTCAAACCACATGGATCCCTTCAGGCAGATAACATTGTTTCATCTGCATCATTAATCCTTCAAATTAATCAGTGATGTTTATTAGAGAGCGTCTCAGGAACACGATGATTTGTAGCAGCCGTGTCTCATGATGCAATAAGACAGAGTTTCCATTAGGGCATTTCGTCCTTTAGGATTAGATAATGCACCTCTGTAGAAATGAACGACCCTGCTGTGCAGATGAAGACAGTAAATAGTGTAAATAAAAAATTCCTATGTTTTCCATTCTATATTGTTCTGACATTTAAAAAAATGCTTCTCATTTGTACTTCTTTCACAACAGAGCAGGGAGTGATGGTCTTTTAAATGAGGGATGAAAAAGTCAGCATGTGTTCTCAATGAAACAGAGGAATCTGCCTCTGTGCCAGTGAGCTGCTTGGCTTTCTGCATTCCACTGTTCTTCTGCCTTCTTAAAGCTTTCAGTATCACAGCCCATTTCTTTTGTTATAATAATGTTTAATCCAAAAACAGGTGAATAAAACCAAATTCAAGCATGACAAAAATATTCGGTTTATGCTGCATTTTGGGAAAGCTGAAGTGCTGCCTGGCATATAGGAGCAGCACGTCGTACATCATCCAGGCTGACTGGTTTTTAACATTTAGACAAGTACATGAAACAACAGGTGCGCAGCATGTCTTATTATAAAATTAATGCTGATCTTCTTATTTTTACTTTTATGCTTAATCATTGTTGTATTGCACCATTATAATGAGGAACTGCCCCCCAAAAAACAAAGCATACCTGCAAAGAACAATCTTAATGCAGCGATGACAGTTTATCATAATTCATTAATAAAGTCAGGGAGACCATATGAATGCACTCAGAGAAACCCAAACATTTGTGGTTGGAATATATCTTTATTTTAAATTCTCTGATTTTAAAAAGACTATAGATTAAATCTATAGGCTACACAAAAGCAAACAACATGAACCACAGGCACTAGCTGACAGAGAAAAGCTTTAGGTTACAGAAATCTGAGGGCAGTTAACACAGGGACAAACTCGGTATGGAAGTAAAAAGGGGGAATTAAACAGTGATTTTTCTACATCCTCATTACTCCGGCTGTGTAACACACAGATGATTTAGATGTTAGAAGCAAGGGAGGGCAGAGCACATCACTTCACTGCAACCAGTCCCAGCTGTTTCTCGTTGTGTTCTAATTGTTTTATATCCATGGAAATCCCTCAGGCTCATGCTTCACTATGAGGCTCTGCTAAGCCTACCCTTTTTCAGTACCACCAACCCACCTTTCCTCTCTGGGGTCCAAGCTCAGCTTCAAGGCCCTTTCAATCACTACCAGGTGAGAATCTCTTCTGTCTTCCTGTCTATGCCTACCTATTCCATGGTGTATCAGGTTAGTGGTGTGTCAGATCTATTGTCCCTCTGCTGTGCTCGCTACACAAAAACTTTACAGAAAACTGTGCGCAAATGTATCTCTTCTATTACTATTAGAAAGGGAGGGGGATCTTTGAAGTGGGAACAGAGCATTACCAGCTTCAAAATCACACAGCTGGGCATGCAAGTCGTTATCATTATTACAACAGCTCTTTAAAAGCCTTGCCAAGGCATCTGGCTTATGTTTGGAGCTGGAACTGGATCTGTTGGGTTGGCAAATCCAACAGACAAGTCACAGAAACCAAGGCACACCGTTCCGTACAGGTGAAATTAAAGCCTCTAAAAATCAAAAGCATACAAGCATATATGTACATACACATGTCCAATCCTTCAAGACACACAAGTCATATTTCATTGCATTAGTAGATACAGTATTTGTGGCTCATAGTGGCAAGCAGGGGTGATTGCACAAAAATTTTAACAGAGCTGGCATCTCAAGCTTTGTAAGAGTAAATAAACAAGTTTTTGCACTTGCAATAAATTAAACACCATTTTCAAAATGGTTGTCTTGTCCTTTTTTATTTGATTATTTAAAATAAAATTACAATAAAGCAGAAGAGGACAAATTTCTTTATGTCATTAGCAATGTAGTGGTAGCGATGTAACACAAAGTTCAGCAGAAACCAAACCTTTATGCATCATGGTTTCGAAATCTGCAGTCCAATTCTAACCTTTACAATTAAACATATCTAAAAACAGAATAGCTATTGTTCAGGGTGAATTCAACCCAAAGTTATATTTATACGACTGGGAGAAATACCGCTGTATTCTTGGTGGACATGTCGGTTAAGCTGATATACAACGGATGGTATGCAGCTGACTTTTTAGCCTGTGCAACATTCTTCTGGTCTGGTGTGGAGCCAGTTTTAAAGGTGCTCTGAAATCAAGCTAATCCACAAAGTGAATCTCCACCAGCACTTCTAAACATTCATGAATGAGCAGTTTTACTTCCCGTCAAGTACTGCTGACAAATTTAGATCTTTGATTGAAGAAGTTAAAAACATCTTTTAACCCTTGTTTGCCCCCTGGACATTTTTGTCCACTTCCAAAATCCAAAACTCCCTCACAGAGACAATCACCCGGCTCACCGGAGCTGACTTGTGGTGAGGAAGTGTCATCCTGTATGAAATGTCAAAAGCCCAACCTTCTAGAAAGTGGACAAAAAAGTCTACGTGAAAGGTCATACATGTAAGTTTTCTGAGGGGTAACTCAAGGGTAAAAAAGTTAATGCTTTAATCAGTGACATACATACCAAAAATACCTAAAACCAACAAACAAACAAACAAAAAAAAAAAAGAGAGTTCCTGGAACACGAAATTGTTGCAGATTCCATTGCTAATAGTCGTCATACAGATCTCTTCTTTATCTGAAACCCATTGTATGATAGTTTGTGGAAAAATGCAATGAAAGAAACTTATTAAACTTCAGAGTGACTTGTCTGATGACACGTTAGCCACAAGTATGCAATAAGGCAATGTGTTTCAGTTCTGTTTCAGCGAGTTGAGTCTTTTGCGAAATGCTGCATTAAAAAAAAAGTTCAACAAAAAGAATGTCTTAAAAATGTGCTCCCTCTCTCATAAAAGGAGAAAAAGAGGTCATCATTCTGTCCTTGAGAGGGGGCTCAGGCACCTGCCGACAGGATGCGGCCCTCTCAGTTAGCCCAGTGGAGCAGGTGGAGGTTGAGTGGTTGACACAGAGGGAAGGGACTGTGGGTCATGGAGGCTGAAAGCAACCAACCAGATGTCCAGCTTCATTTCTAAACTATAAGCAACAGGCTGATGGCAGAGCTCACAAAGGGCACAAGAATTTAACAGGCAGTCTGCAGCTTCAAGAGCGCAGATGAGCCAGGTTTTACCAGCGCTACACCTGGCTGTAGCCCACCGTTAGCACCTACCACACAGGTTGAGGGTCTGCAGGCTGCAGCCAAGCGTCCGTGCCTTATCACAAAGGGCCAGGATTGTTGCGGTAGTTGTAATGGTTGCTGCGCTCGGAGTCTGCAATCTGCAGACTTGGTTTCCTCTCCGGCTCCTCGCTATCAACTGCGTCTGGCCTCGTGCAACGTGGAGGACGCACCTTGAAGAAATCGGACACAAAGCAGACCTGTAGAAGGAGAGGAAAGGAGAAGACGGGGCAAGGAGATTTTTAGTCACTTGGATATTTTTCCCACCGAGATCAGAGTGAAAACATATCAGAGTTATGGTAGACATAGGTCCAGACTGGAAATAGTGATTACACAAGACTAAAGAGGTCTGCAAACAGCATATAAATGACAAACGGACACATCTGAGAAGAACACACAGAGCGCAGGCACAACCCCTGTCAGCCATAAAACACCGTGCCCAGAGGGTCTTTAATGGTCCAAGGCGTCGCCTCAGGTCCCAATTAATCATACATGGACACACTCACACAGATGCAGAAACACACATGCTGCCACTCCAGAATTTCCACAACGCTGCGCTGACAGCGGCTCAATCAAAACAGGGAAGTGGCCAAACAATAAAGCGTCCCAGCTGGATGAGATGAAGAGCATGGACTTACTGGGAGTGAAGCTTGCAGCTGCGAGCGAGTTTGAATCAAGACCCACTAAGCTGCTGTGTTACACTTCACTTGCTTCCAATTAACTGTTTAAATCAAATAAAGCTGAAACAGTGTTTTATCAGTGACTTTTTCAATTTTAAAAGGAATATCACTAACATTAAGATTTCCATTATATGTAATTTTCTTAATGACAGACAGCTCCACCTGTATTTGCTTTTCCGTAAGTTGAAAACCACATAGGTATGATTTAAAGCTGGGGATGCCACTAGTTGTGTGGCTGGAAGTACTTCACAAAAGATGAAATAGCAAAAATGAACATCAAAGAAGCGGCGTTAGGTGGAGGGATTGACCGGCCGCTGGAAGCAGGGTGTGGGACTCATTAACCATCGCAGTGTTTTCCTTGAAAGACGTTGTCTTGGAGACTCACATTTAATACAGCAACAAGCGCTCCCTGCAGCAGCCCCACCAGCACGTCGCTCCAGTGGTGCTTGTAATCAGAGACTCGGGTGTAGCCCACGTACACCGCGAAGGCCACCAGGAAAAACTGGATCGTGGGTCGGAGAAGTCGGGCCCACTTAGCCGCAAGTCTCGCCTGCACATAAAGCTGCAGGGGGAAAGGGTACAGTAGATGAAAAGTTAATAATTTCAGACAACAAAAAAATGAGGATACTTTTCCTGATTTTTGGGACCTCTTATATTTACTGAAAATCCATATTATAGAGGTTTTAAACTGCGGTTTAATGTTTGTTATGTCTGTATTTGTGTAAACAATCACACATTTAACTATTGGGTCATGAATTAGATTTGATGTAAGCTCAAACATGAATAACAAAGAGCATATTTGTTTTCCAACTCATCAGCGGCTGGTATGCCTCAAATTGGATTTAACTCTAAAAAGGTGGCGAGTGCAATTCTAATTTACATCCACCCTGGGTGGACAGACCCTTTAAAACAACGTTTTTATGAGAATCTCAAGGTGCCAAAAAGTATCTGAACCTGGCCCGAGCACAGACGTCCCTGAGTTTCTGCACAGCTGCAGAGGAAGGTGCCATAACTGGCATCGCACTCACAGCTCGGCCGCACACACTCTCTCAAAACAGCCGAGAGGACACAGACTTGATATCGCAGCTTGGCTCTGTTTTGTTTGCAGTATTTGCCCAATTAAACATGGGAACAGACACAAGCTTGAGATATTTGGTCTTTTCTTTGAGCTGAAAACTGCTGCTTTGCTTGGAACTCGCCTACCAGCTCTGGCGCCTGGATTTAAACACAAAGATACGAGGCCAAGCGTAATGAACTGAACAGGCCTGAGGAGGAAGGATGCAGAGATCTCAACATCATTCCTTGCACTGGCCACATTCCTAGGCTGAACTCTTGCCTCGTCCATCTATATCCAGAGGCACAGACTGGATCTATGGGCCTTTTCTCCTTCTCAACAATTAGCCTTTGATTACACATTCAGATGCACAAGCATGTTCTCAGATAAGCCCCATCTGGGGACAGTAATGCCTGATACACACTGTCATGTTTACATTCTTTCTGCACATGATGATGTATATGTACATTTTGGTTAAAGGCTCAAAGCAGTACTTACTGCTAGGAAGAGCATGCAGTACATTCCAAATGAGGAGTGACCGGAGTAGAAGGACAATCTGTAGACAAAAAGAATGAAAGAAAAAAAAAAAAAAGAGGCCAAATGTTACACACTTCACAGGATGTTTATTCAGAAGCATCAAGCGGCATCATTTCTATGTAAAGTGAATCTACAAAATCCCAGAAATGTGCTTTCATTTCTTAGCTTTTTTCTGTAAAATGAAGGCAGTGTTTTCTGTTTGTAAATTACTGCTTTGAGCCCCGAATTTATCATCTGCTTTAAAAGAAATGGATGTGACATCATTCCAGGACACAATGCATTTCCAGACACCCCCCATAAACTCCAGTGCTGAACAAAAGGCATGACCTGATACAATTTATCTCTCATAAAGCTGTTTTGTATACAGGATAATCAGCTCTAATGCAGCAGGCTGTAAACATGTTTATTGCTGCTTTCTGGAAGAACATTCTAAGACGGGGATGTTTAGGAATTGACCCACTTTTGGAACCTACATTTGTTATTTTCCTTCCTGATTATATACCAGAAGCGCATCCAGAATTATTTTCCTCTTACCTTGACTCGGTGACATCCCGCAGCATTCCTGTGCAGTTGATAACCGGCATATAACCCGTGCAGACCTTGGGGGCGCATACAGCCATGAAGTTGGGCCTCGGGCGGCCGATTGTGTACTTTGCAAGGTCAGTAAGAGACTGGCTGACAACTGCTCCGAACAGAAAGGTGCCCACCACCTTGTAGAGTGCAGCTACATACTGGTTGAAGTCTGAATTTGAGTAAATCCTCTTGCTGTAGACCAAATAAGCCTCTCCAGAAGAGATCTGAGAGACAAATGAAGAAAATGTCATTTTCTTATTTTGACTTGAACATTTTTAATTATGCATATGGCACTGGATGTTCTTAGATGACTTCAGTTGTGAAAAATGTCCTGGATTTTTATTTTAAAAGGAGCTATACCTGGTATTATTTTAATCTTTCTAAGAAAAATGGTTTCTTCACACTATGTTATATGGTAAAAGGGGTAATTCCATAAAAATGAATGAGTCATTGAGTGCGCATATGTACTAGTCCAGGTCATTGTAATTAATGAAAGCTGCTAATTTTTAGCTTTGGTGTGACAATCTCTTTCTCTGCCAATGGGTTTAACTTCCGGATTCCAATCATCCTGTAAGAGCGTTCCCCTAGGAATCTGGAAGTTACGGAAGTTAACCAAATTGGCATAGAAAGAGTGCGTCACGCCGAAGCTAAAAATTAGCCGCTTTCGCCACTTACCCCTTTTACCACGTGGCATACCATGTAGAAACCTTTTTTTTCTTCGAAAGATTAAAATAATATCAGGTATAGCTCCTTTAACTACCCTAAAAGTTAAGGGCAGCTAAGAGGCTCTGAGGAATACTTACGATGACAACAGTGCAGGAGATGGTGACGGCTGCCAGCATGCCGTGAGTGATGGTGTCTGGTTTTAGGGGGTACTTAATGCTTTCATCATCACAGTAAATCCCTCTTTGATATGGTTTGTACACAATGGTCATAATGATGGAGGGCAGCGCCGCTGGAGAGAAAACAAGTGGATAAGAAGATACTATTTAACATATTCCTTGGTAAAATAGATAAATACAACCGAGTTTGACCTTGATGAGATATGTGACTGGGTGGGCATGCTTCTAAGCTGCACGCAGTGAACCAACATGAATATTTCAAAGAAAAATGTTCAACATATTTTTCTGTTTTTCTACAGGTCTGCAGACATTACATCAGTCCAGATTGCGAGAGGTGAACTAAAAATGTTTCTCTAAGGATAGCCAAGTTGTTTTCCCTCTAGCTGGACTTTGGGTTCTAAAAATCACAATGATGAAAAACAACCCACAAGGAGAAAAAAAAACATTTTGGTAGTTAAATGGCAGGGTGGGAATGCA
Organism: Craterocephalus eyresii; assembly: GCA_037177035.1. NCBI lineage: Eukaryota > Metazoa > Chordata > Actinopteri > Atheriniformes > Atherinidae > Craterocephalus > Craterocephalus eyresii. The sequence goes on from JBBBVT010000015.1 coordinate 17,429,340, forward strand.
CAGCAAGGAATAGCAAAAATAAACAGTGGGAAATGGCTTTTGAATCGAAACAAAAAAAACCAAAAATGTCCGCAGATTCCTGAAGGAACAAACACAAAACTGCAACACTTGTGAATGATGTGGCCGTGTCTAAAACTAAGACAAAGTAGCAGCTTGCAGTTGGAAGAAACCATGATGTCCTTGACTTGTTCAGAAACATTAAAACACACACACACCTTCACTCTCTGACACACAAACACTTGTGGGTACATCTTTAAAATTCTAAGACAAGCTTATTAAATCCTTACAGTAGGATTTGGCTGAATTTAAACAAAGTTTAAATGTTTTTAATACATTGAGATGATGGTGATGTGAACAATGTGGCAGGGGTGATAAAAAACAACAACTTTCTAATGATTCAGTCATCTTGATACTTCTTTGTTGCTTTTCATCGCTGAGTCAGCAGCAGAGAACTGAAACTGTGCTCTGCTGCTCATCTACTGTGTCCCGGAGTATAACCTGAGGCAGATCCAATCAGTATGTGGGAGAAAGGCCTCATCAGTTTCACTGTAAAACCAGAGGTTCAAGCACAGGCTTTATAGTGACAGAATTTTCTGTTACATTCATAAATATAATAGGTTCATAGCATTTTTTCAATGTGAAATAAACAATTTAAAAGGATTAGGGTTGTTTGCTGAAAGAAAAGACATACATTTGGGCTGTTATGAGAGTTTTTTTTCACTTCTCACATTAGGGAAAGGGAATA
>JBBBVT010000015.1:17430165-17445450 GCA_037177035.1 Craterocephalus eyresii
GTGAAAGTGGCTTCAGTTTATTAACCATGAAATCAAAGCAAAATGTAAGAATGGTGAAAGAATAAGAGAAAAAAAAGAAAAAAGGGGCAAATTTGAGAAGTGCAGCAGTCTCCAATGGTATTATATTTCTGTGTAAATGAACACTGCACCCCTCCCATTCTTTGAAAAAAAAAAAAAAAAAGTCTGCAGCCGACATAATTCCAGGAGGACTTCCAGCGAGACTGACTGATGAGAGACCTGGAGGATGGAGACCAAAAGGAAAATACACAACTGGAAGGTGTATCAAGATTTGTCTGAGATGTGTTTAATTATTCCACCTTTCATGATGGAGGCAGAACATCAGACTGCTACAACAGAAAAAAGTTGCCTCCTGTGTGACTTCATTTCAGCATGAAGGAAGGGATTCATCATTGTGACTAAACCTGTCTATATTTTACATCAGCTCGCCCCAATTACAAAAAGCCACAAGTTGTTGTGAAAATGTTGTGACCAATCTCAAAATTCTCCCACAGTAAGAACAATAACATCCATTAGAGGTGTTGTTTGCCATTATATATATGGGAGGTGATATGAGACGAAGGTGGACATTGTTTAGCAACATGCCAAGTGCAAACATGATGTTCGCAGACACCATGAAGACAAAGGGCGTTATTGACTCTCTGAGATTCCGAAGCAAAACACTGAAGAAGCTTTGTGCTGGAAACAGAATCAACAATAGCGCTCAATTGATGAAACATGATCGCACATGGATTCCTAGTATGACCCCACTTTGGATGAGCAGGGTTTAGACTTGATAAAGAAGGAAGGAAAAATGTTCTATTAAAACTGATCCAAGTCTGGATCAAATCTGACTCCTTGGTAGTTCGATGAGTATGAACCATTTCCATGCCACTGAATCACTGTTACCTACACATGTATCCATTCAGTTTTTGGTCATGTAATGCCTAGATGCATTTCCAACTGCTCCACACGTCCTCCAAACATACTTTTTCCCTACATCCAGCAGCTGGATGACACTTGTCCCCCTCATAACAGATTCCCACCAACCACCATGTAGCAGCCATGCCAGGATGTGGTGTGCTGGAATCACAAAGCCCACATCTTTTCCTCTGATTGCCACAAAATCCTGTTTGCAACAACCACAATACAATGTACAGTCGAGTCTCCTGGATTTTATGGACATCCTGTCTCACGCGCCACAGGGGAGCATCTTGATAAGGACTTACTGATGTGACTTTTTGGTGGCGGCTCTTGCATCTGTATCCTGCTTCCAGCAAGATGTAGAGAAAGACGGTAACTCTTTCTCTTCCTAGTTGGCAACTTTAAATCAAAACAGAGCCATGTCAAAAATTCCTAATAACAGATGTACTGGTCTGTGCACTGGTCTTAACCACGATCAGGTCCTTCTGTGTGCAGTAAAGAGTGCAACTTGTGGTGCAAGTTAACATGATATGGATAGATAATATCGCCAGACATGTAAAAACAGTTTTCTTTCTGAATAACTGGTGCAGCATATGCGTTTGATGTCACCACAGGTGAAGGTGGACACAGTGGGACAAGGTGGCATGAAATCTGTTTCCATTCAACACACGTTATGTCAACTGGGACCACTTTTGACAAAGTGTGCCTTAAAGCAGCACAACAGCAGTTATTTCCTTGCTGGGCTCACATGATATTGTTACTTCAAACTCCAAACACTTTTTAGAGAAGGTTGATTTAATTAAGTAAAAAGCTGCAAAGACAAGAACGAGCATTTGCTAGGCTGTGCTACCCTTCTCTGCTAATAGCAAGCTTCCAAACAACTAAATAACTTATTAGTATATATTCATTCTGTAAGCCATTTGCTAATGGATGTTATGCTTTTTTTAAAGCCTACTAAATCTTCTTAGCCCAACGGGGATTTTGCCAGTTTATAGACTAAGTGAAATCAGGGCACCTGGCCTTAAAAGACCTTCCCTGGGCTTGTAAAAGCGTATTCCTCTTTCATTCCTGCATAGCTACATGAAGCACTAATTAAGCTGACTACTCACTTCAACTTGCAAGTCATAAATTACATGCGTGGGTGAAATGAAAAAGACTGAAATAAAATGATGTAAAGAGTCTGGGGCAGAACCAATGCTTCGCCCAGAGCTGTGTACATACGCACGTCTTGTGAGTGTGGACATCTGCAAGAAACAAACCAGCTATTCTCTGGAAAAGCAGACGTACACAGCTCGCCTCCAAAAAAAATAAAAAAAATAAAAATCAGACCCACTGGCGCACAAAATAGGCCACCAGCACACCACGAGACAATCCCATAGGCCAAACTGACACCGCTTCCACTAAAAGGCCGAGTGTCTCAGTTTACACTCGGAACAACTATCGCAGATTTTTCTGCAGAGAAAACTGCAGAAAAACTAAAAAGTATGTACGCATAGGCATTTATTTCAAGTCGTCTGACAATAATCTTGCACAATACCTGCTTTGGCAGACTGGAGGAGGAACGGGATACTCATTTGGAACGTGGCCAAAAACTAATCCACAGGCTGCCAGTCAGAAATCTCTTATTGCAGACCTGTTTGAAGTGGAAGGATGCAGCCTTCCTGTCTCAGATTTAGGAGCCTACATAAAAGCCTTTGGTCCCACGTTGCAAAGGCGGAAGCTTCTCATTTACCTGGTTGCAGATTACCATTCATCCTCAGTGGCACCTCAGTGTCTCAAGCTGAAATGGTCGTTGCAACTAAAAACGACAGAAAGTGATAGTGACTGTGCATGAAACAAAGATGAAAATCAAGTTTTGAACATTAACCGATACCTCTCCTTTCTCAATGCTGATTCCCATCTTTCATTCTGTTTTCTCTTATTTAAAGGCGTTCCTTCGTCTCTCTGCGGCATTCGCTCTCTTCACTGCAAAATCCTCCAATACACTTCCCCTTCTGTTGTAAATATAGAGGCCTCAACGGGTGATGCTTTATTTAGCTGGCAGATGTGCAATTATGCAGGACCGTTTGGACCACAATCACTCTCTGGTCTGTGCTGCGATTTGAAGCTTGTCACATCCTCTCTCTGCCTTTTTCAGTTCAGCTGTCTCCCTGTGTTCTTCTCATTTTTCTCTGGCCGACACCTTGAGAAAAGCTGTCATGTTCCTGTGGAAGTAGCTCAGGTGGTTTACAGCAGCTCGCCCTGGTTTTTCTGACATAACTTGCTGCACCTGCAGAGCCATCTAGACGGACAATTACTTCCATCAATTTGAAAAACATACAGTCTGGGTTTTCATTATGCATACTTTGAGGTGTGTACAGACTATGTGTGTGTGTGTGTGCGTGCGATGCGAGAGGCCTGTTCTCATGCCCCTGGGCTGCCCTGCTTGGTCTAAACCTTTCCTTCAGGGTCACAGCTGGAACATTCACCCCTCCATCTAATTTCTTCCACTCTCGTTTCCTGCCTTTTTAGCATCAAGGTCACTCAGACCTCACTCCGTTTCCTCTTTCTGCATTTCGCCCTGTTTTGTGTTGATCTTTTCCTTCTGTTGCCAACTATCACTTCATCTCATGTTTCGCCATTTCAATACCCAATACTTTCCACACTCTAAACCTATTTTCTCCAACACTGAGGACAAGGATACAAGCAGCCCCCGCACACCCCCACCTTCTGCCTTTCTTTTATTTTGTTTCTTTCCTGCAATTGAGAAAACTTTTGTATACTGTATCGGGTGATGTTCCAGATCTTTGCAAGATTGGCTTGTGGCGACAGAACAACTAAACCCTCCCTCTTTCTGACTGTCTCACCCCAAGCCGGACTGACTAATGTGGAAGGTATGTGCTGAGCCTACAACCTCGGCCGGCGTTGGCCTCTGGAATTCTAACTCACATGAGGAACGCCCAACTTTGCCAGTAACACCAAATCCTGCTGCTGCTGAGGCCCATTCTTCGCTTTTAATCCCACTGTTTCACCCCCGTCCATCATTTACGCATGCTTAGCTTCAAGCAGCGCAGAAGGAAACGGGCTGGTGGGCAAGACTGAGCAAAGGCAGCTAAATCTGGGCTGGCAATCAAAGAGTCTGGGTTTAGAGGGGATCAAAGAAGTAGGCCACACAGGTTTAAGCCTAAACCAGAAAGGCCTGCAGGAGGAGTTAAAAGACAGCCTGATGTGTACAACCATGACTAATGGTGCTGACCTTCTCAGAAAGTTGGTCAAACATACTGCAGACTGCTGCTGCATGTTTACCGTGGACTAATTTTACATAACACAAATGAATGTTTATTGCATAGATGAAGTGAAGTATAATCTAACTGCATTCTCTTAATAACTGTGACGACACAAAATACCCTTGAAAAACGATGGCTCCATCTGCGATCCTAAGGATAAATGCTTTGCAATTACCCCACTAAACCAGGAAGAGATGGGGATGGCAGAGCCATCAAAACACACACTGGACAAATGAAGAGGAACACTGCTGATGGAAAAATGAAAGGAAACTACAGTAGAAGGTACTTTTTGCACTTTGGGAGTACATCACCCCAAAATGACCCATTTGAACAGATTGGATTATTTTGGGACTGTGGAATTCCAACAACTTCACTCCTCACCTAATTAACTCAGGGTCATCCTCTTCTGAATTTCCACTGCTGTAATGTGATTATTAGGCACTGGTTAATGAAGATGAACAGTAGGTGGCTGTTATTCTCCAGATAGGAACAGAAGAAGTAACTGGAAACGGGCTAAAAAGCTGTATCATGTTACGTCAAACAAACCACTGAGGTCTCATAATGCATTTTTACTATTAACGGTAAACAGTAGCAATGCACTGCCCGCTGCTAATAACATAGTACAGTACAAATGTACACAATCACAAATATTCTATAAAAAAAGTCTTTTTTCAGGTTTGGTTTAGTATTTGTGCTGTGACTTAGGAAATTGCATTTGAAGACCTAAGAGTGATTCCTATTGCACTAGTTTGGACATGTTATTTGTACATGTTCATTGATTTTTTTTTTTGTCTTTTGTATGCATCCTATTTTATCTTTTGCTTATGTTGTACAGAGCTTTGGTACAATGCTCTTGTTTAGAGTGTGCCTTGAAAAAGAAATTGGATAGAATTAGATATTTCCCAAATGCATGGGGTGTCCGAAAATGTTTTTCAACAACTGCATATGTAATAAGCAGTCATTGATGTTTTATATAATTTACATCCCACAAATTCAGAAAATCTGAAACCCATGGCTCATTTTTTCTGATGCATACCCCTAATGGAATTCTCTTGCAACAGAACTTGCAAATGGAATTTGCAACATTTGCAAACTTAAATAATGATATTTTAAAACAATTAAAATTAAAGGTAAATGCTTGTGAAAAAATAAATGTTTCAAGACTGTTTTTGGAGTGCAAGGTTAAAGAAGCAAGAATATTTGTACCGGTAGCCTAAATCATATTTATTATCTATTTAACTCTATATGAGAACATAGTCATGGTCTGTAAAAAATAGTTGGGGAGGAGGGGATCTTGAAACCATTAAGATGATGTTCGGCAGATATGCTTGTTGGATATTTGATAAAATACAGATGTAAAGGAGCTCATGCGATCAAACCTTTAAAAATTAACTTTTACATAAACTTTAATATCTTGGTTGCCACTTTCATATGATTACTATTCTAATAAAAAGTTTATAACACATTCTATGAATTAAGAAATGAACTATCATAAAGTGATAGTTTAAATAATAATACTCAGAAACTTATTTGCTGCTATGCAGTTAGAATAATTTTAGAGGAGTATAAACAAAAACAGGTTCATTTTTCTCAGAGTGTGCTTGTTTGTAGCCTTAGTTTCCATGACATGAGTCTCTAGAGGAAAACCATTCCAACCACGCATCTTCATTACTTTTCTCTGAGAACCCAAGACAATCAGTCTTCCCAACAAACCACATGAGAGGCCTAGCTCCAGGGAGACACTGAAACACTTCTTTACCGACAAGCTCAAACCAACAACATATCACTACCAGCAATCTACTGAGAAGAAAATAACACTAAAAACAAATAATTAATAGCTTTGGGAGAATGCTCTGATGCTTAAGGTAATGATCCAGCCAATAATAGAATAAAATAACGCAATTGGTTAAGCAAACGAGAACCTGAAAAATGCTAACTGTGTTTGAATTGCCCTACTGTCATCTATCCAATGTCACCTTCTGACAAGAATTTCTGCGAATTAACAAAAAACAAACAAACAAAAAAGAACCTGGTGAAATAACAGGTTTGTCACAACATATGGCATGAACACACAGAAATCCCAAAGGTTGCGTGAGCATGTGCTACACCACTGTTTTGCCTCAAGGCTATTGAGTCTAACACACTACACCTGAGTCACAGCTAATTGCCATTCATTACACCTGCAGCGGCGCCTAAGTCATGCAGGAATTTGAACCCTGACTCCTCCTACAACTCCTCCACCTGCAGCACTGCACCTATGAGCAGGAGCTGTGGGAAGGGAAAGGTTAAAACCCGGCGTGTCCTCTCTGCTCTCTGCCAACACCCACCATATTTGTGCAGAGTACACTTACACATACAAGGGAGGCAGAGAGAAAGAAAAGAGGCCAAGAGCTCACAATGAATGACAACTTCAGGACAAAGATATCTGGAAAGCATTGACGGGAACAAATCAGACAGGAAACAAGGCAGAGAGTACAAAAGGAAGGAAATACTAAGCTAACACTTATCTTAGATTCTTACAGTAACGGAGCTATACCTGATATTATTTTAATCTTTCTGAGAAAAATAGTTTCTACATATTATGTGGTAAAAGGGGATAGTCCATGAAAATGAATGGGCCATTTTAGTTAGCGAAAACGGCTAATTTTTAGCTTTGTGGTGATGCCCTCTCTGCCAATGGGGTTACCTTCTGTAACTTTTGGATTCCAATGAGCCAGTAAGAGCGTTCCCCTAGGGAATCCAGAAGTTATGGAAGTTAATCCCATTGGCAGAGAAAGAGAGCGTCGCGCCAAATCTAAAAAATTAACCGCTATCGCTAACTAAAATGGCCTGAACTCGTACATATGTGCAATCAATAAGTCAGTCATTTTTATGGACTTAAAAGGGGTAAGTCCGACTTTTTACTACATAATATACCCTGTAGAAAGCATTTCTCTTAAAAGATTAAAATAATATCAGGTAGCCTATAGCTCCTTTAAACTGGTTAGTTAGGTGTCACAAGAAGAAAAAATGGTAACTGGACTGTACTTGTAGCTATAGTGCTTTTCTAGTCATGTGATACTCAAAGCGCTTTGACACTACATGTATCATTCCCCCACTCATACAGCACCTATGTTGAAACATACTTGGTGCTAAGTAACTATCATTCACACCACCAATAGGCACATCAGAGAGGGGGTGATACATATATTCAAATGGTATCAGCTGTTGATAGTTTGACCTGGGCAGGGCAGGGTGTGAGTGGTAGTGAGCAAGCTGAAGAAATCGTGGTATCACTGTAGCTGCTGTCGTAATTTCTCCATTGAGTTTCCAAACAAAAGATGGTCTAATAGACGCTGACACAGTCTGCACGCTGAAGTTGTACAGGCTCACAATGAAACATTAATAGTCCCAGAATGCAGACAAACCATATCTCTCATGCGTTTCTGTTTATGCTAATGGTCAGGATAATTACAAGCTCTGTCGTGCTGTTATTGCATGTCTGGGGCAGCCTCACATAAGCTTGGGGTTGAGCTGATGATTATTTGGGTGAGTGAGGTGGGTGGCGAAAAGGAAGCTGAAGGAAAATGGGTGGGATACCGTCATCCAGGCACAACTGGCAAACCCAACCCAACCCAGGCATTAATCCCAAACTTGTGCCAGCACAATGTCCATGGATGTTTCCATAGATGAAACCACCCCCCACAAAAAATAAAAATATATAGAAAAAAAGATTCCGTAGATTTGTGGAGTGAAGCTCAGAGCTTCATCCCTACCTCTGTTCACCTTCCAGCCTCTCACTATCACCAGCACAAACACAACAAGAGATGAACACGACAGCAAATGCCAGACACATGTCTGTCATGGGCTTGTGGCATTAACACAGAAAACCAATGTTCCACCACAGTGGTACATTTCACACACACACACCATCACTGGGGCTACGACAGAACACAACGTCTTCTGAGGGAATTGGTGAGAAATTCTTCGCACTGCTGTTTTGTTTTCCAACATGAATGTTTTTGTTTTCTAGGAGAATTATCAATTATCTTCGAGGGACCAGACTTTTCATGTGAAGAGTTGGAAATTGCTTAGATTTTTTAAAATTGTTTAGTCACTTGTTTCGGTTTACATTTCTAACTTGCATATTGTAACTTGACTTATGAGCTGGAATGACTTTATAGATGAAACTTAAGCTATATTTTTTAAGTTGCTCAGTTTCTTTGAAGGCATTTTGAGTCCTCTGGGGTTGTTCAGTCATTTAGAATATCCTTGTTCACTCACTTTTTGTCACTGAGATGTAGTTTTGAGTTTTCTTTAAAGCTGTGGCGACTTATTCAAAGTATTTTCTACTTATGTCAAGTAGCTTATATGAAAATTTCCATCTGAATTCACTTTGAATCTCCTTGAACTAGTTGCAAGATTATCTTTTATACAATTCTGTTTAAGTATGTCATTTTCATTTTCATGTATTGTGTCTCTCTGATTTTCAGTTTGACAATAGAGCAAGTTTCTATTATTTCATTCTGAGGTATTGTGATGTACCTTTAAAAATATGAGCAAACTACAGCATTGGCAAGAAATAATCCAAAATTTAATGACAATATCAATTATGGACATTGCACCCCAACTATAACCTTTTTATTAACTTAAGCAATCACTTTGAAAAGTTTTTCCTCTTCAACTAAATACCAATTTAAGCATGATTATAGACTGATTCACCTTCATGTGTGTCAAAATAAGCAGTTTCATCCTGTAATGGCAAAAGATAAATGCTTGCTACCAAAAAGAAGAAAGAAAAAGACACTTTGTCCCTTTGAAAAATGACATCGGCGGCCTTAAGTTACGCAAAAACAACCTCTGGTGAGCACAAGTGGAAGCAATATATGCAAAAATGCACTGTGTGGCAAGTGGGAACATTCTTCAGAGAATTTTTGGCAGACATAATATTGCGGAAAAAGAGGAAAATGCCGGGCGCACATTTGTAGGCTTTATCAAATTTCCATAAACAAACATTTAGCTTCCTGAGGCTCCGAAAATGTCTTAAAGAGTTTCTGGTGAGTATAGGCTGGAGCTTGCAACATATGAAGACAACCAGAGTGACTCCTGAAAAAGATGAAAGAGAGGTTTCCTTATTGTTTGGCCGTGCATGCTGCTCCTTTAAGTCTGGAAAATATTCATATGCAGTTATGCACTTAAAAACACGCTGCTCCTTAAGAGCTGGACTTAAATAAATTATAAAACCTAACCTGGCCACAAAAGTTCTTCCTATGCTAAAACAACTAGCATCCAGATAATCATTTGTCTGATTAACGTGTGAATAAACAAACAACGCCGATTTCTATTCTTTAACGAGCTGTCAAGTTCCCGTTTGCAGTGGAAAACACTAATAAGTGGAAAAGAAACTGCTGTCACCGCTTTGCTGACAAGTGACACGCCGTCTTTGGATAACAGAAGTACAAAATGCTGACGTATCGCTCAAAACGTGTCCAAAACTTACCAACAAATACGCACAACACATCCATCACCACGTACAGGATCTTCTTCCTCGTGTCCTCCATTATTGTGTCGTTCCTTGTTAAATCTGAGAGAGAATAACTACTTTTCGGAGAGCGTAAACAAGCCCATCGGTCTTCCCTCGCTTAGAAATAAAAGAACAAGCTATGCAAATAACCTGGCAACCGGCGCAACGTGTTCTTCCGGGATCCCTTCTACCTGTGGTGGCATTGACAGTTAAGGTGCGTAATTTTCCTTAAAAAACAAACAAATAAACACATTTTTTTTACAACACTTCTGAGCAAATACGCAGCACCAATAAAGTCCAACGCCGCTTAGCGCGCATGAGTGCCAGACAAAGACTACACAGAGCACTCCAACTTCCAACCCCGGAGGAGTCCGGAGAGTCCAGCATAAACTCTCCCAGCTCACTCCACGCCACTGCCTCTGATCCCTCCCCCCGACTTCCTCGTCTGGCTCCTCTTTTGTTATCTGATCGTCGCCTAGTTGGACGCCTTTACGCATAGCCGAGTATGCAAGGAGAGGGATACAAACCCTCAGCGGTCTGATTGATTGGTCTCTGCATAGATAATCTTGTTAAGTATGTGTTTGGTTGATCAAGCGCAATACGGGTGGGAAAAGCAGGAGGAGGTGCCTGGAAGCAGGGAAACTAAATAAATGTGCAGTCAGGTGATTCCTCTGAAGATGGTAAGATCCTGACTGTTTTCTACACAGAGTTTTAAAAAAAGAGATTTTGAAAGAACTTTTGAGGTTGTGGCCATAAATTAAGAGTTAAGTTCGACTAAACTGATCCATCCATGATCCTGATGTCTTATTTTAAGTCACAAGTTAACAGCTGAACTTAGGCTACATTTGTATATGAAACTCAAATTGGAGATTATAAATTGAACCTAAGGTCTTAGCACACACATTTTAATTTCATTCATTTTAATTTTCGTTTTTTTTTTATTTCCAGCTTTTATAACACAAATAAACACATACGAAACTATCTAGTGATGCAATTCTAAGATATTGCAGATACACTATCCAAAACAAAAAAATAAACAAATAAATAGACACAAAAAGAGAAAAAGAAAAGGTAACGACAAAGAAACAACGAGAAAGAAACGACAATGTAGATGCTCGAAAAGAAGTAAGAAGAAGAAAACTTATTTAATCCCACCCTATAGTCATCAGAAACTAAGAATCATGACATTAAATCACTAATTCCTGTTCCCAAACCTCCATCAGGACATGGAACAATAAGATTAAATTGTTGCAATGAATCATAGCTAAATACCAACAATGATAAGAAACAACAGCAATACTTAATATAATAATAATAAAGACAAATAACAATTAATAAAATTGATGTCATTCTTACACTGAGACCAAACCATAAATTTATATGATGGACAAAATTAGCATCTGAAGAAAAGCATGGAGTGTAATAAAGCATTTTTTGCGCGAGTTAACACCAGAATGACTCTAGATTTTTTACCCCAGGGAGTATGGATGTTTCCTCACCAGCAGGCACACACAACGCCAACTTTTGCTTGTTGCATCCAGCCATGTGTGTAATACACTGACTCATGAGTGTGCATTAACGCTTAACTCTGTTTGCATGACAAACACCATGTTTTCCCTCAGTTATATTAGTTCAGCCCCGTGGAGCCAAGTAGGTAATCTTTTGTGCACATGCCCTGATCGCCAGCTTTGTTTGACTTTTGGGCATTTCCAGTCAACACTGAACGCATTATAGAGCTGCTTGTGTCCAGCAGTTCACAGCTGCATGTTTAATCTTAGACAACATGCAAATGAAATATAAATAATGTAGACAACAGTTTTGAAGGGACACTTAATGGCACAGTGACTGCATGGAGGTAGAATTACATTTGAAGCTGACGCTTCTCTGCCACCTTCTGGTCATAAATAAGACATTTTTTTTAATATCTGTAGTTTGGAGGCTTTTTGAGTCTGTATTTTTAAATGTTCATCATTATAGTTATTTGAGTTATATTGAGGATCTTTGTACTTAGTTGGTTTGATTAATGTTAAAGCTGTTCAGAGTTCTTTTTAGTTTTTCCTTTTAAGTGTTCCGTTTGAGATGGATCATCTCATTTTCCAAAATGATTCTCAGATTTGTTTTTTGTTTTTTTATTGGTGGCTTGATTGAATAATGATTGACCAACAAGGTAAGTTGAGGATGTCTTCAAACAGGGCGATATGTGTAGTTTTTGTCTGTGTTTTTAATCATAAAATAATGCACATGGGGCTCAAGTTTTTAAATTATGAACCAAAATTGGTTTCTTCATTAAACTGTTTATATCAGTAACTTTTTTTTCAACGTTTGTGTTTCAGGTTTTTTTGGGAAATCTTGCATCTCTTGTCTGTTTAAATGATTCATAACAGTCTCAGCAATGTTTGATTTCTCAGGTGAGCTTGATTAAAGGGAAATTACATAATTCTCTATTATCAATCAATTTACAGTTCCAAAATGAAAAGAAAATGTGTGATTCAGAGAACCATTGGGTTTGTTCAGATAGAGGCTTATAAAGGAAAATCTCCATAAGGCCAATTAATCATTACATAAAGATTGGAGTAGTTTAAGACAGATGTGCATCCAAAAGGTATTTTGAACCTGTTGGTCCTGCAGGAACCTTTGGATGCAGGATATGCCTGCATGATATGCAGGATTTGAATGCATAACTCCACCCCTAATGCTCACAAAGAGAAATGTTTGCAGTTGATTCAGATGTACATTTTAACTTGTTTCCAGTTTCAAACACCACAGCCCTGCTGCATTGGATCTTAGATTGCTATAGGTATAAAGGGAGTAAAAGTCATTGTGTGGCCTTCATCATCCTCATCCCTGACCTCAGTCTTACTTAAAGCATCCTTAAAGGGAAGATATGTGAGGGTGGGCCACAGCTTAAATCCAAACAGCAACATTTGGGATGGAATCCTGATCTCAAACTGGATCCAATGAATTATTCATGAGCTCTAATGTTTTTAACTTGTTCTGGAAAAAGGCAGTTTTTTCTTGATTTATTGTTTTTTATTTTGTGAATAATTATAATGCAAAAAAAAAAAAAAAGAAAGAAAAAGGAAAAGGCAGACGAAACACAACTCATCCTCAACTGGCTGGCAGGGGGATGTAAACTATCCCAGGAATTAGCAGGCAAACGGCAGGGAACACCCTGGACGTCACCAGTCCATTTGCAATTGCTCATAAGGAGAATTTAAAGCCACCAATTTACCTAACATGCATTTCTCTGTAATCTGAGAGGAAGGTAGTATTCAGAGGAAACCCATGCATAGAATCCCTCCCCAGCCAAGGTTCAAACCAGCAACCTTCTTGCTGTAAGGCTATGGTGCTAACCACCAAACAACTGTGCAACTGTCTGAAAAGTTGCTTTAGCAATTTAGTTACTACCAATTTTATTTGTTCTCCTGTTAAGAGATTTTCCAATTTACTAATTTAGCCATGTAGAAATTAGTCAACTTTTTAATGAGGCTTGAAAATGAGTGTGTGCTCTGAGAAAACTGCTCTTTTAAAGTCATATGGGAACTAAATACCAGTGTTTTTAGTATTTAGTGTTGTGTGATAGCACAAGACCAGTGTTGTTTACAGTATTTATTTATTTATTTATTTTTTTGCATTTTATTTTATTTTTCACATTTGCTAAGGAATCAGCTAAAACCCAGCCAACTAAAAAAGTAACCATAAACAGCAGATATGGACATCTTTATCCTCACTCATCTTTACGTCCAACTTTTTGGAAGAATTTTTACACTTCATCAGATTCCTCTGCTTTGTCTTTCTCAGTGTGTGATCACTGCTTCCAGCACTTACTATAGTGTAATGTAGTCCATCCATCCATTGTCTATATTTTTCAGGCAACTTTCTTTGGAAACAGTCCTTGTTGAGTGAAAAGGACCTTAATAGTATGGCTCGGCAATTAATAAACATTTTTTGTTGGGTTGATGACATTATACTATTATGACTTAGTTTTGTACACCAGCAACCTTTTTACACATTCTTGGTGGTCCGTCTATATAAACAAGCCACACATTGGGAACAATCTGGCTAAGCATGGCTCAAGTAGCTCACCATCCTCCATCAGTGACTGCTGGTCAACCCACACCCTCTCTGCCTCCTCCTTTGGTGGTGCCTGGCTCTTTGGCCCCCTCTACTGGACCTCAGCTGCAGGAAAAAGGCAGCAGGGCAGCTCTCCTGAAATGGAGAATTGTCTGTAGAGCAGAATGTAGAACCAAAACTAAGAGCATTATGTCTGATAATAAATGTTTCTTCTAACCACACAAATAAACTCTAAATGCTTTATATCAGTTAAGAGGTCATGCCACAATTTCACTGGTCTAAAATGGAGCTTGATACTTAAAACAATGGACTGATCCACAGTACCCACTCACCGACCCATTCATTACTACCGCTGTTCAACTGCTTGCCAACACTAATGGCTGGTCAATGAAATTATATATGTAACTCTGCATATAAACAAGGTCTAGATAACTTGCTGAAGTTCAATGGGCATAGCCATCATCTCTGGAGAGAGGGGTGCAAATTTTTCAGAGGTCTATTAAATGATTTATCTTCCTCCCGCATGCACTCCTCCTTAATGGCTAAAGAATCAGATGATCACTAACAGCCACAGTACAACACCAAGAGACTGATTTTAGTTCTTAAAATACACTATTGCTTAAAAGTTTGGCATCACTTTTCCATTAAATTCAACGGGTAAATGTTCACAAACTTGAGCTGTTGTGTGTATGTGAATAAAATTTAAACCTGCCAAACTCTGGATGATTTGACACAATGACCCCAGAGCAGGTACTGGGTAAGTAGCAGGAAAGATTCAGGAAAACACAGTTCCTGTAATTACTTAGCTTTTACATACAAAATGAAATGGAAGTGATAAGGTATATCGGGGTAATAAGCCTGCAATTCTGTCTAATGGCTTGAACAGAAAAACTCTAAACACATCAACATTTTTGTCAAAAGTGAAAGCGCAGATGTGTCAACATGGCATAACCTTCAAATATTTGGAAAAACTTGGAAATAAATGTTAAAAGTCCTTCATATAAAAGTCTTTAAGCATTCATGTAAATTTTTGCATTTGAACTAAGGTAATCTGTTAATCATCTCTTTAACAAAACAATATTATTGGTTAAATTTATTTTTGATCCATGCAGAAACAATATTAAAATAAAAATAAAATAAATTCTATTTAAAAAAGAAACATCTCCTTGTTGTTAACCCTTTTTAGCTGATATAACTGATGCCGACATTTGTGTGTACAGTATAATGCTTTTTACCTGCGTAAAAAAAGAAAAACTGAAGGAAATCTATACATCTCTAGCTAATCCTGCTACTCCGATCTCACCTGTAGCATCCAAACATGATTCAGCACCTGTCATGAGCCACAATGAGTTTCTGAGCAAATGAAACAATGATTTTGGCATGTGTTAACCAGTCATCGTGTAATTAACATGCACTGTAAACCCAGGTAAGTTTAATCTACTTAAAAAAATTAAGGTAACTCGTTGCCTTAAATTTTTTAAGTAATGAGGCATTCGTTGAATAAGTGTAGTGCACTATGTT
>JBBBVT010000015.1:17454475-17465835 GCA_037177035.1 Craterocephalus eyresii
CACGATAAGCCACAGTTTAAGTGTATGTTACGGTTGTAGTGTAGTGCCATAGCATGCTCTAATGCAACGGAGTGAACGATATGACACCGCAGCAGCCAGGTTAAGAGCACACACAACAGTCAACACGTGAAGACCGGATGATATGAGCCCGACGCCTCACACTGAGCGGCAGAACGGAATACATAGACGGCAGAGGGGGCAGAGATCGGCTCATCATGCACGTAGGTAAGGGAAGGTAGTTGTGAAAAGAAATTGGTCTCTCCTGATTGAACTGTACATTGCTGGAAAGCCTGATTAGTGACCTTCAGAGCGAGGTGTAACTTGTAAGGATTGTGGTTCTATGGAATAAGCAGCACAGATAAATGTGGGGATGGTGCACCCAAATCTGGGACCCAACTCTAGCATGACAATGATCTTCCCCACAGAGCCAGGATCACACAGTATCTGCAGAATTTGGGACAGGAGAGGATGGAGTGGTCATCCATGAGTATAGACCTCAACTCTACTGAAACCTTGTGGCATCAGATTGGGCATGCTGTGTGTGCTAGAGTGACCAACACAACCACACTGGTTGATCTTCAACAATTCCATAGTTGAGGAATGGGATGTCACCCCACAGCAAAATGTCACCAGCATGAGGAGGATGTGCCAGATAATCTACTCTACAGATCTCCCCGACTGTGTTGAATGAATAAACTGTAAGAATGGTCAACATGTGATGGCCTTACTACTGTGGTGGGAGTGCAATCACCTGGTCCACCAAGAAGTTGGACCTCTAAAAAAAAGAGTGAATACGAACAGGAGAACACTGCAGGGGATTTTGGTACATTTTGGGGGCAAAATGTTTAGATTGTTGCTTATTTTAAAGAATTATCTTACAAGTTGCATCTTATGGAAAGGTGACTAATCAATCTTTCCAAAGACCTATAATACAACACCAGCTGGAATTATTGCAGGGAAGAAAAAGTAAGCAAGTTAAAACTATTCAGTTTCAAGACTATACAGTCCCCTAGTATGTCTGGGCATTTAACACAGGGGTAGCGTGGGCTATGTCGCAAGTGAAGCTTGAACATATTTACATGAGTGAATGTCTTTTCTGCGATATACAGTTTTATACCATGTACCTGTTCATTGTCTTGAACAGTAGCCCCTTGTGCCCATACTGCCCGCTCCTGGCTACGAGGCCTCTGTGCATTTATTAAGAACTCTTCCACTTCCTGAACTGATAAAACCCCTGGTTTCCACAGCAGCTGGTCATCACTGCTGTAGGCTGGAGAACAGGAGCAGAAAAACAAGGGTGAGAGGCAATGAACAGGGAAGAAGTGGATGAGAAAGATAGTGCCTTCTATATGCTTTGGAAGTCTGAGCTTGTGGCCTGGAATGACATCACATCTAAGTTAACTATGTTCCAGTTGCAGCAATATGTTTACTGGTAGAAGCTGGACAGTACTAAATGAACAACTGATTTAATAAACCCACAGTTTTTTCTACTGTAGCTTTCATCACTGTTTAACTGAAGAACAGGAATGTGAGATTTAGAGATAGGAGCTGGTAAGATTCTTTTAGCTTAATAAAGCAGAAATCCAACTTTCAGTTGATTGGTTTCATTTTTCAAAGTGAGCTATTTTCAAATTTTCCACAGAGAAATTTTAATTAGCTCTAATTATAAGGTGCTACAAAAATTGCCAAAAGAAAAAGAAAAGATTAGAGTTCATTACCTCTGTCCTGGTAGCTATATGGGTTTAGTGGAGGGATTTTTGCTTGATACATGGAGCCAACCATGATCTCCTGAGGAGGAAAAGAAATTGTGAAAAAAGTACATGAGATACATGCTGGTAAAAAAATGAACACGGCTATCAGTGCTGTATGGTAGAGTTCCCAGGAAATTTCAGAACACTTTTTTTCCAGGCCAGTACACACATACCAGCAAATGAATATCAACACATCGGCTGTTTTGAACGTGCAATTTGGTCAGAAAGAAGATCAGAAAGAAACTCAAGACTTCAACATGTCCAGAGGAGTATTCCATGAAGTTGTTCGCATTGGATAACAAATGTCAGTGCCAATCATTAAAGAAGTCTTACACTGTATTTGTGTACTGTAGCATAAAAATGAGTGAGAACTCATCTGTTCAGTTACACCTCATTGTTGAATTGCTGAAAACACCATTACACAATTAACAAGTTGACAAATAACAAATGCAACGTCCTAAAAAAATGTTAAGTGAATTTGAGAAAAATCTCACTGTTGCATGTTCAGATACACAGCAGATACACAGCAAGTCTGAATGTAAGACTTTGAAAAGATGGAAACATACAGAAATATAAGTGGCCCACTAAAAAACTGTACCAGCTCAGAAAGTCCAACAGACTGTGTGCATTACATCAAACTCTATAGATGTCACCAAACTGCAAGATGAAACGTCGCTGGAGAAAATAAGATGAACTATGAAAACACACTTCTTCATTGGCTAGAATGAAGATGATATTAATGATATTAAATAGAGGATGATGTTAATAGATGGTACAACAAATATGGGTATAAAAAAAACTATGACTGACAGGATGATCCCGGTCACAATATTCTAGAATGATCATCATTCTACACACATTTTCATGGGCCATCTTGAGTTTGATGACAGCAACACAACATAAACCAAAGACAGACAGCGGAATATAGTGCTACTAATTAAGTCAAAAGTTCAGTATGTTCCTCCATGTAAAATGGCAAAGACTTGAAGACAATAGTGTCAAAAGATTTTGATAATGTGGAGAAATCTCTGTGTGCAAAGAATACATCCAAAAATCAGTACTGGGTGCTTGTGATCTTTGGGTCCTGGGGCAGCACTGCATTAAAAACAGACATGATTCTGTCATGCTTGTACGAGTGTGTAAGTGTATCACTGTGTGTAAGTAGAGTAAGTCCTAAAGGCAGTTTAAAGGTCAATCATACAAAGACAAGCCCATAATAGTGTCTATGGAACTGCAAACTTTCACATGTGGAAAGGCTTCATCATTAATCTGGTCCCAGGTTTTGGACCAACATCTGCTCCTGTTCAGACAAGATCTTTCAGGGAAAATCTTCCATATTAAGCAACACAAGTTCAAACCACACACTGCAGCTATTACAGCAGTATGACTGGGTTATAGAATTGTCCAGGTTCTGGATTGGCCTGCCTGCAGTCCAGTAATTTAAGCAGCTGAAAACATTGACAAAGAAGAAGCAGGACTGTTGAGCAGTTGGAATCCTGTCAGACAAGAAGAGGAACTTTCTTTCCCAAAAGTCCAGAAAAACCCCAGTTCATAGATGTTTACAGACAGTTGTTAAAAGAGGGGGTGCTGCATCGTTGTAAACATTGCCCTGTACCCACCATGTTGCTGTCATCAAATTTAAGATGGGCTAATATTTTATATTAAATAGAAAATATATTTTAATATATAGATACATAATATATAGCTATACAGTGGTGTTTATGGCAAAAGTTTTTGGACACTCCATGCATTTGGGAGATATCTAATCCAATCCATTTTCTCCAAGTACACTTAAAACAAGAGCATTGTACCACAGTGCTGTACAATATAAGAAAGAGACAAAACGGAATGCACACAAAAAAATAACAACGACAAAACAATGAATGCATGTTCAAAATAGTGCAATAAGAATCACTCTTGTCACTGAAATGCAATTTCTTTTGTGCAGTCATAGCACAAATACTCCATTAACATTTTTTTAAGTAAAGCATTTGTGATCTTGTACATTTTTAAGGGTGTCCGAAAACTGTTTTCCACCACTGTATAGAAAAATATCTTAAAACATTTTATGTATTTTCATTCTCTTCTGCGAATAGTATTGGCTTATTCACATTTTACCCGACACTCTTGGAATTGGTTTGAATATATGCATATCCTGAGTAGAGCGAGTATCTTAAAGAGAAAGTGAACTCTTCAATAAAAAGCAGCTGCAAAAATTGAGAAATAACAGGGAATTTCTCCTGGTATCTGTGGAGCACTGGTGTTCTTGTAGTGAGGGGATGAAATCAGAATAATAGTGTTCAAGCATGACTACTGTATGACATAAAAAAAAAAATTCTATAATAAACACTTGAAAACTACAACATTACTTGTGTGTTGTAGTCGTTGGATCCATAGAGACAAGACAACACAGGCTTTTGTGGCCTACCTTGTGCTCTTCATTGGAGGGAATAGAGGCATCATCAGAGTCTTCATCTGATGAGCTGACTGATGTGGCTTTGTCTCCACCTTAAAAACCCAGAACAACAGCGAGAGGTTCAGACAATGACAAAAACCTGTACAATGATTGGACATCATCCTTTTGTCCAAATTCTTGCTTGCATCTTAACTCCACAAGTTTCAGCTGACACAAAGTTATTGAGGAGGCTTTCTGAAAATTTCCCACAATCTTTTTATCACAATAATAAAAGAAACTGTATTCTGTATATACAATAGAAACCCAATATAAAGCAGTAAACAAGGAAAATGAAAAAAAACAAAAATCATTTTTTCCTTTACGAAAATTGTTTTCAATCAATATATGCTATAAAAAGAAGGAAACATAAAATTGAACATGTCAGGTATTTGTTTTTAAATTGTGGACTTGCTTTTTAAAAATAATCAATATCAGGGAAAGCCTGTTTCACAATATTTAATCTTTTTCAGGCAAAATGGGTTTGAGAGTGTATCATGTTACAGTGTGACACACAGTGTAAGGTCTGAACATGTAGTCATCCACAAATAACATAAAAAATTACAGAGAGAAAGATTGACAAAAACAATATCCTAATATTAAATCTGGCATGCCATTTTATTTGAGAAAAATCCCTCGATCTGCTCTGTATGTAATAAGTTACAACCATATCAAATCAATATCATCAATAAGCGAAATCTTAACAACCGCATTTCCTCCATTAGAACGATACTCAGTATCAGAAAACAGTCCTAGCTGTTCATTATTAATTAAGTAACTAAACTGATCATTCATTTCTTAACCTCTTTTGCTGTAACAATGGTGATTTTTTTAATATTATGCAGCCATGTTTTAATGCAAATTGCTTTGTGTGTTACCCTGGAGGCGATGCAGCTGATCCGAGGTGTTTGAGGAGGTGAGATCATAAGCTGATGGGTCTTCGTTCTCTTCTCCATGGAAAAGACTGTCAGTTATTTGTCCCTGTACATTATGAAAATAAAACAGAAAGTACAGTAAGACAAAGCCGGCAGAACTCTGAAAGCATGATATTCAAAGAAAAGATTTTTTTCCCCTTAAATGTGTTAAAAAAAACTATTGTAAACATTGTCTAATTCTCATTGATAAAATGCACAGCTCAAAAAAATAAAGGGAACACTAAAGTAACACATTGTAAATCTGAATGAAATGCTTTTACTAAATACTTTGTTCTTTCCATAATTGAATATGCTGACAACAAAATAAATAAATAAAAAACACACAAAAATTATCAATGAAAATCAAATGTTTCAACACATGGAGGTCTGGATTTGGAGTTATACTCAAAATTTAAGTGGAAAAACACACTACAGGCTGATTCAACTTTTGTTTATAGGACATTACATCAGTCAAAATGAGGCTCAGAAGTGTGTGTGGCCTCCGTGTGCCTGTATGACCTCTGTGCAACGGTCCTGCTGTTGGGTTGTTGCCCTCCCAGCCTCCTCCATGTCTCCTGATGAACTGGCCTTTCTGATAGTAGCACCTCCATGCTATAGAGACACTATTCTGACAGACACAGCAAACGTTCTTGCCACAGCTCGCATCGATTTGCCATCCTGGATGAGCTGCACTACCTGAGCCACAGTCTACAACCCACACAGGGTTGTAGACTCTGTCTCATGCTGCCACTCGAATGGAAGCACCGTCAGCATTCAAAAGTGACCAAAACATCAGCCAGAAAGCATCGGAACTGTGAAGTGGTCTCTGGTCACCACCTGCAGAACCACTCCTTTATTGCCAATTGCCTATAATTTCCACTTGTTGTCTATTCCATTTGCACAACAGTATGTGAAATTGATTGTCAATCAGTGTTGCTTCCTAAGTGGACAGTTGGGTTTCACAGAAGTGTGGTTGACTTGGAGCTACATTGTGTTGTTCAAGTGTTCCCTTTATTTTTTTGAGCAGTGTTATATAAAAATAAAAATAAAAAACACACTTTGGCTAGATTAATTCAGTCAATTAAAAAACAACAGAATACTAAGAAAGCAAGTAAACCTTTCTCAATGTCATGTCTGGCATGCTGGCAGCCATAAGACAGGTCTCCTTCTCTGGATCTGGAACTGTGTAACCGTACAAAGCCAGCAGCTCCTCCAAAGGAAGCTCGCTGCCCTAAAAACAAGTCATGGGAGGAAGCAAACAGGGGAAGGGGGATGATTGGGTGCAAGAGGTTGACAAAGCGCACAAAGTCTTGAATTATTGCCACATTTTTAAAGAAAATTAACATCCAATAATCATCAGCTAAGAAGAATTTAGTGACCTCAGGGAGGTTCCTGATAAATGAGTTGACAAGTCAGTGCCAACTAGCCTAAACATTCTTAGATTGTTGGTAATTGATCAAATATGTGAACCTGTAAGGTAATCTGTTTGTTCCATGTTGAAAACAGAGACAAACGTTTTTAATTACTTGATAACAATCAGATGTAAGAGGGAGTTCTAGACCATGGTATCCCTCCCTAAGGTTTTCTTCATGAGCAAAGCATGTACAGCGTGTAAATGGGAAATATTAAGTTATAAAGAAATAAATAGAAACTTCTATGCCATTAAAAGTCCAGAATCAGGAAAACTACTGGAAATAAACAAAAACAATAGTGTGCATGGCAGAACTGCAACGAGAAAACAACAGGTCTCCAAAACATTTCTGCCCATCCGAAGTTCCTAAAGATTTGGCTTTTCTGGCTTGATGAGAAGAATCGTGTTCACACAAAGGAAAACAGGTACTCTTTTCCCATCTGTAAAACATGGCATCGGTACGATCATGGTTCATACCTGTCTAAATGCATTCACTGAGCTAATGCTGGAACCCAGCTGGAGCAGTACATGTGTAGGAACCAACCACCTTTCCACAGCCAATTAGAATCCAAACAACTGAATAGGTTTAATAACTTCAAGCTGAATTGTACATTTGATTAACTGATTATTATTTAGCTGCAATATGGAAGCACAAAAAGTTCACATCAGATACTAAAAGGAAAGGTTTTCATTGTTTTGCCACACACTGACTTGAAATGTTGGAACTTTATTTCTCATTTAGAAAATCCAACTGGTTCCTCTTCATCTGCTTTTAAGACTTGAATGAAAATCTAGTGACAGATTATTCTAAAGGATTCATTAAGAGCATCATTAACAGTAAAGGATGCTATGTTTTGAAGTCTTGCCGTACATATAACTGAACACAGAGATATTAAATCATCTGAATCTCAGTTTCAGATATTAATTATAAATAAAATGAAATCTTGAAAGAAGTCTAAGATTCATTCATATCAAACGAATGTTTCTGCGTGAAATGGCCTGAAGCAACAGGGGTTCTACCCTCAGACTAGTTTATGGCATAACTTGAAAAGCCCACCTGTGTCCCTGAATTGGATTAAGCAGTACAGAAAAATGGATGGGTTGATGGAAAAATGGATGGATAAATGAATTTATTTGGTTTTAAATCAAAGCCTAAGTAGTAGATCAAGAACTAGGTGTAGCTGCAAGATTGATTTTAAACCCTTCTAAGAGCAGACATTACCTCTGCTTTTTATCATAATTGTGATATCAGACTGCTACTATCTACCCTTTCAGACTTGAAGTTACAGGTCCTTGGTTAAGCATATGATTTGTGTGTATAACGTCAATGTTTTCTTATGTTTAGAATATCGTGTTAAGTTGAGAAAATAAGGTGTCCTTAGAAATAGCTCTCCAAAAACTGTGCAATGTTTAAAAAGGGCCTCACAAAATCTGAGGGTCTTAAAAACATTCACTAAGCTATTTGGATGAAAACACAGGAGTTGACCTTACAGTGTGGGATCTTGTTGCCATCTTCATGGAGCAGGGAACCTCCCGCTCCGATTCCTCTAAGACTTGTTGCATCTGTAGAGGGCCTTCATCGCTGCACTTTGCCCACTCTTCACTAGGCCACAACTTTAGCACTTGTACCCAGATGCTTTAGACTCACCTAAACTAATAAAAACCACAGTATTATTTGTGTGTAGTATTCAGAGTAATGTGACAACATGACTGCAGCTTCCATGCACACAATGCATCTGAGGAACACAGCACACACATACACGCAAAGAACATGTGAGTAAACGGCTGATCCTGGCTCATCCCATTACAGATCAGCCGACTGCTGACTTTTAAATGCCCTTTTTTAAGTTATGAGACTTACAGCTTTTGAGACTAAGGGTTTGTTAAAGGCATAGATCTAGTTTTTATGGGACTGATGTTTTGTTAAAAACAAACAAAAAACAAAACAAAAAAACTGTAATGTTACTGTTAGAAACAAGAATCTGCACAGGAGGGCTGGGTCTTTTTGTGAAAACTGGATCTTCCTTTTTTCACACTCTTTAGTTGAAAAATCTAAGTTCATACAACCATTCAATGGTTTATGGCTAACTATTGTCAGAGCAAACAGATGAAACATACATACATGAATGCATAAATAGAAGAAATTATGAAAAATAATCAATCATGTTTCCATGGTCTGGTTTTATGCAAATACATTAGATTGTATTAAGTTGACAGATACCGGCAGCACAGGTTATGTTGCCACTGGTTCTAACTCAGAAGTAGTCTGAACAGGAAACAGTTGGCTATAGATGAAATACTGCAGGGAACATCAGTATGAGCATAATGGAAAAAATCCTTCAGGAATTATTTTAATATCTGGGAATATGTTCAAAGACACAGTCCTGCAAGTGTACAGAGAGCATGCACAGACCAGAAAAAGACACAAATTCAAAAAGCTTTTGTGTTCCCCCTTATGTCCATCACACCATCTTTTAAACTGGCGAAAAGCCACCTCAAACAAGCATGCAAATACTTTTTAGGGATTAGGGTATTTTGTTTTCTATCTGAACTAATTTCATTTAGCTTTTCTTATTCACATCTTCTTGGTACAAACTGAAATTGCCAATGATATCCAACTTCCTCCAAAACTGTAAAAAGTGCTTAAGTCACTGGTTGAAAGTTCTTCATATTACCAAGCAAAGACTAACAGTGTATGTGTTATATTTGCAGAGGGCAGACATTTCAGAAAATGGAGAGAAAACTGTCTAAAACAAATACAAGCGATTGAAGTTCAGGGATTTAGAATGAGAATTCCTTAATGATCCACTTGAACAGGTATATTTATAGTGTTTACCACGGTCTCTGTCCTTTCAATAGCCAGGTTTCTGATCATGGTTTTACAGTTGTGTTTAATGTCAAATAATCTCCTCAACAGCAGTAATGGCCGAAACCTAATAATCGACACAGTGCCCTTGGCAGAAGGAATGCACTAGATTGGGAACACATCATATGGCATGTCATTGTTGAATACTTTGATGGCGATTAGCATGTAATGTATTAACAAACACAAACACTGGTGCCGATATCATGGTATTGAGGGCTGCATTCCACTTCTGCACTTGTGTGCTCAGTAGTTGTTGAACATGCACAACAGCAGAACTTCCTGTAAGGGAAATGCATTTCCCTGTAATACACCTGCGCTTAGGCTACTGCTCACATCCATATTAAGATGTCTCTACATATTGTGTAGTTCTACCCGATATCACAACAGTGTTTCACTGCTAAATTTAGTGTTTCTCTACTTAATTTAAGTACAAATTTATAAAACCCAATCATTGCCAAGGCACTTGTGCACATTGCCATTTATCCCAACTCTTCTTCAGTTTGATTGTGCAGTGATAATTTATTCCTGCTAAGAGCACGTCACTTCATGGCGTTTTCTTGCTGCAACATGACTACAACTGAGGCCACTAAGAATTGAAAAAGGAAAACTTTTATTTTCACTGCTTATGGGTGACATTACCCCAGAAGTTGTACAATCATCTTAACTATACCGATCCACGTTAATGCGAAGTGGCAACAGTCCCTAAATCAAACTACCCTTTTCTAGAGAAATCAACAGTCCATTGTCGCTCTAAATGTTTTTGGTTCTTCTCCCAGCCCATCGGGCGCTGTCTGTCTGACCAGGGGCGCTTTCCTGTGACTTGGTGCTGAACGCCTCTTCCTCTCCCCGGCTCGCGAGAGGCACGAGAAGGAAATAACTTGTTTTCAATATTTCCGAGGAAGACGGTCAGAGTTTACCGCCGCAGAGCCATGTGAGGGCTCCAAACTTTTAAACTCAAGCCACCTCGTCAGAAAGAGAGAGTTCAGCACCACCGTGTTAGACACCGCCGGACTCCCTATTGTTTTCTGCGGCTGTACTATCAAGGCAGGCGGAATGGCTCTTTAAAGCCAAGAACGCGGAGAGACGATACGCCGGAGAGGTTCTCCATTTCTCCTCCCCGCTTCCCGGCTCCAAACGCTCTCGTAGCTCTCTTTCAGTCTTCGCTGACCAGCCGGAGAAACCGTCGGCAGTGTTATGTGCCCTACGGCGTGACACAACTCTAAAAGTCGGTCCAGTTTCTCAAACATTTGCCTCATTACAGTCCTCGTTTTCGTTCACTTACCTCCGCCATTCCGTTTCTGCGCAAGCTTACTATTGCCCGGATGTTGTAGGTCTACTCTTCTGTACAGCTCCGTTTATTACCGCAACGATTCAGCAGCAGCGGCTGTGCCACAACTCAAAGTTACACTGACTTTTCCATTATCTGTTTTCACTTTGCTACATCAAGTATTTCCCACATTTATTTGAAAATATTTGTGAAGTATTTTTGTTTTTGATTATTTTTAAGCTTCTCACTTTCGACATCAGCCTGGACTACTTTAAAATTTCTTGTCGTACAGCGATATATATTTAAAGCAACTTAAAAAGTAACACACATTTTATAAAGTAAAATTGCTGTTTCATAATTAAAACTACCAATGCATAGTTAGTAGCCGTAAATTATCCGGATCCTGCTGCTCGTTTGTCAAGTTTGACTAACTGCTAATCCAAATATAATTTCCATTCCTACACGGATGCGGTTTCATATGCTGCAGACTACACGGCTCTTACTGATATGTGCGTGAAGGAGGGGACAGGACATGGTCAACGTAGATAATAAGAACATATGGCTCCTTATTCTGCCAACAATTGTTTACAGTCCACAAGAGGAGCAGCGTGAATGTATAGGCTATGTTCACCCTCACGTTACTTTATGTATGCAGCCACAGCCAACAAAACAAGTCATATGATGATGATGATTAATTTC
>JBBBVT010000015.1:17475071-17490039 GCA_037177035.1 Craterocephalus eyresii
TGATGAATATCAAGAAAGTGTTCCAACGTCTCAATCAGCATGAGGGTGAGTAAATAAATGAAGGCACATCATTCTGACGGCGGAGTATTCCTTTAATAAGTTCGTCCAGTAATGAAAGACAGGAAACAATGGAGCTGCCTTACGTTCAGGAAGTAGTGGAGCTGTGCATAAAGCCCATTGTGGTCCTTCTCCAAGCATTTTCCAGGCCTTTTCTGTTTTTTCTGTTTGTTGCTCTTCTTGTTGTTGAGACTTTGCATGTTTCTTGTTTGGTTACCAATCCATTTACACTTTCTCAGCTCAGTTTGCTTCCATAACCACTGAAGCTGAAGCCAAATGCTGCTGTACAGGGTAGAAGCCAGATGACAGGTTTTACTGCACATCTGGACAAGTATTTGATGTATTGTTTGTCTTTGAAAAGCAACATAAATATTGAATATAAAGAAAACACAACATAAAAAAACAAAAAGGAGAAAGATAGTCCAGTTTGCATAGTTGATTAGTGTGTAGTGATTTTAATGTTCACCTTTCCTGTTGTCAGCTTGTCACCAAGAGGTTTATGTGTACCTTGTAGAATTTTGTTTATATCTGCACAAATATGACCCCCCCCCCCTTTTTTTTTAATCCTCCTGAGGCCTTTGGGCAAAAAATTACCCAAAATTGTTTAACTGCACAGAAAATCCCTCACCAGCTCCATAAGATGTCTTTCAAATTTAGTTTTCCTCAACAAGTCTGAATATTTCACTGCTTGGTGCAATATTTCTATTTTGGCTCTTAGGGGGTTAAAGCAGACAGTTAATCAGATCAAGGTCTTAAATTCCCCTGTAATAAACTGTATTCCCCTTTTGCTTCT
Source organism: Craterocephalus eyresii (assembly GCA_037177035.1). Classification (NCBI taxonomy): domain Eukaryota; kingdom Metazoa; phylum Chordata; class Actinopteri; order Atheriniformes; family Atherinidae; genus Craterocephalus; species Craterocephalus eyresii. The sequence goes on from JBBBVT010000015.1 coordinate 17,475,922, forward strand.
TTAAGATGTTTTCAAGTTGCAGGTCAATGTGTCCTCATTTTGATGGCCAAGTCTCTATCGCCAGGCTGTGTTCCTGACTACCGGCTGTTACGCAGCCTCTTTTGAAAAAGACAAACCTCAAACTCAAACTGTTTTCTCTAGTTTTGGAGATATGTTCAAATCAACTGCAAAGGTTTTTAGAAACACATTATTTGTGAGGAGTTTCAGTCAGATTTCAGGTCACATCACAGGCAGGAGCTTCTCTGTCAGTCAAGAGGTTTTTTCCTCTTTTGCAGCCCCTCTCCATTTTGGGGTTCCCCAGGAGTCCATATTGGGACCATTGCTGTTTGTCTTGTACTTGTTGCCGCTAGGCTAGATACTATACTTAAGAAGCATTGCATACCTTGATTAAATTAAGGCCTCCATAAGCAACAGTAATGCGCTGACACCCTTATCTAAACTGCCTGCCCTTAACCAAAACCTGGATAATGCTACATTTTCTAAACCTAAACGAAAATACATCTAGTTTGGAAGATCTAACCCCCCCACAGCTGATTTTCTTGGTTTTTTAAATACTTGCAGTCACTTTGCAATGAGGAATCTGGGTGCCATTTGGATACTGTGTTTTGAGTTTGCATTGATTTAAAACATTTTTCTCCTCACTTTTAAAAGTTTTAAATGGTTTTGCCCCATATGTGATCTCTTCAACATCCGCACACCCATGAGAGCACTCAAGTCAACCAATCAGTTCCTGAGGCCAAAGTTAAAACATAGAGGTGATCCAGCATTCACTGTGGCAGCTCCAAGACTATGGAATACTCTACCTCTGCATGTCTGCACCACTTAGAGCATACAGACATTTTAATGTTGGTTTATAATGTTTGTATTTTCTCTGGCCTTCCACTGACTGAATATGAAATGTTTATAGAAATCTTACTCTTTTGTGTTCTGTTATATATTCTATATATTAGCTATTTTATGGTTGATGTATATTGGTGAAACACTTGGAAGTGTTTTTAATAAAAAAATCTGATATTGAAATTTGACATATACCCCTACATTCAGGCTCTAAATGTGCTGCAAACAACAAAAGCCTTTCTGGCAGAATTATCCAGCAAGCAGCAAAATATTGAACATTTTCATATTCTTACTGTATTTATAGAAAAGGAATAATTTTCTGAAAAAACATAACATTCCTGTAATCTTTAAATATAGCAGACATAGATGGCCTAAGTTGTACATTTCTATGATACAAAGAAAAACCAACCAGTGAGAGGTCCGGAGAAGAGCCAAGGGATGCGGGGTACTCTTGATGTGAGATAGTACAATGTCATATGACAATTTCCTCACCTCTTGTGAACTCGAACAGAAGTGTTTGAAGGGAAAGATCTCCATGGTTGGCACATTTCGAAAGCTTCCAACCTGTGCTGCTTGCACTGAAGGGGAGAGGGACTTTCTTATTTTTTTCATGTCCCCCCATGATTTTTACATCCCATAGAAAAACATAGCTCCATACATTCAAAGAAGGGATCACTGAAAATGGTAATAGTTTCTGAGGAACGTCATGTTTTCTCATGTGACATAGATTTAGATTTAGATTTGACATGTTTTATATTTATATTATATCACATATATTTTTATATTTTATATTTATATTTATATCAATTTTATATTTTTAGTGAGACAGATAATTTTTGACCCAGTGGATACAGAATACAGAATGTGAAGACAACAGAAGGGTTAATGGGATGATAGGGAGTGAGTGGGTGCACTGTTTTATTTGAAAAACAGGAATCTGTGAAACGTCTGTTTTACATCACATGATTTACAGGATCTCACCAATCCACTCAAACAGCTTGTTCACACATGGAGCTAAATTAAGGATCAGCAAACCTTACTCTATAAACAAAGTGTGGAAAAGTTTGAGATTTCTTAAAGTAGGCTGCATGAAGTTAACATTTTAGTGATTACAGCCATTTCAGCCATTCACTAAAAGGTTATCAAAGAATATAATATGTCTTAACAAATAAAAAGTTTATTTGTCCACTATCAGGAGAAAACAGGACAACAATCATGTGTTAATGACAGCAGAGCTCGTTTCCAAAAAGAATGCTAGAGGAAGAACACAGAAACAATATAGTTACATAAGTGTTATGCTTGGTAAAATAAAAGAAATGCATTATTATGTAGGTGAACATATCATGATTTGGGCTTTTTCTGCCAGATGTAGGTCAAGACAATTTGTTCCTATTAATTATAACAGTGAATTCTAACTGAATCTGTCCAAGCACCTGATTGAAAAACCTCAACAACATATCAAACTCTACTGAAGTTTACTATTTTTCATTAATAGAAAAAGTGATGTTTCCTGTGTCCATCCATGAATGATTTCATACCGATTTTTTACTGTCACATGAATTTACCATAAACTGAAAGGTCATCCACATGTCACAAGTCTGGGAAAATGTGATCTAAATGTTAACTTATACCACCATGTCTGAGCAATGTACAGTGGAACAGATACACTACCTGTATTTTATGTTAAAAAAAAAAAACAAGTAGTGCAAAATAAGGAAAGAAAGAAGATTATCAATGATATGTGGACTGATAAAAAGTAGCTCTGTATATTTAAATGAGTTGAAGGAAAGGGTCATAAATGTGTTTGGCCATCTAGGAATGGATTAAATCAGATGGCAAAAAACTTTTGATGACAGCTTTTAGTAGCAATCTTCAAAACAGTAAGACTGGGGGTGTAAATGAGAAATTCCTGTCTTTTTACATGTGGCCTACATGAAAATATGTCTTCATACAGTTCTAGAAGACAGAATAAAAATGCAATGAAAAAAATCTCTAATACAAACCTGCAGAAGAACACAACATTTTGGGATCTTCAAAATGGTCAAATTTGCGGTGTAAATGAGAAATTTCAGAATTGGTCATATGCTTTCGCAGACTGCCCATCAGCATGTTGGTCATATCATTGCAACACATCATGTTTACATGTTTCTGGTTCTGGCTGTAACAAAAATAAACCATGAAGAAGCCTTTGCATAGAAATCTGGATCTTCTGTAAAAGAAAAGTGGATAACAAGATAGTTATTCTTTAAAATCGTACTAGAATAATATGGTTGACATAAAAAGAATAATCATTTTATTTATGAATGAGTTTAATTTATTATAATAGGGAACAGAAATCAGTCCCACACTGGGCTGATTTAACCACACTGCAGTAATTTCACTATTTCTTTCTCTTTCATCTTACTAAGATTTTGATTAATTCATTTGCATATGTTTTTGAATGTTTTGAATTCTAATAAAACAAAGTAGGTTTAATTACCAAGTACAATTGCATGCTGTTATAACAATGTAACAAATATTCCACAAGGAGGCAGTGCTGTTCTCTGCATAAGTTTATGTGGGACCTGACAACTGCAACATTGCTGTACTCTGACTTTTACATTGACTTAGCAATGCCAAATCACACATATATATAAAGTTAGACTTCAATGTAAAGGGATTCAACATAAGCCATCAACCTTTTGTCAACCTTAATTTTCTATATAAAACATCTACCTTACTCGCTCACTGTAGGAAGAAGATGACCAGTTTAGCTGTGGTAAACTGGAGATGTGATTGGATTTATTTTCAGTCTGCCCTGTTTGCTTATGCTTTTCCACAGACATACTAATACAACTCAGTCACTGTTTGTATTAATTCTAGATAGAAGGCAGATTTTAAAAACGGATACTTTCACGCAAAGGCTCTTAATACTCAATAGTGTCTCAGAGTACTCTTGAGTCTCTTGTTGCACATTTGTGCTATGCTGACATCCTGCTAAGTAGCCTGAATTCATTTACGCCTTTTCTTTCTCTTTTTCCCACCCCCTCAACAAACAGGATGTTTATGTCTCAGTGGGCCAGCAGTAGACAGCAGACCAGTGGAAAGCTGATGATTAGATAGGGTGGCTGTGGAGTGCCCAATTCTCTCAGTGATGTGACAGATTAACTGAGATTTAGGGCTTCCACGTGGATTCACCCACTAAACCAACACACTGCAAGAGACAGCAAAACACAGGAGGTCACGCAGCCCACCAACTGCTCCAGTGGTAAAGCCCCCAACCTTCCACCACCACCACTGTTAGGAGACTCAGAGGTAGAAGACTCAGGAGAATGATATGCGCCAAACAGATCTTACTGCAACACTTCTTATCTGAGGCAAACAGTAACCAGCATGTTTGAGCACTGATGCACTGATTGGCAGCCAAAAGCAAGCTGGGTTTCATGGTGTGGGGTAAGAAGGTTATGCTCAAAGGTGATATCATGAGACTCAGGAGACTTGGGCTTCCTTGTATTGTAGTGCTATGCGTGTGAACTCACCACAGTTAATATTAGATTCGGCAGTGGTTTGTGCAGCACAGGATCTGAATCATGAGTACAAGTTGTTTCATGGTAAAACAATGCGACTCCAGTGTGAGTTATTAAAGCACAGCTTGGGACATAAAAGAAAGTTACATGCAGAAGTGTACTGCAGGCCGACTAAAGTCAGCATTTTCTTTTCCTTTCTCTTAATAGAAAACTTATTTAATTCAATACACTGGTAACCAAAGACTGCTTTCATTAAATTGGGAAAAGTACAAAAAAGTGTAAAAGAAGTATGCTTCATTTTACACTACACTCCAAATAGCTTGTTTTACTGATAGATGGCATAGTCTTCTTTTATCGAAGAAGAAAAATGGAAAAGGTGGGGGCATTTCCTGTGAGACACATTAAGCTCAAATAAAAACATAAGAGTGGAAAGATGTGCGTAGCTCTGCCCTGTCCTGTTTTAGTCCTCTCCCCATGTCCCGATCACTCAACGTTCTCTCTAATTCTCGCGCCACTGTGCTTCACAAATACCATTTTTGGTCCTGATTCTCCTCAAAAAGTAGCTCTTGAGCTGAAATTGTTTGAAAAATATTCTGTTTATTCAAAGAAAACATGTTAAATGATGTCTGTTAGACCAAGGGATAAAAAGAATTTCATTTAACTAAGATCAAAGGAGGCTGAACAAGAACCCTAAAAGTGTTTACCTCCAATCGGACTGACACAACCAACTCTCTGTTGGTAGGATTTCCTCGTATGATGTTTTTTCCCTTTTTAAAAATATGTACAAGAGCCTGAGTGTGAATTAGGCCAGTAAGTGGTGTCATTAAGTTACTGACGCCCAAACACATAGGTCTTTCACGCTGAAGACTCACCAGGGTGAGTAAACACATGTGCCATAGATACTGGACACAACCAGTCTACTGTTCAAATCCACAGTGAACCTGCGCTCACAACCAGCCCCCATTTTACCTTCGTACAATCATATGAGCTGAGACTGGATACAAGCTGTTTGAAATATTACATCACTAACGGTCGCTGGTTTCCAATGCTTTGAATCACCTGCATTTTATGCTGCTTTAAATCTGACAAGTGGACTACATGTTTATGTGATTTATGCCTGATTTCCACACAGCACAGAGCAGGAAATCTACCCCTAGCTTATTCTAAACTAAAGTCATTTGTTAATTTTCCATAAAGACTACTTCTCTGTCAAACCCTAAAAGCAATATTTAAGCTCAAATGATCCAAGTCAGCGTGCCAAGCAAGCGAGTGCCTTGGTGATGAAGGTCTTGCATGGCTGGCAAGGCCGCTGAGAGGCCGCGTCTTTATCTTTTGGTCTGCGTCCACAAAAAACTGTCCTCCAGGATGAGGGCTGCTGGGAAAACATTAGGTCTTACAAGCTCTGAACACTTTGAGAAACACAAGTTTCAATATGTTTTTGTTCACTCCGTCTCTGTTAGACTTTGTTCTGGTGGAGCAAATCGGTCTGATGATGGGGTGCAGAAGCAAACAGTACGTCAGCTTGGAAATTCAGCTGTATGCATAAGATAAGACGCCCTTTTCATATGCCAGCATTTGTGTTTCAGACTGTTCAGAGATCCTGTATTAACGTGGACTATGTTTAAGAAGTGTTTTGGATGATGGCAGCATTGGAGATTTAAGTTCACTTTCCTGTGTCAGTGGTTTGATTGTTTTGGTTTTGACTCCTGGGAAAACAACCCAGAAGTCCAAGGCAAGGGCAAGGCTGCAGCATTTGTGTGTGTGTGTGTGTTCAGGGGGGGGGGGCATGTAAATGTCAGGTTTACTTTAGCTCTGACAGAGATGCTGTGGAGATATTGGGTTTGCGGTGGACCACTGTAAATGCTAACATGTTGGAAATTATTGTCTCACAAAGCAGACAATTCTTCAGAATTTATAGAGAAGGCACACAAGCCTCGGGTGGACCTGAATCTCAGTCTTGCTCCACCGCCTCCTTTATTTATTTTCACACCATGTTCCTCTTGTTTAACCAAAGACTACTCCTTCCATCCCCTTTCCTTACCTCCTCCTTGTTCAGCCGTTGAAGCATGCTGGACCAACCAGAGAGCCCGCAGTGCACTCACAAGTACAGGACAGATGTGGGATGAGTGGCTGGCTGGGTGGGAGGTGGAGGACACTGCTGCGATGGAACACCATGTGTTAGACTCATAAACACAGGTAAGGTACAGTTTCACTGTTCGTCTACCTTCTTGTATACACAGGTGTCACCAAATTGAGTGCTTCTTCATAAGCTCAGCAGATGCCCCAAATCTCCATAACATTTTGACTAGACATTGTTATTGTGAAAAAGGAAAAAATGTGTGATGTCCTGATATGAGTGTGTTAATCCATTCCATGACTTGCTCAAAATGAATACAGAAAATATTGTCAGCATTGATTAGTTAATTGGTCAGAAACAGCCATCCAATTCTTATTAACTCAGCCAATTAAGGCACCAAGATTATGTTTTTGACAGCATAAGTTTCTCGGTCTGTTAACAACACAATTCAAACAGTAATGGATGGATATAATGTTAAGGAAATCACAGAAATGGGAAAAGGAGGAGCTGATTAGATTTTGGGGGGGGTTCCAGATTACTTGAGGATTCTTCACTATTGGGAGATAGGGATGCTTTTCTCATTACAATAACTCAACAGATAATGCTCATGCAAAAAAGGAGGAAAAAATTACAAGATGACATCTGAGTAGATCTTATAATCTGACACAGTTTGACCTAGATGGTGACACTTTTATCTTCTATTGAACTGGAGTGTGCATGTGCTTGTTTTATCAGGTTTGTATTGTGCCACAAAGGGCAGAGCATCTGCTACAACTTCCAGGCTCACTTTTAACTCCTTTTTTCCCCCCAAGTGATATCTGTGTTTGAATTCAACTTATTTTTAATTGAGGTCTAGGTATTTATTATTTTGTTGTGTTTTTGTAGTAATCTTGTTGTCAAAATCTGTTCTCATTTCGCATCCTGTCAGTTATTGTAACCAGGTTGGTTATGCTTGGAATGGGAAAAACAGCAGCTCATATGCAGATAATCCCTTATTAAAAAATTCTTAGCACTGTCACCTCACAGCAAAAGTTCCTGTTCGAACCAAGACTGAAGGCTTTTTGTGTTGAGTTCCTTCTTCAAATTGTGGATCACAACTAAACGTTTAAACAAATGGGACAGTCATAGCTTCTCCACCTTATATGATCAGCATTTTCCACGGCTAGCTTGTGAGCAGGAATCTGTTTAGACTGAAGACAGGCGAGTTTATTTCACTCTTTAACTGATGTGCAGATTTGTTTCACTGAAATAAAAATTAACTTTCCTTAAAAGACCTCATCTCTACTGCTGTATGTTGCTCCACAAAATGCATATATTCATATACATTATTAGGGACCCCATTTATCTGCTGGTTCTTCATAACATGCAAAACTTCAGTCATTCAGTTTTAAAAGTGTGTAGGATTAATCCTGTCCAAAAAGCCAATAATTCTAATTCACTAAAAGTGGCTCTACCTGGTAAACCTTTTTGGTAAGTCATGTGATTCAGTAATTCATCCAGAATAAGTTTTAGTGGGTTTACAAAATGGAGTTGACCCTGTTTTGAACCTTCAATCAGCTGTCACAGTGGCTAATGAGATGTGAAGTGTGTGTTTTTAGCCTTTAGTTAGTCCCGCATGTCTCTGGAGCCAGGGAGCTTTAGGATGGCCGTGCCTGTCTCACCATTGTTACTGGTTGAGGGGTCACCTCACCAGCCTTTACTACCTCTGCAGATCTCTATCGGACCCTCTCTTTATGTGTAGTATTGCTGCCTAACACAGACAACATAGCTAACTGTCGGTCTGAGGCTGGTAGCCCTGCTGATTGCCATTCACACAATAACTCATTCACAAACATGCGCCATTCATTTCAAACAGCCACAGGGACACATGCTGGACCAAGTGCACACATGAAGTTATCCCCCTACTCTAATCCACTCGCAGATCACCTCTGACAAGGTAACCTTTTTCATTTAAAAAAACCTATGGGAATTAAGCTTCCTATGGCCTTTTTTCTAAATGGCTTGGTCTATGGTCACAGAATGGTTCAACCCTTAACTATAACAGTCCTGTAGGCAGTTCAGCCACTACTCAATCCCTCCTTGCTTCCAGCTTGCCTCCTCTCTCTTGCTCCATGTCCACAGAGCACCGGAGGCTGTCTCTCTGCCTCCTCTCCCAGTTTTTGTACTGCCCTCTTCTTCTCATTTCCTGTCAGTCCCACTGCTGATTGCAACTTCCAGACTGATTGGGCTTGCAAGCCTCTGCTCCCATATCACAGTCTGGTACAGCCATATGTGCCAGCCTTTTCCACTGCAGTCTTGCACCAGCTCACACTCATTTATCTTCTGAAATGCCTCTTCAAGTCCCTCCTTTCACAACATAGTAAGCTCCACAAGGATTCTCTTTTTTTTCTTTGGTGGAGAACAAACCTGAAACAGGTCATGGGGTCATGTAGACACCCAGGGAATGGAGCCCTCTCTTCAGGTCTAGCCTTAGTCTTAGCTCCCCCTGTTTTTTTGTTTTTGGTCTGCCTATGCAGTGATTCAATGATGTCTTTGAGCATAGGATTTCCCTCTGCCAGAGTCAGTGCTTCTTACGCCATTAGCCACATTAGTCTGGGCTGCACACTATACCGGTAGAGCCATGCCTTGAATTTAGGAGTACAGATTTCTCAGTGTTCTTTAGCCTATTATTCCTCCACATCACATTCTCTTGCTTTTCAGTGCTTTGGACCTTGTTTCTGTACTTTAATGACCCGTCGTTACAACATTCCCAGACACTTGAGGGGTTTTGATGGATGGAATGGCTTTGCCTTTGATGAGCAGATGTACTTATTAGTAAAATTACTTTTGCTAATAACAATGCTCCTTAACTTTCTAGACTTAAATGTTATCCAAGGTTGTCATTATGCCGAGTTTTGTTAGAACCCATCTTGCCTGTACATGGCTGGATGTTGTTGTGATTGCGAGGTCGTCCATAAAGCCTCTTATTGCTGGTTGTTGGGCACCAAAGTCCATCACTGGACCTCTGGCTTCATTCAACTGCTGCAGGGATGACGAAGTTCATGCCTATGATAAATAGGATGGGCAAGACTGTGCATGCTGTGACATTTCCTTTTATGAGATGTTGCCATTGTGTGATGTAGTCTCTGGTTTTGAAGCAAAGCTTAATAAGTCCAAGTAATGTATGTACTTACCAGTCCCCTGATGGGGTCTGATGAGAAGAAGAACGCTATGAAGGAATTGGAAGAGGAGGAGGAGAATTAAGCTTTTGGCTCTGGCTGAGGAGGAAAGATAGGGGCTTGGGAAAGAACAAGTAACCCGAGCAACAGGAGCAGCAGGTAACACCTATCTTCTGCAGGAAGTGACATGGGGACATCCCTGCCACCAGGAGACGTTCCCGGATTAAAGGGACCAACCGTTGAAGAATGGTGCTTCCTGGCTGATAACCCCAGAGCTGATGACCCTGCAGCTAACCCCATGTGCAAGGAGGTGCGACAGGCATAGATTGCCCAGCAGGTTTTTCTACCTACCTGTATGTTAACTGAAGCATGGATCCAGAGGCATTGGCCAGGTCCAGTCAGACTCCTGTCAGGTTGCCTTTCTTTTCCCTGACTTGATGGATTTTCTGGCTCAGGATAATCCAGGATCCCTCTCTTTTGGATAGAGGCATTTAAGTACCTGCTTCCATTGTGTATGTGGTTATCTTTCGTGCCAACACTGACAAAAAGATCTTGCACTGGTCACTGAGTAGAGACTGTTCGAAATCGGGTATATTGTCCTGAGGCTTCCTCTGCCAGTGCATCCTTCTGTCACTGTGATGGAATTGTGCCTATTTTCCAGATTCTCCAAAACAGTCTCCATAAGTGCCAGTGGAACTTCGGGCACTTGTTGTACACATTGAAAGGTATTCTAGTGGCTCCTGGGGTTGAAGTGGTGTTGCCTTTTTTCACCACTTTCTGTACTTCCTTTGGCTCATTGGTATCAAGCATGGTTGTAAGTGGTTCTGCTTTTCCAATTTGTGGACTCTTCCTGTTTCTCACCAGACTCAAGGTTTGTAGCCCTCTAAACCTTTACAGATCTTGCAGAGAAAGGACTTAATCTCTGGTGCCTTCCAGTTAAAGTGGTTCAGGTGAGCCTTCTCTGTGCCCTTGCTCCTGTCCTGGCCATAGCCATTGAGTCTGGCGCACTCAGTCTCTCCCCCTGTGCTGACTTAAAATATATTTAGAAAAACCATAATAAAAAATTCTATTATAAGAATGAAAGTAGTGAGTCATTAAACCATTTTACCTTTACAATTAGTAGTCATTGTGAAGTAATAATTAAGCTCTTGTCTCAAAGACAAGCTGATCATTTACCATACTCCACTATTACCTTCAATAAAACTTGGTAACATACAGCAAACAAGGGAGAAACAAAAATACATCCTTAAAAGATTCAATTGTTTCTTAATCTGAACTGCATTTTGAGATCAAGTTTAGTGTGTTCAAGTCACTGTCCTTTTTTCTTCTACAGTACGAAGCTGAGTGTGAGGTTTGGGATAAAACTTTTCTTAAGATTTGAAAAAATTGCTTGCAAGATGTACTTTGTGACTGGGGAATGGTGTCTAATTGGGTTCAACGAGACATTAGTGGAGTACAATACAGTAAACTTAGTCCTTGTCTCAAGGGAGATGTATCTTTGACATCATCATGGAGAACAGCAGACAAATCACTTGGCCGAGTTACACAAACTTTCTGTCATGCTTAATTGTAAAGTATGCAGATACTTTCTATCCGTACAACAAAGGTCTTGATATGTGTTTTGTAAAAAAACAAAAAAACCTTTGTCATATAAAGACAACATCACAATACAAACTCAGACATACAAGTGAATTAAAAACACCCTCATCAACTTCCAGCTACTGCCTTCATCACATTTACCAGGGACTTAACCCTAAGCAACCAAAACGCATACCTTAAACCATGTTTGCACATTAGAATGTAGTAATATTATTGTGTGAACATATTTTGGTCCTCACAAGGCAAGTTATACCTGGACCACACACACACACCCACACACACATACTCACACACAGATAAATGCTCGCGCACACATTTATCTTGCATTCTTTCCCAGACATCAGTGGAGCAGTTCTGAGAAAAAAATCTGGGCATGATTGTTTACATGTCTACTCCAAGTTATTTTTAACATATTTTGGCAAGTGGTGAGTTTAGGACCATTTCATGTTTAAGGCCTGCATGCATAAAGAAAACAAATAAAGCCATACAGATGTTTACATCTTGCATTCCAGACTGCTAGTGTGAGAAAAGGGATGTGACATTGATAAGGAGTCATGATGAGTTCAGATAGGGGGCTCTTTTTTTTAACAATTATTCAATGTAATAAAGAGATCCAGAGCTTTTAAAATTGTTTTTACTTCGATTTTTAGATTTAAACATACCATGCAACTTCTTGGCATGAACTTTCTGCCTCTGATTTTTCAGAAGCTCTCTTTGAATGTGTGTCAGATTCACAAATGAGACTATTCATTGAGAACTGCAACTGATTGATACAGCCTGAAGGCTTTCCTGATAATATCACCGTATTCTTCCCTCCTGACACTTGGTTTTAACAGGGATGCCGTTTCTGTCAAATAACCCCTTTATCTGTCCGTATCCTTCCTTCCCATTCCCTACATCTACAGCACATTTGTTTTCATAGCTATCTGAGCAAAAGAGCCATAATTAAGAGAATTATTTTCATGTGCCATCATCAGCAACTAAGTTACCATGACAATACAATGCACATCCATCTGTCCTCTGTTGTTCCATCTGTGTGTCCTTTGATGATATTTCTGAGCAGGATGCAGATAAAAATGTTATCTAAAAGCAGCAGCAAAGCTCTTTCTGAGACGAGCAGTCACCTCATGCCCTAAAAGAGTTCAGAGCTCCACTGATAACACCCCAGCATCTTAGCTTCTGATATGCTAACGTTCTTAGGAAGATCTACAGATGCATGCTCTGTGCAAGAAATTTATGATTGTACTGGAGATATACATAATGCTGCAATGGTCTGGAGATTTTTTGTTGTTGTTGAAATATCTGGCGGGGAATTGCTAAATAAAAAAAATAGTCACGGTGTTGTAACATTAATGATAACAATAATAATCCTGACATCTGATTGGAAACAGATGAAGATGAGGACTGAAGCACAGATGAAGGCAAGGCAAGCTGTGGAGAAACAAAGAAAATTTATGAGATGTATGAAAAAAATGAACTGACCCTGACTTCGAAAAATCTTTCGACCATTCTGGAGTGACAATCTTAACTGTGCCATTTATGTATGAATAGGATAACTGGCGTTTTTGGCTTGTAGCATCAGACTGAATGCTGGTGTCTGAGTGGACTGCATCACAACATGTCCCATTAACACCTTTTTTTTCATAGCAATAGACTTCGACAAGATTAACTGAACTCTCTTGATGTAGTCACAGATGTGACCCATTCTGCATTCATTGTTAATTGTGTTGTGAATATAGTCTTAGGAAGCTGTAGCACCTGTGGTCAGATTGGGTCAAAAGCAAAACCAATGGGAAATGTAGAAATGTGAAATTCAGTCAGAGGCTTGTTTGGTTGGGCTGCGGCAGAATACTAGTTTATACAATGTGTCATACCATAACCATGAAAAGAATTTTACAGCACAGAAGGAAATACAGGGGTTACACATTTCAAGTGAACTGCAAACCAGTAAGAATACAGTATTAATAGGCTCTGCAGTAAACCAGTCAGTCACTGATCACTTATTTTTTCAGTCTGTCAAGTCATGGAACATTCTTTAAATTGATGTAAGAGATTCCATGTCCCCTTCACGCTCACAGCCTGCTATGATTCAGCAGAAATTAACTATGTACTGCACAGTATAAACGTATTAAATGTGGACCCAAATAATCAGATGCCTGACGCACAGTGTGGCTTGCAGTGAACTCATAGCCTAGCTGAAATTGTAGCATGTAGTTCCCTTGAGGCACATGAGAAAGAAACTCTTTCAAATGAAAATAAAACCCCCAAAAAAACCAGAACTCAAAATAAAATAAAATTCAACACAAGTCCACAAAAGCCAAATGGTTATTGTAAAATAAAAATTAAAAAAAGGTAAATTTGAAATGTTGAGCTTCTCAAATGTTCCTTTTAAAAGAACATGTGCCCTTTTTCCTTCAAGTGTGGGGACATCTAAACTAAATAAAGCTTCAATCCTTTACCACAGAACAGTTAATGTGATTGCGGCTGGTGCTGGAGGAGATTTGGAAGTAAATAGCAAAATCAATTTTATAGCGTATATGCATCCAGTGGAGGGTTTCCCTCTTGAACGAATGAATGGACATCTGTGCCCATCTTAATTCGAATAGGTTTCAGGAAGTCCTGTTTGTACAATATTTTGAATAAGTGTAACCAGAAGTGTAAATGGGCTTTTCTGGCAATTATGTGAAAGAAGTGTTCCTTTGAAAACGACACTTAAAAAGAAATGTTCTGTATATTTCGACAGTTGCATTGCAATTAAGGTTTTGCTCTCGTAGCACATTCTTCAAAAGGAAGATATCTGGTGCGCTCATGCAACATTACAAATTTCTAAAGCAATCACTTTTGAAATGCAAGGTATTCAGATAGCCCTGCGACAGACTGGCGACCTGTCCAGGGTGTACCCCGCCTCTCGCCCCTTGACAGCTGGGATAGGCTCCAGCAC
>JBBBVT010000015.1:17490716-17502994 GCA_037177035.1 Craterocephalus eyresii
CAGGGTGTACCCCGCCTCTCGCCCCTTGACAGCTGGGATAGGCTCCAGCACACCCACGACCCACTTGGATTAAGCGGACAGACCGTCCCGGATAGCAAAGAATATTTGGCCTAAATATGGCCCGCATACGTAGTTTTGTTTGGTCCATATTTGGCTTCGACTCCCTGTTAGAATGGCTGTTCAGCTAAATGACCACTGCAAGGGACCCTCACAGAAAATGCTGTAGACTATGCTACAGAACTTGCAATATCCAAGTCCAAACTAAAAAGCACAAGCGGTCCAGAAGATGCTCGCCATAACCTATATCCAACTGACATCTGGACCACATCTGGCTCACACAACACTTGTCAGTGCCATATTTGAGCCATAAGTGTCAAGGGTAGCCAAGTCCAAGCCCAAATATGTTTGCTGTCTGGGGTGTGTCTTCTGTAGGATCATCAATATTCACTCTCTTTCCCAGCAGGACGAATGTGTTGTTTAACATCAGCGTTGCTTACAAGCAACAAAGCAAAGCCAATCTTGCTTGATGAGGTAGCAATGATGTAAATTTCAACTCCTGATAATGTCATGATCTGTGGCCTTTAGTTCTGTTTTTGGCTCTTCATTGGACTGTTTGCTATTTCCTCATGTTTGTAATCCATGTGATTCAGGTTTGATTTGTATCATTGCTGGTTTTACTTCCTGTTTAATTCAGTCTTTTAAATTTAGTTAGCTTTACGCCCTGCTCTACTACTACATTACAACTTCTGTTTCCTTCTTTGTTAATAATTTTTCTCCCTCTTTGAAAATATTCCTAATCATCCCTGTGCTAGTTTATTACTGCTTATTCCTACTTTTTCTGTTGTTAGTTATTTCTAATTCTAGTTCTTGTCATTCTGGACCCTGCAGAACATTTGGTTCATTGAATAAATTCAAGCTCCCACATCTTCCCGCCTCCTAGTCCTGCATTTGTGTCTTTCTTCTTTGTCATTTCTTTACCGTGGTGTATGACAGATAACATGCATTTTTAATTTCTGCTTTAATGATTCTACAGAAACAAAGTTCTGGGAAGCACCAGTCAGCCTTTACAGCTCTTCATGAGACCAAACGGCCCCCCTTTCACCCCAAGGAGGACAATCTTACCTCAGGAAACCTTTTGATCATTTTACAAATGACACATATTTTATGATGAGAACAAGTCTCACATCTATTTTCAAAAAGTAATTCTGAATTGCATCTGTATCTGAGTAAGACGCTGCAGTATGAGAGTGTGTGGGTACACATGAGGAGCTGAACAAAGGTTGAGGCCTTCCTTTTCCATTGCTAAAACTCCCGCTTTGTTCCCACTACACTTAGCATTCCTAAACATCTATCTCACCACCAGAGTCTGCGTCAGTGCGCCCTGACTCACAACGCTGCTGCACACACCAGCCACGCACACAGATGCAGAAACAGGCACCAATGTCACAGCTGCTCCAAAACCTTTTCTACGAGGCTAGTTTTTCATGATCTAGTGACCTGCAGCGACTTTCCTCTGCAACACAGCACCAAACGTCCAGGAAGTCTGTCTCCCACTTAGCCAAGGCCTAGGGGCGTTTCCATGCAGTTATTAATGGGTTGTCACAGTGTCTGTACATCTTTTGCTACTCAGGGTAAAGTCAACAATTCTGGGGGTCATTCTTTAATTTACACTGACTGGGCTGACATTTGCAAGAGGCCCAAACTGCCCGTTACTCCTCACAATCTGCAAATTCCCCAGGGAATGTTAGATTGATGGGATAAGGGAAACCTGCGCTGCTCTGCCGCTCTTCGGTCCCCTGCTCTCTCATGTCTCTCGCCATCCTGTTTTCTTTTTATCAATATTTATTACGCTGTTTGTCCATGTTAGTCAGCGCTGTCATCCATCTCTTTTTCTGGCCTGCCCGATGCTTCTTTTAACAACAAAAGGACATAAGTAAGGAAAAAAGTGAGCCGTTGCCAGGATGGTCTGAATGAGAAAAGAAAACAGTCCTTTTTCAGATGTTTTCCAAACATATCAAATATGGATGGCCTTTTTGACTTGGCATTATTTTCTCGCTCTGCACACCAGATGAACCAATGGCCTAATTTGTGATTGTGGTAAATTCCTTTATTTTCTGAAATCTTATATTTGCTTTGCGTCAAAATCTATCCAAATAAACAAATTTGCGCAGAAAATTCTTTCAGCTTTAAAGGCATTACAAAACGGTCCATTAGCAGCAACTATTTAAGTGTTTCCTTAGAAAATGGATTCTTCCACTGCCATGGACCATGGAGATAAACAGATGTTAGAAGCTGGATTTTCCCAAATACTTTTGATCCATGTTTACTTGTTAAATGAGTCTTCCTTAAACATAGTGACTTAACTTTCTGTTTGCAAACGTACGTGCAACCCTGTGACTTGCAGATGGCACAGAGTCTCGTCTAGTCACCAAAAACGCACAAAAAAGGATAAAAGAAATGTGTAAGTTTTCCCTTCTCATCCTCTCTGTTTGGTTCCAATGGGAGAGGTCTGACCTATCTCACAGTGTACAGGACCAAAGGGACCCCTTGATCCTTAATCTGAGCATGATAAACAATGACTCATCACACCACAGATATAAAATAGATTCCAACCTCTTGGCCCGCCAGCACAGAAGATTAATCAAAAAGAGGAGCCAACAAAAACACGTGAAACATTGGCCTTTTTTTTTTTAATGGGGTAAACTCTTAAATAGATGTAGCCAAATAGACTAATTTAGATTTAGTTTTTTAGTAGTTTTCAGAAATTTACTGAGAGTGTCTTTTATGCATGCAGTGGATGGAACCGTTGGAAGTCCTTCCCTTACAACACAAACAGAACTCTTTGCGCTTGAAAAATCCGGCTTGGCATTTCTACTCACCACGGCCGCCTTTGAAAATAAATGTTTAGTTACTCATAATCAGTGTAGGCTACAACAGTTTCGAAACTGGCGCAGTCACACGCGCGCTACCGATCCAGCCTTTTTCGTGATTCATAGCTAATTGTTGGGAATCAAAAGGTGGGGGTGAAGATCCCGCCCCTCCGCCTGGGAGGGCTGACTGGGAGCGGAACAGTCCGAACTGGAGAGGCACTGTGTGGCGAGGACGCGGAAAAGTTTGGGACATAAGTTACTGTGGACACTTTGGATAGCAATACAAAGTTATGTTACTCTTTGGACAAGGACTAAATATGGACATTTGACTTTAGTTCGGATATATTCGCCTTGTTCCGCCTTTTTTTGCTGCAACTTTATTTTTCCAGCACAGGAGAGACACATTTCTAAATTCTGGAAAACTTCTGACTCAAGGATGTTTAGACGAAATCAACAGCGCAAAAAGGTACTACGACTAACTGCAGATGCAGGCAGAAGCAGCAGTGATGCAAAATAATAATTGTTAAATTAAATGAGACTTTTTCTGTAGCCTAAAAGGTGTTCTAAACAGGAATGTTAATCAGACTCAGTTCATCTTCATTAGCAGGCGTCCTGGTTCAGCAAAAATTGTGATAAGAGTGGACACTATTTCTTCAGTTTTTAAGAAGATTTTTTAAAGATTGGTATTATTAGTTTTGGAGGAAAAGCTTGAGAACCATGTGAAGAATAGCTAGTTCTTTATAAAACGCTGTGCTTTCCCTTGAAACTGATTTTGATCAACATTTGATTTCTAAACACCTTTTCTCATGTTGCAACAGCTTGTCTACGTTATATTTAATTAAAGGTTTATTTTAATTTACCTATTTATATAGTGTAGGCTACTGGAGTGACATTTTATCAAGACATTTGAGTAATATTAATTTTTATATTTGTGGTGTCATTATAGCCTATCTTTAGTCTATTAAATAGTCACTTTTTCAGGTTGCTTGTTTTAATGTTTATTTTAAGAGTTCTTCTTGTGACATTCCAGTCTACCCAGATGAACCCAAAATAACCACATTTTATCTGTAAACGTCCTTTTGATTGGCAGGTGCTTGAAGACTCTTTAAGATGGCAGCTGTGACCCTGCCAGGCTGAGCAGCTTCTCTCCCCAGTGCTGTGGCGCCCTCTGCTGCGTGGCCGTGGGAGGTCAGGACAGGGCAGGGGCAGCATGGGCAACATCTTTGAGGAGGGGATGAACCCTGTCATCGTCACCCACTACAACCACTCTGGGAAGTGGGACCGGCCCCGTAGTGGTGGGGCCTGTAAGACGGCCGTCCTGCTTTTCATCTGCGTGCTGATTGTTCTGGAAAACATCACCGTTCTGCTCGCTCTGTGGAGGAACAAGCGCTTCCACAGCCGCATGTACTTTCTCATTGGAAACCTGGCGCTGTCAGACTTGCTGGCCGGTGTGGCTTATGTGGTTAATATCTTTACCTCGGGACGTAACACCTTCTTCCTGACGCCGGTGCAGTGGCTGGCCAGGGAGGGAAGCATGTTTGTGGCTCTCAGTGCGTCCACCTTCAGCCTCCTGGCTATTGGCATCGAGAGACACATGACAATGGTGCGTCTGCGTCCCTGTGAGACAGCAGGCCGAGGGAGACTTCTTGCACTGTTAGCAGCCTGCTGGTTTGTGTCAGTGCTGCTCAGCGCTCTGCCCAGCCTCGGCTGGAACTGCCTGGATAACCTGCATTCCTGCTCTACGGTGCTGCCGCTCTATGCTAAGAGTTACATTGCCTTCTGCATCAGCGTCTTCAGTGCCCTTCTGGTAGCTATTGTCATCCTCTACATCAGGATCTACCGACTGGTGACCTCCAGTGGCCGCAGAGTGAGTAGCCGGCCCTCTGAGCGCTCTTTGGCTCTCCTCCGGACAGTGGTTATTGTTCTTGGGGTATTTGTCGTGTGCTGGGCCCCCTTGTTCCTCTTACTCCTGCTGGATGTGGGTTGCAGCCCAGATAAGTGCTCAATCCTCTACCAGGTGGACTGGTTCATTGCCCTGGCTGTGCTCAACTCTGCCCTCAACCCTTTGATATACACTTTATCCAGCAGGGAGATGAGAGCCGCCTTCTTCCGGCTGCTGTGCTGCTGTCAGAGCAGCATGGAGTCCACAGGGACTCCTGCGGTGGGCAACCCCCACCTTGGGACAGCCATTCCTACAGCGGAAAACAGTAAGACCAGTTTGGGTGGATGTGGAGGCAGCGGGGCCGGCAAGTCCACTTTGAATCGAGCGAAGCTTTCCACACCTGTGAACTCAGACAATAAGCACGGAGATCCCTCGGCCACCGCTGTGCCTCACCCTTCTGGGCCTGCAGACCTGCTGTCAGCCGTGCTTGTGAAGGCAGGGGCGCTGCCCCCCCTCGGCAAGTTCTGAAAAAGGTCACACAGAAGCAAGCACAAAGACTTTGTCCTGCAATCAGCCACTTTTTTTTGTCTGTGCACTTTGGTTTGTGTCATGTAGGAAGGATGTTCTATTAATAAAAATGACACTCAGCTAGAACCAAATAAATCCAGAGCATGGATTGGAGTGCCATCGAAATCATTTCAAGACATCAGTCACAAGATTTAGTTACATTATTTTCAACACTAAATATTTAAATTATATATATATATATATATTTTGTCACATAATTTCAAAACCATGAACTACAGGAAGTGTCATTGATATGGTAGGTAAATCTGTGTGTTGTGATGACTACAGAGTGTAATGAACCTCACAAATATTATTGTATTTGTTTATCATTATATTAGAGGTGGATACAATCAAATTGTGGCACTTTTTTTGCATTTGTATGTGCAGGAATTCCTAGAATAACTGCATTTTCCATCACGGCTAGATTTGATAGACTTATTTATTTTCTGTGAAAACATTTTCCACCTTAATAGTATAAAGCTATCGTTTTTGCTTTGTGTGCATGAAAACCCATCAAGGTACTCTGACTTTACGATCGACTTTATCACAAATTATATGAATTATTTGTGACGCACTGTGAGAATAAAAAAAAAAGTGTATTGCAAGACTAGCGGCCTCAAGAGGCTGTCATGCTCATTACACACCACAAAAGAAAACTCAAAGCGGATAAAAATGGCACTGCTAATATTAGATTCTCACCACTAGTGGGCAAGATCTGCACGCTTGTCCTGATGGTGGTGCTGCAGGAGAAGTGATGTTTTCCTGTTAAATCAGTAAGGCTCCGGCTTCAGCACAGCTCAGCTCTTTATCACCACTTCTGGTTTACTTTTCATCGGTCTCAGCTGTACTCAGCGACACTACAGGCTGATCCGCGGCTAATAACTTACATTCATAAAAAATATCAGCAGCTTAAAAGAAACCACTCGCACGTTAACTAACCACTAGTGAATAAGAGTGTTGGATGTGAATTATTTGGGGATGGTTGACTGTAAATGATGTAGTGCCTGATATGGTTAAATGAATAAAATTCTATGCCCCGTCATCACATTTCATGTGTCATGCATTTGTTACATGAAATCAGTCGCTTACTCGCCTTCAACCTTCCTCCTCTTTGTCTAGGCTGTATCTCTGTTTCATCCTCTGCTAATTTCCTACCGTTTGATTGTGTCTGTAACCCGACACCATATTAATAGCAGATGTTAACGTATAGTTTATGAATCTGCTGTCAATATGTTTATGAAAGCTAAAGCAAACATATATTATCATTACTGTGGAAATGAGCTGAATCAGCCACTATATGAATTGCTTTTCAGGAGACAAGTAATGTCATCTGCTTTAACCTGCTGCAATCATTTATAGAACATCCTGTTGCTAGAGTGATTGATGCTCTCATATTATGGTTCACTGGCTGACATGGGTCAGACATTAATGAATAATGCAAAGAAATTCCTGATATTATTACTAACGGTTTCCAGTCAGTGAGGTCGCTTATCAATTAGTTATGAATGATATATTCTATCATATGCTGGGAGGAAAATATGTCTCATCTCCCTATAAATTCTCTGCCATTCATAAAGGGTTAAAAAGATGGATTTGTTTGGCGCAATGGAAAGAATTTTAAGAAAACTTCAGTTCATGCATTTGGTTTTGTTCCCATAAAACTGTCTCATGGACAGGTGGTTTAACCTGAACTGATGAATGGACTTATTAAAACAGTCTAATCCCCTTACTATGCTGCACAGCTGAGACCAGACAGGAGCTGACAGGCTGGCATTTTATACTCACCTCGGCAGAAGGATGTGTCTCTGCTCTGCACCTCCGGTTCTGATAAAAAAAGACAGCGAGGGCGCAACACCAGTCAAGCATTTCCAGCTTAAAGGTCACAGATTTCTTTCTGTCAGAAATGTTTCAACCTTTTTTTCCGCTGAATTAGCAATGGAAGATGGTGGCCTTTTGCCAGGTCAAATGTTTGAAAATACTAAAATATGAAGAAGTAGAGTGTGATCAGTCACCAGATCTTCTCCCTCCGCCTCCCTAATTCTGTGGTTTTCTCTTTTTTCATAAACTAAATTCAAATCCTTAGTTATTTAGCGTTAATTACATTTTTGTTCCTGTTACCTGAATATGGAAAGAAAGAAAGAAACAAACAAACAAAGTAATAGGAAATTTCTGTAACAGAAATCTATCTCAGAATGTCCTGTTGTAATGAAAACATGAAAAAAAAACTTTTGGCTGGAAAGACACAAAATCCCACAAAGATTGTCCGACCTCAATTCCAAAACAGTTGAGATGTGTTATAAAAACAGGATGAAATGATTTATGAATCTCAAACGAGTAACTTATTCACAATAGAACATGCAAAAAGAACACCTAAACGTCATATCATATGATGAAAGTAAAACATTTTATTCCATTTATTCCACTCCTGTCCGCCACTGTGTTGCATTTCCTCTTTTTTATCAACGGTCTGTAAACATGTATGAAGTGGGGAGAACAGATGGTTGTGCCTTGTTGTCCAATTCTTGTCTGACAAAGGACTCTAGCTGCTCAGTTGTCCAAATCTTTATTTTAATCTAGTATTTCACAATGTTCTAAATGCTTATAGCTGGTGAAAGGTTAGCATCTGGACTGTTTCATTCCAAAGTAATGCTGCTGTAATAGATGCAGTAAGTGGTTTAGTATTGCCTTGCTGAAATATGCACATCTTCCATAGACACTAATGTATCCTCATAGCATCAAAGATGCAGAGGTTTGAACTGAGCACCGACAAAAAGCTGTACGAGGACATGGCTTCCATGATTGCTCAAAATAATCCCAAGATTTAATTAATCTGACCACACTTTTCTTAGTTTATTTCAAATGTAAATATGGCAGGATTTCGTGATTGTGCTCACCTTAAATAGATTTTGAACCAACATAAGGGGATGATGGTGATTTCTGGAAGTATTTCTGAGTTATACAGTGATTTCCAGGACAGAATCTTATCTGTTGTTAATGCAGTGGTGCCTGATGGAAAGTCATATACGTAGGCATCCAGCATGGGTAAACCTTGATTTTTAGCTGTATCCTCTGAGTTGTCTCCAATTTTCTGAAATATTTAATAATGTATTTACTGTACACAGAATATTAGGTCTTCACTATTTAAACTTAAAGGACATTATTCTTACACTGGTCAAAGTTTACAGTTCGCTAATCCTCTGTCCATACTTATTTTTGAGAGACTCTGCCTCTCTAAATGCTCTTTTTATACTCAGTCATATTAATGACCTATTACCAATTAACTAAATGAACATGGTCCTCCAGCTGTTTCTTTTTAGTACCACTTGCTTCTCCAGCCTTTGCTGCCCCATGATTTTTTTTTAAAGATGCATTGTTCTTACCTTCAAATTTAAGAGCTGAGATTTTTGTTGAAATAATAAAATGTCTTGGTTTAAACATTCTTATATGTTTTATATATGAAATTAAGTATTTGAAAATCTTTGAATTCTCATTTTATCACGTTATTAGAAAAAAGTTCACAGTGCTATAATAACACATAATGCTTCAATCTGCGTCTTGTGTTTTCATAATAGTGGTGAAAAGTGCTGTTTGACACGGTGGTCCAAGGTTCTCTTTGAGCTGAAGCTTGAAGTGGTTTTTATAATGCCCAGAAACACATTCTCTTGGTGCCCAATAGGTGGAAGTCTAGTAATATTGGAAGAAACCACTACCATCAGGATGAAAATGTTTTTTTTGTTTGTTTGGGTTTTTTATAGCAAAATTTCCCATCAAAAAAACAAGTTGACTCAAACTATGTCAACCAAAAACTCCCTCACAGGACACAAAATCACCAGATGCCCCTTCTTATTGGATGAAATAATCAGGCCAATGTTCTGATCACAATGGTCTGATCACATTTACAGTGAAAGTCTTGGTTAGGCTACTCTTCTTAGAATTCTTCTTCAGAAAAGATTGTCATCTTCAGGAACCATTTATAAAATCTTACTTTGACATGGAAGTCATTATTTGTATTCAAAATCTAGTACAACATTTACCAGCGGTGAAATTTTCTTTTTAAACAGAGTGGGATAAAAATAAAAATGTAAGGAATTAATTATCATAAGTAGGAATTATGTGTTGCTATTGCTGTTGATACAATCATTTCCTTTTTCACAACATGGCAGTTTTAGTGTTGCTGAGCTTTACATCCCTGCAATCATGTCAGAATTTAGTTGTTCTCTTTTGGTTTTTTGATTTATGTTAATAAAACCTAACTTATGCTGCAGCTTAAAGGTACAGTGTGTAAGCGTTGCTTACATCTAAAGAAAGACATAATGATTACATCACATGTGGCTGTGAGTAGCCAATATTTTTCCAGAAAACCATGTTTTCATATGCTTGCACAGTGGTTGTAAATCTGGGGTCCAGGGTCCCACAATTGGGTTTCTCAAAGAACAACGGAGTCCCCCGAGGCCTGGAAGATGGTGGCCTTTTGCCAGGTCAAATGTTTGAAAATACTAAAATATGAAGAAGTAGAGTGTGATCAGTCACCAGATCTTCTCCCTCCGCCTCCCTAATTCTGTGGTTTTCTCTTTTTTCATAAACTAAATTCAAATCCTTAGTTATTTAGCGTTAATTACATTTTTGTTCCTGTTACCTGAATATGGAAAGAAAGAAAGAAACAAACAAACAAAGTAATAGGAAATTTCTGTAACAGAAATCTATCTCAGAATGTCCTGTTGTAATGAAAACATGAAAAAAAAACTTTTGGCTGGAAAGACACAAAATCCCACAAAGATTGTCCGACCTCAATTCCAAAACAGTTGAGATGTGTTATAAAAACAGGATGAAATGATTTATGAATCTCAAACGAGTAACTTATTCACAATAGAACATGCAAAAAGAACACCTAAACGTCATATCATATGATGAAAGTAAAACATTTTATTCCATTTATTCCACTCCTGTCCGCCACTGTGTTGCATTTCCTCTTTTTTATCAACGGTCTGTAAACATGTATGAAGTGGGGAGAACAGATGGTTGTGCCTTGTTGTCCAATTCTTATCTGACAAAGGACTCTAGCTGCTCAGTTGTCCAAATCTTTATTTGAATATTTAGAGCCCTTGTGAATAATGTTCATACACTGTACCTAAAGCTAAGAATTAGCCGCTTTCGCTAACTGAAATGGCCTGGACTCATGCATATGCGCAATCAATGAGTCATTCATTTTTATGGACTTCCCCCTTTTACTGCATAATATACCATGTAGAAACCATTTTTCTTAGAAAGATTAAAATAATATCAGGCATAGCTCCTTTAAGAAAAAAAAGTAAGAATATATAGTGTTAATTTTATTTTGACTTTAGTGAAAGGACACTATCCAGCCAGAATACATTATTTATGGTGAGAATCTCACTTTTGAAAGCATGAAACTAAGCATGTGTGGCAGGGACAAAGACAAGAAGGGTCCATACTGGGACTGAACCCAGAAGCTCCCAGGTGAGACTTCTTATGCAGGCTGACCAGTGAGCCGAAGGGATCTCCCAGTGGCCACGTTACCAGTTCACACGATGAGTCAAAAGCATAGTGACAGGACCTCATTGTCACGCAGGGTTTCAGCATGGGTGGGGTCGGGGGTCCACAGCATTTCAGCACGAAGGGGTCCAGAGGAGAAATAGGTTGGAAATTACTGTGCTAGTGGATCCAGTGGATCCAGTGGTCTCAGGCTCAGCACTGGCTGCACCACAGGCAACTCCTTCGAAATTCTGAAAATGTGTACTGTCTTCTTCTATTTACCTTTTAAGGCGTTGCTTAATCCAAACAGTGCTCTAGCATCTAACAAACAAAGCCAGCACTGCAGTTTTAACGGCCCGATGGGTTTTCAGCTCACCTGGGGTGAATGAAAAGATACCATAAAAATAGTGGCACGAAAAAACTTCCAGCTCATTCTCTACTGGAGTGGAGAATAACGATCGTTCTTTGCGACTTGTGATGTCATTAGTGGGCAAAGGCTGGGTTTACCTCAACACCAGACCAAATAATGATAAATGATAAATAGTGAGGAAGGAATACCACAACAATAACAGAAGCTTGAGAAAAAATGGACTTGGAATTGGTGTTACATGTCCGTCTTTTGAACTGCCGGACTCTGGACTACATACCAGTGAATTGAAAATAAAGTTCATAAAGACTAACTTATGTTAATGGAACACTGAAAGTAATTCATGTTGTGTAAAATCTAAATGTTGTGTTATGTTACCTGGCAACCAGCTTCAGTCAGTTAGATTTATATGAGCTCATGCTGACACCCTAACATATTACGAAATTCCCTTAGTCATCTGCATATTTAGTACAGACAGCATATGTTATAACTGAGCCTGATGAATTCATTAACTTTCATGACAAAATTCCAAGTTAATGTTTACTTCCATTGATGAAATCCTCCCACTTTGATTCCAATTGAACAGTGTGAAAGTGGGTTAGTTCGCTTGAAAACTCCAGAAGGTAGCAAGAACCAAAATTCAAGTCAGATCAGTGTGTGTCTGAAAGCACTAAAAGTGAATGTCAAAATGCGAAACATCCATAGGTGCCTTTCATTTATAGAACGTAACATTAGCCAGGAGACCTAAATGTAAGAGCATGTTCAGTGAAAGCAGCACGCCTTTTCCATCTAATTTTCTTAGGGCTCTTAAGCAGATTCAGTTTCTTCAATCACCTGAAACAAACACCATAAATGGTCCATGTACTAACTGGGTCAAATACCTCAATAAATCATGTTAACTAAATAGCCATCACCAGTCCTCTTTCAGGATTTAGACATGGTGGATTTGTGTCATTCTCTGTGCACAATGCCTATTTGCATATGACTAATGTGAACACGACAGCGAACAAGAGAATCACACCCCCTCCAGTCATCATGATCCTCGTTTTATTCTGCTGTGTTCTGAGGCAATGGGCACGTGTGTGTGTGTGTGTGTGTG
>JBBBVT010000015.1:17503279-17519011 GCA_037177035.1 Craterocephalus eyresii
CCGATCTCCTTCACCTCCACTGCACTCTGATTCAGTACAGTGTAATTACATGTCGAACAAAGAAAGCAAAGAGCCAGGCAGACTTTAGTGATAAGCTCCCCAGGATCAGAGGACTTTATCCAGGGAGCAGCTGGGAAGAAGCTGAGGGAGCCAAGGCAAAGGTCACTTCATAGGAGGATATCTGAGGGAGCTAGCTGAGCTTTGGATTGGTGAGAAGTCCTCCCAGAAACACCCCACTGGCATTAAATCTCCCATCTTGTGCTGATCAAGTGGGCAAGTAGAGCGAAAGGAGAATATTTTCTTTTGACTGCTATTTTACCAACTAGCCCAAGTCGATTTTCCTATTTCACTCCTTGTTCCTTAGCAACACCAAAAACACTATTTCACACTGGATAGCCCGAGATGATGTGCTCCTAAATGTGAAAAACAGAACCTGATGTATGCTTCGTATGAATTAATGTTTTTGTTGCAAAAAAAAAAAAAATCTCATCATCCCAGAGTCCAAAGAAATGCTGATAATTATTTCTGTCTCTGTGATATGAAACAGAAAATGAAGTTGCATCAGCGACATTTTGCGTTTTTTGGCTCATTCTGTTTTAAGAACTTGGTGGCCTATCCATTAACATACAAATATTTCATCAGCCAGCATTAACATGATTTTTTTACTTTCCTGATGAAATGATTTCTAGTATTGCAGTATTTAGGGGCCATTGTGTTTGTACTTGGATACACTGTATCATGTTTTTTTATGTAGCTCAATCCACTTTAAATGTGCATTGCACATCTGAAATAGGCTAAATGCTGAACTTAGAATGGCTGCCATTCAATAGGGTGATACATGATATAAATTAAATGTAATATCTAACATCTGTGTCAAATGAGAAAGAAAATACACTGTCTTAAACCATAAAAGAGAAAAATCTGGTCATCACCAACTTTAAATAAGGTGACGTGGCTGCTGAAAGTCAGATCTGAGTCTATCAGCACACCGAGGTTACAAACCTGCCCAGTGGTTTTAAGAGACGGAATCTCCAGCTGTTTACTGATGCTGACCCTCTTCTCTTTGCTACCAAACAGAATAATCTCAGTTTTATCTTCATTCAGTTGTAGGAAATGCTCTCTCATCCAGATGTGAATTTGCTCCAGACACTGACACAGTGAGCCTATCGGGCTGCAGTCGTCTGGTGATAAGGACACAAAAAGCTGGGTATCTTCTGCATAACGGTAATAGTTAATGTTAAAATTTTGTAATATTTGACCTAAAGGGAGCATATACAAGTTGAACAGAAGGGGTCCAAGAACTGCCCCTTGACTCCACAAATCATGGCCACTCGCTCAGATTCATAGCTTTAGATCGTAACTCCGGCCTGCTAAGTAAGACCCGAACCAGTTAAGGACCGTTCCATGAAGTTCAACCCAGTTTTCTAGCCTGTGCAGGTCACTTTCTACGTAAGTGAAGACTGATTTTAAAAAGTCGGATGGTATCTTAACCAGAATGCGTGTTGTTGTTTTCAGATGCCAAACTATTTCCTTCAGGGATTTTAAATCAACCATGTTAAATCGAGACATAACACCAGGGATGTTTCTTGATTTTAGACAAAGACCATTTATCTTGTCTGTCTGTGTGCCATTAATATTTTGCCTAGTGAGAATTGTTGAAGTTCTTGTTAATCAGTTCAGATAAATGCTGCTCTCTGGCCTTACTCAGATCATTGTTATAGTTACGCAGGCTTCGTTTGTACAGCTCATAGTGAATCTGCAGTTTTGTTTTCCTCCACCTGTGTTCAACCCTCCTGCATTTTCTGTTCTGGTTGTT
Organism: Craterocephalus eyresii; assembly: GCA_037177035.1. Classification (NCBI taxonomy): domain Eukaryota; kingdom Metazoa; phylum Chordata; class Actinopteri; order Atheriniformes; family Atherinidae; genus Craterocephalus; species Craterocephalus eyresii. Next base: position 17,505,096 of record JBBBVT010000015.1, read on the forward strand.
TTCTGTTTTCTCAAGGTCCTCTTATTTCTTATTGGTGCAATAGGGTCCATTACGTTCAAGATTTTTTTATTAAAATGATCCAACATTTCATCAACTGACTCTGTGTTTGCTGTTGGTAACATAGTGATGGCTACAAACTGAACTCTTGTTCTGTCACTGATGTATCTTTTCCTCACTGAGAGACAGGATGATTGAACTTTCTGAGTGATCAGTAAATCAAAGAAAACACAAAAAAGGTCAGACAGGGCCAAGTCAGTGACTACAACAGAGGAAATATCAACACCTTTAGAAATTATCTGGTCCAAAATCCCGCCGCAAACATGGGTCAATCTTGTAACGTGTGTCAATAAACCAAATATGTCCGGAGTAGAATAAAATTCATGGAATTACGGTCCGTCATGTTAAGGTCACCCGATAAAATGATTAAAATCAGTGGAAATAACCAACAGAAGTTGAAAGAAAACAAGTAAGTTACAGCATTCAGGTGTAAATGAATGCCATGGGACAGAGACATCAGCCATGATCTTAGAGAGGAAGCTTTTGCTCTCCATCCAACTGGAAATGGTGACAATGCCACCAACAAACTGCAGCTCAGAACATTTGAGACATTTTAGACTCACGGGCCCAAGTTAGCTAGTTGCATTCTTTTATGTTAAGTTTATGACAGTGCAGAAAAGACTAAAGTATTGCCCAGTTGAAGGGATGCCAGAAGGTGGTAACATGGCAGCATGGCCTAGGCTTACAACGCTGAATTTGAAAAACAAAACTTGAATTAATAAAGTTTTATACAATTACATTTTTATATAGATTTAGCCATAATTCACAGAAAACTAAATATCAGCATAAACACCTCATGCTAATTGCCCAGCACGGTGGTGGAGGAGTAATAATTTGGACTTTTCTGGCAGCCCCAGGATCTGGAAACCTTGTATTTCGTCAAACATGAACTCTGTTGTAAGTATATTGTCAAAAAGTCAAGAACAACAAATGATAATTCCATTTTTTCATCATGCAGAGAGCCAAGATGTCCACATGTAAAAGAAACCCTGTGTCATATTTAAAGAAATACCGATCCCTAAAATCAACTGTCAAGCACGGTGGTGGAAGGGTGAAAATTTGGACTTGTTTTGCTGAAAAAGGACCAAGGCACCCTGTAGTCATAGAGTTGACCATGAACTGTTCTGTATACAAAAATATCTTGGAATCAACCTTGAGGCCATCTGTCAGACAGCTACGGCTTTTTGGGAACTGGGTCATGCAACAGAACAATGATCCCAACAACACTGATAACTCTACAACAGAATGGTTGTTTCTTTTCTACGTGACCATGAATACAAACCTTCCTTTTCCACGTTGTTTGTCCTTGTTTCTGTGAGATAGCTGTCTCTTTTTGTTGTATTTAAGTCTTTCAAGCAAAAGAGAAATGGGAATGCCTGATATAATAAGCACACACACGCTGTCTCTATCAGTCTAACCAACCAACTTAACACAAATGTTGTGGCACTAAGTAAGCAATCTTGTTCAAATTCTTCCTCCCCCTGAATCCCCCAAAACAACAGCTGCCTCATTCTCCAAACCCTCTCTGATTGCAGTCCTCTGGCAGGAGCCGGGTAGCGTGCACACACCTGCTCTCTCTGACCTCCAATCTATCTCTTCCACGCCTGCCTGCCACAACTGCAGGGATTACCATGTCTGGGATAGGGGATAAATGAGAGGGAGGACGGCAGCGCTAGTCTGACATGAATGCCCTGTCCCTCACTTGTGGCATTGAGAGTGTGCACAGCTGGCTAATTCTCCGCTTCTGTGTGTACGAGAAAACCTCAAGTTCTGTGTGCCTGCTGTGCAAAGGAGATGGAAACGCTCATAATTGGCTTAAAGTTTGGGTTTCATATGAGTTTGTTGAGGGGAAGGGCTTCTTTTTTTTAGCTTCTTGGTTACACGTTCATCTCAATTAAACAGCAAATGTTGTTCAAGCAGATTCCAGATTGATAGGAACAAGACAACATGGCTGCAGTCTTTTCATGTCAGTCCTGAAGTTACGATGTAATCAGCCAGCCATCAATTTCTTATAAAGAAGGAAAAAGAAATCTGTCATGCATTCAGTTTTCTCAAAGGCAACTTTGACTGAAAATATTGAAGTGGTACTTGAAGTTTGGCTTAGCTGTGAAGGAGAAAACACAAGTCCAAAACACACCTATCATCATCTTATTAGAGGAAGTATTTGTGAGACAAAAGATGTATGCAGCTTCTGTAGTGCTCACATTCTCGGCAATTTACCCACACTCTACAAGTCATCCTGATCCTGCTGCTTTGATTCTGACCATTTCTTTCAAGTGTTATTCTAAATGGACTAACAAGCTCTACTAAGCTGAAATGAGTTTGGTTCCTTTTGATTGAAGATGAGCCTGAAGAGTAAGGTAACTGTCAAACAAGTAAACAAGGAAACTCATCACAAGTTTTCAATAGACAAAAAGAAAATGCATGTTATCTTGTTACCATTATCTATTAAGTTTTTCTTATCTATGCTCAAGTTTAGAAGACCATGCATGCATATTAACTCGTACACACATTGTTTTTTTTTGGTCCCATATGTGCCTCTCACAATTCTTGAACTTATTTAATCTATAACTGCTGGTGGCAACTTTAGATGCAATAGTTTGTTTGGTAAAACAGAAATTTGTTCTGTCATTATGAAGTTTTAGTGTCCACTCCCTGAGTCTATGTATGATGATTTTGCAATGCATTCATTTTTTGTTTGTTAGTCTTCAATGCAGCTAATTAACTGGACTTTCACAGCAGACAGAGGGGAAGGCTGCGCAGATATTTATAATTTTAATAAAGACTCTAATCTTTTCAAGTGGACACGCATTAATAACAGCAGGACCCTGATAATATATCAGATTAATAGAACTCTCCTGTGATTAACTTCATTGTTAACACCAGGGATTTTCTCAAACTCATTAAAGTGTGCTCTGTGAGAGGTATGTGGACTGCAGTTGTATTCATCTATGGGTCATGCACATGTGTACACATGTTGAGTGCTTTCCTAAAATGCTTTCTGGCTCTAGGGGACCACATGTGTTCAGTCCTTCATGCTTATCTGACAGATTAACAGCTGCCACCACATAATTGTCAACACCTGCCACATCTGACAGTACACACACTCTGACTCTGATCTGACAGCTACACCCACGTCATGGAGGACACGCACAATTTACACACACAAAATCCCCATATCATTTTTAGGTTTAGAACTATTATTAATATAAAGGTTTAGCAGTATTTGTTCCAAAGAGCACACATTTTCTAATATAAATATACTGAGAAAAGCTTCAGTCTGATATGAAATAAGTGTTGGAAAAACTCACAAAAGCAGTGACACGAGCTAAGAGCCAGACAAAAGCCAGAGGAATATGAGCGTATAGTTGTTTGATTTTTACATGCTGCATTGCTGATGTCGTTATTATTCATATCCCTCCCCAGGGAAGCTTGTTTGAAGAAAAAAAAAGACCCCCCCCCCCTTCCCCTCATGTCACTGTCTCACTCTTACTCTCACAAACACCCCCACACACACTTGTTTGGAGTCAGGAAGTAAATCTAAGCAGTGTCTCCCAACCAACCTTCATTCATCTCCCTTGTTGCCTCCCCCCTCCGACTTTTATTTATTTATTTATTTTGGCTTCCTTCACTCCTTCTCCCAAACAGTGATCCAGCTCGTCTCCTTTCCGTCACGCGGGTAATCAGCCTCTGCTATTTCATTTGGCTCAGTAATGAAAGCAATCCCAGCGCTTTTCACAGCGGCGCAGCCCAAATAATGAGGGCTGCCTCACCCCCTCCGCTGCCACACCTCACCCCCAGTCCTCACCCTCTTCCTCCCCAACCCTGCTGTTAATGGATGAAGGAAAGCAAATGTGTGAGCGAGTGTGTGTGCGCGTTCGAGTCTGAGAAGCACGCAATCTTCCCAAGTCCTTTGTGCCTCTTTTCCTTCTCTCTGTGCTGCAAATAAGTCTATTGTATAAGATTTCATCAGCAATGCTCAATTTTAAACTGTTTCCTTTTTGAATCAAACATATGACCAACCTCATTTATCGCCAAGAATAGTGCTTCTCAAGCCTTTAACACACATAATCCAATTATCTTATATTTCGAAATAAATTAGTCTAAAGGAGGCAAAAAGGCACATTTTACCTGTGACAAGCTGAAAGATAAAAACATGTTATCAAGCCCAAGATTGTTCTGTCAATTTTTATTTTTAGTGCATTTTTATCACATCATGTTACTTTTGGGTAAAAAAGATAATATTGGACGAAGCACACTGACCATCTGTTGTCACTTGACATAATCTCTTTAAAGTATTTTGTTTTTTTATTTTAGAAAAAACAACCTCTATACGCTCTGAAATCCCTGGTAAAGCCTTTCAAAAGTCTTTTCACACGTCTCCACTGGGAATTTGGACCACTCTGCGTCTGAAACAATCTTCAGGTCTTTGAGGTTGGAAGGCTTCCATGCAGTCCTTCAGATCTTTAGTTCCAGATCCTGTCCCACATATTCTGGATGGGGCTCAAGTCTGGACTCTTAATACAGAACAACATCAACATTTAAAAAAAAAAATTCTGACTATTTCTGCTCCTATATGCAGATTGAGCTCTTGGAAGGACCAATGCTGGCCTCGGTTTTGTTTTTCTGACAAAAGATAACATAATATTACAAAATAAAAAACTTAATGATGCAATTCTGGTTCAAAAGTCTCACTTTTTCAAAACAGGTGAAATAAAATAGAATTTTGAAACGGTCAAGATCTGAAACACAAAGCTTTTATTTTATCATTTCTGTGGTCTGATGTAATAAAAATGGAGTTTTTTAAACATATAGACATGGATTTTGTTTGGTGAAAAGAGAAGTCTCATCTGGGAGTCCTGTTCACAACTAATACAGCGAATTGGTGAAGTATCAGTAGTAATGGGAGCACTGCATCAGTCAGTGGTAAGGAGGGAATTTGAGTTGAAGGTTGAAGCTTATGATATTTTTGGTCCATCTCTGTTCCAATTCTCACCTAAGAATAGGGAAGCAACTAAAAATTAAAGATTGTGGATGTAAACAGGTAAAATTAGTTTTTCTTCAGCGGGAGGCAGGGTTTAGCCTTAGAGGTAGGGTAAGGGGCTTGAACATCCATCAGGAAATTAAAGTAGAGCTGCAGCTCCTCCTCTGCATCAAGAGGAGTCAGCTGAGGTGGTATGGAATAGGAATGGGATGCCTCTCGTTCACTTCGCTTTAGAGGCATTTCTTGCATGCACCAGCTGGGAAAGAAAACCTCAGGGAAGACCCAGGATACATTAGAGTGACTTTATATCTGGCCTGGCAATCGGTAGGAATCCCGCAGGAGGACATGGAAAGTATCTTAGGAGGGGAATGTCTGGGTTTCCGTTGTTCTCAGATAAGCAGAGGAAAATGATTGGATGAATGGATGGATGGAATATAGGACATGCATTCACCCAAGAAAAATCTGCCAAGCCTACAGTCAATTAAAATGATGGCAGGTAAACTAGTCAAAGTGAATCATGAGAGAAAAAAAGGAAAAAAGAAATCAATATTCTGAGGAAAGACGAAGGTTATTAATAAGTCAATTATGTTGGAAAGAAGTGGTCAAAGGGTGACAAAAAATAATTAAATAAATAAATCAGCAGAGTGGCCCAAACATAACCCAGATCTGAATCGCATGAAAGAAATCTGTGAAGGGAACTGAGAACTAAAAATATACATGTCCTAGTGGTAACATGAAAAGTTTTCGTTACCAATTATGAGAACTGCAGCATTGCTATGACCACAGTTAAAAAGTCTATAGATTAAAGAGGGTTTGAAACATTTTGGACAATGTATTTATCATACAGTTGTATGACACAACTGAAACATATCTTGAACAATGTCATGTTTATGCCATGAAAAGGTAGTCAAACAAGTTCACTGTGTATACTTTTGGCATATGTATGGGACTGATATAGAAAAAAAAATAAATAAATGAATGAATTGTTGGTAAAATGCAGATAAAACTAAACACACAGGTATCCTTTGAGCCTCACAACTTTTTCATTGTTATTGTTTTTTCTTTAATAAAAAAGAATAAACGTGAATTTGAGTTTTTCTAAAGACAAACGTGTTTTCATCGAAAAAATACTGCAACCAGGCAGAAGATAGTTTAACCGATTCCAGATGGCAAGTTTTAAACTTAAATATGACTCAGCAAGCGGAGTGTGCTGAGGCTGAAAATCCGTACGAAGTGAGAAAAACTGTGATAATGTGGCCAACATTCATCACGTTTGAAAATTAAATCTTTAATCTCTTTGCTTACTGATCAGTTTCCATGTTTATCTGATCCTTCAGTCAGCCATGAGACACTAACAACAGTGATAGGTTGGTTTTAACTAAGTCAAAAGCAATACAGGCAGGCAAGAAGAGACAAAGGTCAATAGTACCAATACAACACTACCGCTTTTTTTTTTGGTTATGTTGAACAATCAACACATAACACAGACATGTGTCAAGCCGCCCCCAACAAACAGCATAGAAAAAACTGGGTGAGAGTTCAAAAGAAAAAAAGGACAACTTGAGTGGTTTTGTGTAAACTAAAATAAAAAAACACTGAAAATATGTCTGATGGTGGTAACAACCTCTCTCATCTAAAACTGTTTTTTTTTTAAAGCATTGAATATTTTCTTCTCACAAAGATCTTTCCAAGCCTGATAGTGATTATGATTGTTCATTTTATACAGTATATTCAATTTTTGAATTCTACAATAAGCATGAAAAAAAAAATCTGCAAAATATGATTTTCAAGGTTTTAACCTAATAACAGCAATATTTCGATAATTCCATCCCAGCCTTCTGATAGTCGTCTGTAAACTGGAGCCTCCGTACATTCAGAACAGACAGACTTTGGCCTGGTGAAGGCTCTGCTCATTTCCAATGCAATCCCATCAACTGTGAAAGAAAAGTCAATGTAGTGGAGTGTTTTCGATGTCCTGAAGTCACCTCGCTTGGTTGAGCACAGAGATGACAGAAAGAAGATACAGTAAAGGTGCCGGCAGTTCAAGTATTGCATTTCATGTGAATTGATCCCCAATATGTTAGAGACAGTTGGCACAGATGCAACAGCAATGGTGGCTGAGGGCATTGGCCCTGATGTGTTGGATCATTACAAAAAAGAAAGAAAAAAAGAAAATCCAGTTAAACAGCAAGAGAACATTTGTTGCTCCGCTGCGTTTATCCGCTTTAACATTCATTTTTCAGTGTGATCACGATGAAATCCTGGCGGTCCAGGAAGAGCGTCCGAGTCGGTCAGAGTGTCTGCACCTGCACGGGATACAGCAGGGACAGGTGCTCGGCACCTCTGATTGGGAGTTTGTGTGTCGTGTAAAAGTAGATGACCTCTGGGATGGTGTCAAATGGCGGGCTGTTCTGACCCAGCACATACTTGCCATCTTTACACTGCATGAACTTAATGTGCATGAAACCCTGGCAGCTCCTGTGACGGGAAAAACAAAAACCACGAAACAATATGTTGAGAAAAGATCCGACAGAGTGAGAAAAAGAGTAGGGGAGGGAAAAGGGATTACATCAAATGTGGGGCACATGAAACATCATACAGCCATCCACGCATTTTGTCACAGTGTGGCAGTCTGGATTTATGTTCACCCCATTTCCACTTTGGGGGGACATGAATCTTACCAACGTTTGATGCTATCATGGTATAAATCAGGTAGACAGCACATCATGATGGATGGACAAATGGTGTAATAAAACTTTTTTATAAAAAGAACAGAAAGTCAGAGTGTCAAACGCTCTGAACTGTAGGAGTGACTTCAAAGAGGGAGACACCTCCCCTTTAAAAACCAGGCAGCCATGAAAGGACTTTCCCTTTAAGAACCAGTCAGCCATTCATGATGCATGTCTAATTATAGAAGCAGAGGAAATGATGAGGCTCAAATGGTCACCATAATTGTCATTGTTCAGCAAACCAAATTAAACTTTGAAGAGCAGACCAAGACGACTCGCTGTGACTGCAACCTACAGCTGTTTGCCACTGTCCAGTCAAGCGCTTTTAGTCAGCAATCTTTGTTTTAGATTCTCTTCTCATCTGTGCTTGTTCATACTGCAACTGCTGGTGTAGATCAGAGCAGTCCATTTCAGGTCTAACACACTTAACTTCACTTTGTAGTCATTAAACTGCTTCCATTCTTCAAACTTTGGTTTGCTTCAAATCTTAGCTCAGTCAGTGTAGTTCACATCATCCAAGGCCAAAAATGACATCGTTTTTTCCTTCACAGCACTGAGGAGGATTGAGTGTTTTGCATAAAGATCCCTCCTGATGAAATCTGCATCGGTATCTTAACACCGTGTCTTCATCATAAGTCAAGATGACAACACACCCTAATTAAAGTCTAACCCACTGCTTCCAAACTTAAAAAAGGTTTAGAAACACAATTCCCATGAGGCAATGCTGCAGCAATTATACCAATAAAGTACTTTTGAACACCTTTTTGGCCTGCAGCTGGTGTCTCTCTACAGGTTTTAATTTGTAATCTGATAGGCACATGCCAGAGGGGCAAAGTTAAAGACCTTAGTTGGGCAGTGTAATAAATGCTCTTTGGTGAGGGACTGTAACTTTAATCATGCCAGTGTGAGTCATTATACAGTTAACGTTGCAGTTTTTAGTGTGTGTGGTTGTACCGGCACAAGATGGCAGTTTCTGTAGGCATTCTTCAAATTTTTCTTCCAAACCTGTGGCTGCAACACCTGTTAGATTGTCTAATGGTAAAAATTGTGTAGGTTCGTTTCAGCAAAATTGCCGGTTCATCCTTTGTGATGTCTTGAAAAGGGATTTTGTTAATACATCATCTTAATGCTCCTCCAGAGCTCATATGAGCCAACTGGAGACCCAGGCCCAGCTCTGACCTTGTTGCTTAAGCAAATGTGGGATTGTTCAAATCCACTCTTCTCATGTAAATGAGTAATGCATGAGCTTGTTTACATGTCAGCACAACGTGGCGACTACCCTCCCCTCCCCTCCCCGACTCTCCTATCCCTTCCTAATTCCCGTCTTGGGTGTCCCACAGAAGGTAATTCATATTCATTAGTGATTATGTGGAGGATGATGTGTGCACTGAAGTGTGCTCTACCTGCCTGATTACCACTTAGATGGCCCGCTGGGGCCAAGAAGGAAGGCCACAGAGAGGCCAAAGATGGTGTGAAGGCAGAGTGATGATGAGCGAGCGACTGGTGTGAGACCAGCACAATGGATGGTGATGGTAATTACAAGGGAGAGATTTCGACCGCATAAGCAGGATTGCGCGTTGCACTTGAGCATCAGGAGAGGAATCAGTGATCGTAAGTGAAGGTGATGGTGGATGGGAGAGATAAGAGGGAGAGACAGATGGAGAGGTGTGGGAGACTGCAATATGAGAAAAGCAGCTTAGGTGACACACACTTTTTTGCACAGACGGCACACAAAAATGAGAAATGCGCAGTTTTAATTGCAGAGCACGTTATGCGAGATCGATATTAAAGTTGAACGTTTGTGTGTCTTACCGTAGGGATAGGGAGTAGTCAGAGCGGTTGGTCTGACTGTTCCTCACCAGGTAACTACACTCTTTACACAGCGTTAGCAGCAACTCTGCCTCTGAACGTGACAGTGACCCGTGGTACCATCTGTTGGAGCACACACAGCCACAATAAGATGCAGGCAAGAGCAGAAACAGCCACAAATACAACTTATTTCTTCAAACACCTTTTCTTTTCTAATATCATGTTAGCTAATTGATTGTCACTGTGATGATACCAGTCCTCCTTCATTGCCCTCCAATTCAATAGACCATTGTAACACATTCAATTTCCAACTGTGTTTGGGTCCAATTTGGCCAATTTAGACTTAAGAAATGTTTTTCTGGATCATGTGGCATAAACCATGACAGGACAGTTCTGCCATTTTGCTTGTTAAAACTGGACCTGGAGAAACCACAAAGCTCATAACAAGAGATCATAAAAGAGTAATAGAGCATAACGAAGTCCTCCAGTGAATTTGTGCACATTATGTGTTTGCTGTGTGTCTGAATGCACATCTGTGCTTAAAGGGCTTGTGTTTCATTAGTAAAACAGCTCTTTATGTGCACTGAGACGGCACACAAATTACACAAATGAAGTCTGAGATGAAGACCACAAACGTGAGTCTTTAATGCTCTGACCTAATTAGTTCCCACTCCAACCTTTCCAGGCTTTCCTTTGCTGAAACACATAACAGCTTCATTTTAATGTGCCCAACCCCTTCATAGATCAAAGCCATGCCATAAAACCAGCTCTGGCTTTGTTAATGGGCTCTACTGTCCAACCATGTCCTCTCACAAATATGCACAACCCCTTTCATGCAAAGTGTGACAAATTCCAACCAGTGACAATTAAATTTACAAGCATAAATAACTGTATAATGATGGTTTGTCTATTGCTTTTTAACATCTTAACTCACATAAATACTTCAGAAAAAAATGCCTCACCTGTTCTGCCTCTCTGCTGAGTAAACACTTAACTCCTTACCACTGGACTGACCCATGTTAAATTTAATTACTGGTCATTTACGAGCATTACTGGTTCATTTAGAAGACTTCTTATTTTACCTGAATGACCTGTACTATTACTGTACTATGACTTAATCCCATATTAGACTGGGGGTACTTAATTAGCAAGCAGCTTATGCTCAGATTCATAAACTGGTCGTAGTGAGTTGAACAGAAGACATCGTACATACACCTGCTTCTCCAGGGGCAGCGTGGGGTCCACTCTTTCTCCCACCATTGCTGGACCTTCATGAGGCATTCGAAACTTCATTCCCCCTCCCGCCAGCGGGCTGGACCTGGGCCCGGGAGTGCGCAACCGCTCCGCAGGCGGTGATGAGCGATCCCACTCGGCACCGTCAAACTGCACTGTTGGCAGGGATGGATAGAAAAAGTGAGTCATGTTATTTACAAAACAATGTGTTCAAAAGGGATTAAACCTCTCAGCCAGCCTAGGGTAAACCGCAGATCCGCTACTGCAGAACAAACACAGGGATGCCTCATAGCCGGGGCACAATGCGCAGCAGCAGGTCCAGCTCTGACAACAACAAAACTATCAGCATCATCACAATTACCATCATCAATGTTTTTATGAGTCCTGGAGGGCAAACTGAGCATGAAATTCTTCTCTGGCCATCTCTGGTGCTTATCTTCTCGCAGTATGTGTTTCCAATAACTTGATATTTGCTGGATCCATATTATTTAAAAAGGCACCAAACTGTTGTTTAACCACTTGTGAGACTAATTTAGGTACATTTCCAGCTGGAATGAATCATTAAATATGAAACAGAGTATTATTTATCCTGACATTAACACAACAGATGCCCTCACTACAGGAAGCTTATCATCCATTGTTGATGCCAGAGGGGAATATGCTAAAGAAAAGAATATTTTTACATTTTAACACCCCCCTCCCCTCCAAACCTCACATTCAACAGTTGCTACAGGCGAAGGCATGTGCAGGTGCTGCTGGGGGGTGGAGCAGATGTAGGAGAAGAGGGCCGTTGATGTCTGGGTAAATGTGTTTATGTTGGAGCTTATAAAGGAAGGCGAGATTGGGGGGTGTTCAGGGTGAGAGGTCACCTTGCTCTCTGACGGGGGGCTCCTCATCCAGCTGACCCACCGGGGCAGGCCAGGGCAGCTCCGACATCTCCCTCATTTCTAATAGAGGAGGGGAGCGGGAAGGAGGCGAGAAAGAAAAGGAGCATGAAAACAGCAGATGGGATTTTTACAAAGTTAACTAAACTTAGGGGGGTTGGTGAGACTGACTGACTTTCAGTGAGAGGTAGAGAGACAGTGAGTAAAAAGTGGAGGAGATGGAAAAAAGTGAAGCTGCGGGAGGCAGTAGAGAATGTGAGGAGGTGAAGGGATGTGGTGCCATGAAATGCAGTTAACTACCTCCTGTCATGAGGGGAAGTGAAATAATCTACCTCAAGTCTCCTTGCCTCACCACACACATGAAAAAAACAGTCTCAGTATTTCAGACCCCATATTTACAGTCATTTATCACAGGAGATAAGACTTAACAAAGCAGCGCAGATAAAACGGAGCAAGGAGCCGGGTTATTTATAGCCATCTGAACTTTCCAGTTTAATAAACTACTAGCTGTAGAGGCAATGAAAAACAAAATGCCTTCACATGGAATGCAACTAATAGCATGGTATGACTGAAGAACTGCGGCGCAAGAGGGCAAAAATTAGACTTCATGTACAGATCTACAGCAGCAGTAGGTGCTCTGGGAGACTGAGACTCTGGGAGAACTGAAAATAGCTAGTATGGCTGCCTGCTGGAACAGCCGTTGCTCCTGCCTCACACAAACACCAGCACAGGTACATTATGCATTCGTGCCAGAATCACAATGTAGATTCAGCTCCTGCTCTCTGCGAAAGCCAGATTACAAAACAAATAAGAGGAAAAGAGGGGTGACATCTTAATGAGCCGACAAATTCAAAGACCCCCCCAGGCCGGCGACATCAAAGGCCATTTTGAACAGGCGTTTTTAAGAGGGGCCCGGGCTGTACATACAAGCCTCCTCCCCTCCCTGGTTAATTATTGAGCAGGCAGACACACTTCGCCACTTTCTCTGGCTCTCTGTGAATTATTGATGCATGGCACAGTACAATGGCCCCATCTGGAGTGGGTCGCACCACCGCTCAAGCCAGGATTAAAGTCTGGCCTGCACTCTTCAATGAGAGTAATGCACACAGGTACACAGACAAACACACCTGAGACCCCTAAAACACCTCCACGGCTACACTGCCCACTACATCACATTTCACACCTCCAAATCTCTGGCAAAATGAAAGAGATGCATGAAAAGGGAGGTGGGATTAAATGAAAAGCACAAAAAAGCAAGTGAAGAGTAACAAGACAGGAGAGCGGTTGAGAAAATGAGAGCAGCCAAGACAATTTAATACACATTAAAATGTTCTCAACCATCTGAAATGGACATAAGCTTCAGGTTATGGCATGCTGTAGCTGGGGACACGTCTCACAGCATTTTGTGTGATTATCCAGATTTTAAAAACTAAAAAACTATTCTGCTTATCTGTGTTTCTTCAGTGATGCATTCATTTGAACAACAAATTTAATGCTAAATTTTAAATGAGTCAACGTTTCCTATCACTCAGACTACTCGGAGATCTGAGAACAAAAACGTTCAGAATGTTGATGAATGAGACTTAAATCAAGTCAGATCTTGGGTTGCAGATGGGGGTGAGTCTCATCTGGGGGAAAAATGGACATATAAGAACTTAGTTTCCAAGGGTTGTGTATTTTTTAAATAAAGTATGATTAGTAATGGACCAAAAACAGATCTCATGAGCTGAGGGGTCTGCAGGATTGACCCTAAGCTCTGTACAGCTCTTTTTACACACAAACACCAACACAGGTTTTGAAGTTTTCTGAACGTTTTCTGAAGCGATTACAAATAAGAACCTAAATGGAAACATTATTTTTGGTGCACTTTACCCAGACAGCTTCTAGTCTACATGGTCTCTGATGAGTCCATGATGAATACATCAGGTAATCGAAGATAAATTGATTTCGGGAAATTTTAGCTGTGACCCAAATGCATGCTGATGAACGGGGTTTGTATTTCCTTTTGTTAGTCTCAGATGGCTATTAAAGAATAGTTATTCAGAAATGCTGCCCATTAGTGAAGAAAACAACGTGGGTGCCGGTCTGTCTTCTCTACGAGACCAGTGATGCCGTTAGTAGGGCTGTCCCGATACCACTTTTGCACTTCCGATACCGATACAGAGGGTTGAGTATCGGCCGATACCCGATACCGATACTTACATTTTGTTATGAGCAAAA
>JBBBVT010000015.1:17519111-17543393 GCA_037177035.1 Craterocephalus eyresii
GATACTTTCCGATCCATGTTTTTTTGTTGGTATCGGCACCGATACCCGATACTGGTATCGGATCGGGACAGCCCTAGCCGTTAGTCTGTCTTTAGATCAGCAAAGGGAGCAGTTGCTGTTGCAGATGGAGTATGCTAGTCAAAGCATCAGGTTGAAGTCGAGAAAGAACTAGCTTTGAAAAATGCACCTTAGTTAAAAGTTTAAACTTTTAAACCAAGCAAACTAGCCACACTGTTTTGTTTCCCTTTTTGAACATGCAATATTTTATTTAAACCTTATTTTTTGTTACAAAAAGTGAGCGCCAAACAAATGCGCACACTTAAACCATGTCATTCATTTGCTAAAAGAGAACATCTGGCAAGCATTCACTTCTAATGAGAACCTGTGGCTCTGCCATCCACAGCAGGCTGTAGGCGCTTTCTTTCTTTCTTCAAGACAAGACAATGAAACTAATGGTTTACAAACAATGACACTCATGTCGACTCCTACAGTAGAAATGATGTAGGAAAAACCCCGAAAACATCCATGCAAAAACAATAAAAGGGAGTTTTGTTTTTCCAGTTTCTAACCAAACTGATGAAACAGGTGACAGCAATTTGTGTTATGCTAAAATGTCCAGTGTCTGGTGCCTCAGCAACCTGCTAACAATTAGCAGAAATGATCTGAGAGGGGGGAGGGAATGACCAGACCTAATTTATTTCCCCCCTTTTCTGCACTGCACAGAGAACGCATCGCTTTGGGTGACAGATAACCGACTTTTCAGGCACACCAGCTGTTTTCTGTGCCCTCATAATCGAGGAGGAGCAGAGAAAGACAATAAAGCATTAGGTCATTAGGTCGATTAATGAAGACATCTGTTTGTCCACACAGCCCTCGCATCACTTCCTCTCCCTGAACACAAAGATGTTGTACTGGACAAAAAGCCATTAACGACAGAGACAAAATAGAAGAAAAAAGGATGAATTGGCACAAGTAACCCTGTGATGAGAGCCATACAGTCCTTAATATTTCATATGTATTCATTTCTCAGACACTCATCCTCCTGTGGGCACGTGGTGCTCTCCCCGTCTATTCCATTGTTAAATATCTGATTCTCATCACTCCTTCACCTACTTCCCTTCTAAAGTGGGGCATCATCTCATTTTCAATATTCTATTGCTCCGCTCTGCTTCTTTCACCGCTCCCCCCATTTCTCATATTGGTCAGTGAAGACAACCCACAGAGGACATGCCTTTCCATTAATGTCAATAAAGGTTCAGGCTAAAAGAGGAATGGGATGAAAAGAAAAAGGAGGTGGAACTCTGCTGTGCTAGTAAAATGATGAGGATGCATGTCAGAAGCCCCCCAAGGCATACTTAGAGCAGCAAAGAACAAAGTCAATGCAGAAATGGGAATGTACTTTTTTTTTTCCTTCCTTATGCTTGAGTGTTTGTTTTTAAATCCACACACACACACAGTTACACACAAATATGTCCAGTTTCACACAGACAAATCAAAGTTCAAAATGCTTTTAAAGCTATATTAAAATGCACCTTTTTGTCATTTATTAGAATTTAGAATCCAACTTACAGTGCCAATTAATGAATAACACATTATGTGTCTGTAATCTACTAACAATTTAAAATAATAAATAATGAAAAAAATAATAGCTTAAAGCTACAGTACACCTCACGCAGCTGCTCTTTTCTTGTCAGTTTCTTTTGGCTTTCATTATCAACCCAACATGCTAATCTCTGCTCTGTGTACAGATCGGTTCCCACTTTGTGCTGCCAGATGTTTTCCTTAAACAAAATGTGTTTGGTCTGACTGATCTGCTCAGGGCATTGTGCTTACTAACATTTCTGTCTCACAATATTGCCTGTGCTGCAGCTAGAGATGTAGAGATGCTGGACAATTTCTTGTGACTTTGGCATGCTACATTAGCAAAAATCATGTTTGACATAAAGAACATTGAGGTTTCAGAAAACGGAACTGTCATAGATTTGTGGCATTTACGCCTCACAAAGTTCATTTATGGGTTATTCGTGTATCAAAATGAATTCTCAAATGAATAAAGGAGAAGCTCATATCCCAGAGTATAACAGTACACTGTGGGAAATGAAAAAACTGAAATTTAAAACAGAAAATACTAGGTTTCTACACACACATATTTCGTACATTCAATTATATTTTGGTCTCTTTTCTGCATAAACAGTTGCGCAAGGGGGTACAACCAGTAATGCGTGAAATCATTTGTAAACGAAGGACCATGAACAGATCTGGCAAGCCAAGCAATCTGGTTCCTCTACCTGCCTGAAGGCATGGCAGTGTTTGGAGCTCAGTGCTGACATCATCTAGTCAACATGGATGTAGGCGCTGGAGGAAAAGTCAAGGGCTCTCAAGTCAATGCAATTCATTGTGGGGGAAACATGAGTGTCTAGACCAAATGTCACAGCAAATCATCCCATGATTGTCAAGACATGGAACTCAAAACTCCGGAAGAATGAAATAGTTCAGGAACCACTGAGTTCTCGTTCTGCATGACATTCAAGTTCCAGTCCAGAGAGTTCTTAGTAAACGTCATGATCTAAAAACTGACCACAGGGACAAAGAATAAAGAGAGTTCTGCCAAATGCTTACTGATGTCCAGTCTGGTCAAGGTTTCAAGTAATTAATTGTTCCCGTAATTAATTGTTCAAAATTTGTTCCCATGCCATTTCTTTCCCCTTCCCTATAAAATGTATGTTACACAATCAATCCAAAGAAATCAGTGAAAGTCCAACTAGACAGTGACATCATGTCCATGCCCGTGATTTTATCTTAACCTACATTTGTAATGCAACTACTCATCATACAGCGGAGCTCCTCTAAGAGCCTGAGCCTTTCGCTGCTGCCTAATGAGCAGCTGCACAGGAACAAGTGGAGGATAACTACTCCACTCAATGGCAACATAAAGGTAACTGCGAGGGGGGGCAGTGTTATTCATTCACCTCCCCCATCCAGATTTCTAGCCGATTTGTAGTTCCTCCATAACACACTCCATTCTCTCGGCCATCACCTACAGACATAAAATAGCTCAGAGCTTGGTGTGGATTAGAAAACTTAAAAAACACACAAAAAAACACCACCACCTGAAACAGCCACTCATCTGTTAATTAGGTACAGCCATCTGGGAGTTAATAAGATGGCGCCTCTCATTAGCTCAGTAATAATGCAGAATGGCTTCAGGACCGATCTCTCACGGCTGGACTGTCCATTAACTTCTAGGAATTAATGACAGATGTAATTTGAGCTTGATGGTGCGACTGACAGCTCTCCTTCATAATTAAAACCTTCGGGGCTGAGAGAGGCCCGTCAGGTCCGACTCCTCCGGCGCGGCTGCCGTCCCAGACACGGAGCAGGTTGGAACGGACTTGGCATCAGGATGTAAATATGTAAGAGACTTTGGAGGCATGCTTACATTGCACTTGAAAAAATTGCCGCGGCGTTCAATTTTCGCTCGGGCGATTACATTAAAGCGTGGCTAAGCTGTGAAAATTAAAATCAAAAGAGAAGCTCTTGCATGAATGAAGTGCACATAAATCCACATACAATGTGCACCAGCAATCCCTCCCGACTCCCCCTCCTCCTCCCCCAGACCATCATTTATGCCAACATGCACACAACCGCCTCTCACCCTTAAATTAGGTGCCTGGTGATAATAAGAGCCGTAAAGCCAAGTTGAAAATCTACATGTGCCTGTGAGGAGGTGATGATGAGGGTCTGTTGGCAGACTGTGATCGCCCCCCAACCCCCACCCTGTTGCCCCCCGGTGGCAGGTTATCTGAGCGAGTGTGTCACATCAGCAGGGAGGTTAGGGCCGTGGGGACAACCCTGTCACCGCTGCTTTGTTGGTGTGTATATGTGTGAGAGTGTGCGCCGGTGTTAGCGGATGACTGATTGTGCCCTGCCACAACGGCCCTGAACCCCTCCGCTCTCTCTGCTTTGCCCCACCTCGCCACAGCTCCCCACCATTAATACTCCTCACAACTCCTCCCCGCCGAGGCCCTGGGCCGCCACAAAAATCCAGCGAGCTGCCACCAAACATAGCGTAACCTTGGACGTCCCTTTCCATTTTCCTCCAGCCTGCATTCCCAGACAGCCTCTCTATCCATTTTCCCCGTCTCCACCCACCTCACAGTCAACCTCGTTCACACCCCTCTTTCTATCTCTTCCTTTCCCTCCGCTCCGTCCTTCCCGCCTCTCCCCGCTCTTGTACGTGGGCCGTGCCTAGCAACGCTAAGAGGGTCTGGGAATATGGATTAAATGTGAGAACAGAAAATACTGTTTGCCTGTTTACACTTCAGTGCCTTGGTGTGTGCGGACAGCACGCCAGCCCGAGTGTGCTGACTCTGAATGGGAGGGGGGGAGTAAAAAACAAGGGGTCAGACATCTCAGGCTGCACAAGCGTTTTCCTTCAACTCTAATGGTGCTGTAAGCATTCCTCTGCAGGGGTATGCAGCATACGTGGCTCACAGAACACAGGAGAGGAATAAAAGGACGACCCACAATAGAAAGAGGCCAAAGTGGATGAGAAGCCATCCTGGCTTTTAAAAGGAGCTATACCTGATATTATTTAATTCTTTCTATGAAAATAGTTTCTGCACGGTAGATTATGTGGTAAAAGGGGGAAGTCCATAAAAATGAGTTTGCGATAGTGGCTAATTTTTAGCTTCGGCGTGACGCTTTCTCACACCGAAGCTAAAAATGAGCCACTATCGCTACTAAAATGTCCTGGACTCAAAGGGGTAAGTCCGACTTCCCCCTTTTACCACATAATGTATCGTGTAGAAACCATTTTCTTAGAACGATTAAAATAATATCAGATATAGCTCCTTTAAATTTGCAGCCTTGCATCGTCGTTTGAAATCATCTCCACTCTCTAATAAGTGACTCCTCCTACTTGCTTCCCTCCTGGTTACGGTACTTAAAAGCGTCGACACAACATGAATGGATTTGTGTGTGTATGTTCAGACAACGGGGTACTGACCATGACTGCCTTATTAAGAGCGGATCAGTCACACACATGTAGGAATGCAATTAACTGAAGGGAGGAGAGCGGGAGAGGGGGGGGGGGGGGGATGAGCCAAGGTTGATTTATTATCCCATCACCTTGACCTTGGTGACACGGAGTTGCAGCTCAATTAAGCTGAGTTGACCTTGCATGCTTTTTATTGATCCACACCTAAATGATTTATCAGCCCTGATCCGTTTCTCTCATCTTTCCCCTCTCTAATTCTAGTCATAAACATGATGCGATGGGAACTAAAATCCACTGCAAAATATAGTTTTCACACACTAGAAATTCAAAATGACAAAAACAAAGAAAAACTGAATGTCTTAGTTAGTTCTGACGATCATCTCAAAGCTTGTTGTGACTGAGGTCAGTGGCGTGGCAGAGAGAAAGAAATCAATAGTCACCAAGAGGTGTTCAAATGTGAAAGATAGATATGTGTCATTTGAGTTGAGAAAGTGAAGGTCACAACACTCTATTTCCTGTTAAAAAGACTGTGGAGATGTAACAATGGGGGCAGATACTATATAAAAGGTCAGGACAGATTGACGATTATTTTCACCGTGTAGTAACAGCAACAGGGATCTCTGTGTGTTCCTAGGGGGGCTCTGACCTTTAATACAGATCTTTTTGAGCCTGGTTTGAACTATTCTCTCTAATTCTATTGAGGAATTACATTCAAATTTATATTTTTTGGGAGATACTTTTCAATTCAGACTTACCACCCCGAGTCTTGAGGAGCTCTTTTCTGTAGTTGGCAGGGATTTACTGTTTTGCTCTAAGACAGTGTAATATAGTGGAAGATTGCCAGTAATGTGTGGGGGGGTTGTGAACAAAAGACTGAGCATTGATAAAAGCCTGGCAGCATAAAACCAGAAGACTCAGCAACAAATAAAAGCAATGCAATCATATATGGAGAAAGGTTTGAATACTGCTTTAAAATTATTAACTACTCCCCCAAATTACATATTTTTGGAACAATTTGGGCCTTTTCAGGCCATCAACAATGAATAGAGTGGCCAACAAAGAGTGCATTTTATGAATTCATCCCCCAATCAAATTGACTTTTAGTTTACCATTTTCTTTTCTATCCTTTTCCTCCTATTAATACCTGCAAAGGCTTTGGAGATATGGTCTTTTTTCCATTCCCAGGGTTGATCGTACTCGTCTGCTGGTCGCTCATCGTCTTGCGGCAGCCTGCTGCTCTCTTTGCCCTCCTCCTGAAGTTCCCCAAACACATAACCACGACGCTGTCCTCGCTCGTCTTCGTAGGGGGTATCATATAGCTGCAGTGCTCCGCGCGTCCGTCCTCCTCCAGGTCCACGCTGCAGCTCTGTCACAGCATAAATTAAGGTACATAAACACACGTATGAAAACATTCAGATGTGTTTGGTGAGCTCTTTTGCCTAACAGGAAGAGAGATCTCATTTGGAATAATATAAATAAGTAGCAATTATGGCCCTTAAGAACAAAGGAAACACAATTTTCCAATAAAGATTTCACCAAAAAGCTTGTTGGGCACCATCAATCCCAGAATTAGAGGGAAATGAGAAATTATGCGTGCACAGCATGCTGTGTGCTCAGTAATTCATATGATGGAGTTTAACAAGGCTTTGGGTTGGATGCTGAGCGGCATCAGGGTGGAAAAGCCCCCCCCCCCCTTCTTGTCCAACCTGCGACCCAGCGGCAATCCAGCACAGCTCAGAACAGCAGCCATGATTTCTTAACATTTTCATCACTTTCTCAGTGGGTTCCAGCCTAACAACTGATTCTTAGCATCTGCATCTGTTTTCTGAAGTCAAAATGCCCATAAGCTTAAAGGCTTTAGGATTGCTGGCGCAAGCAAGGAGATAAAGTGTGATTTCTACAGTAAATGCTTCGATAGGAGCCTCTGAGCTGAAGTATGTGACAAATGTAATGTAATGAAAGAGGAGGCATCTTTTTTATTTATATTTAGAAGTTTGGCAAAAAATGAGGATGTATTCACAAAGGAAGGGAGAAACAAATTGGACATCTCCTGGTAAAAGTAAAAGAAAAACTTTAACCTTCACACAGCAAGACAATGCTATTGGGCAGCCCTGTGATCACCATGGTGACCAAGTGGAGGTCCTGAGGGAAAAGACCCTGAGGTTATGAAGAGAGGGGGCTGCGGGAAATGAAATGAAAAGGAGTGAGACTGAGAGGGGAGAAAAGATAAGCAAAAGATGTAGCAGGATGAAAAGTACAACAAGAAGGAAGAAGAAAGTGAAGCACCGAAAGAGAGGCACGAGGCGGAGAGGCGGGGGACTGTGGTTTGTCAGCGTTTGATGTTAAGTCACTGAGACAGAAGAACAGCAGGGCTGAATGCTGCTTTACCTGCACTGGGAGCCCATGGTGTCATGGAAACCCGAAGATGGAAGAGGTTGGGAGATAACGACTAGATATGAGGAAACAAAACGACAAATTCAAAGAAAACATGACGTGGCAAACACAGACAGGGGTGAAGACTGGGGAGTGTTTACAAAATGCAATTTGACAGACTGACAGTAACTGAAGATGGAGGAGAAAGATGACAGGGAAGGCTGGGGAGTGTTTAGGCATGCAGATGTGTGTCAGCAGGGAGACCGGCCCTTTTATCTCTGACTTAACGCCAAAATCGTGACAAAGCTGAAAAGAAACTGCTTGGAGAACTTCAAAAAAGCCCCTTGTGCATGTTTTCTTTTCATGTTAGCCTTTGTGAGAGATAATTGTTATTTCCATCTCATATTATCTGCATTTTAACGAGCACAAACAGGCTGAAGAAGACAGACAAGCAAAAACAGCCAGACATACAGCCCTGGAATGGCAGGCTCAATTCAAAGTCAATTGAAGGGAAAAAAAAAAAAAAAAAATCTGACAATGCTTTGCCAAATGTGCCGCCATTACCGCTGTGAGTCTAATCTCTCCGCTGGCTCCATCCAGCTGCAGCAAACAAAGGATTTCCTTTAAGGTTTCTCCGTTTGGGTAGAGGAAGAGATGCTCCATTCACTTATTCCTGATATCATGAACTTCCTTTGACTAGCAAAGGGCAGCTTGACTGACAACGATGAGAGGACAGGACGCAGAATTTCGCTGAAGGAGAGATTAGAGCGGCAGTCAAAGGCTCCCTTCGGGGTCCTCGAGATGAGGAGAGATAGAGGAGTGGAGAAAGGGAAGGGCGTGAGCTTTTTACATTAAATGGCTGGGACAGAGCAGGGAGAGCGCCGTGGAGAGGGCCAGACAGAGATGTTAGAAGAGGAGAGAGAAATAGAAAAGGATAGTTGTGCGCTAGATGATGTGGCAGCAAATCACAAGGGCAAGACTGGATAGAGTCTTTGAAGGAAGAGTTCATGACACTGAGCGCTCACTCAGCTGCAGAGAATGAAAAAGCTGGAGAAGTGGACTACTACAATCTACTGGCGAACAAATGCAGCCATTAAACTGCAGTTATGGCACAATTTAACATCTATGTCTGCAGTGAGCACCAATTCATGAGAAACTTCATACAGGAAAATAAAAAGCACAATAAATAAAGATGATATTATTGATCATCTTGTGCTGTTCGTGAAAAAAATTGCTGAGATGGTAAGATTATTGCTCTGTACTATGTGACACAGCTGCATATTTTATTCATGATTCCATCTGCTGGGAATGCAGTACCTGACTTTCAGGTATGAGGTCTGAACTGGAAACTTTAGGATGTCCCATTACTCTGAAATTAAAGGCATAATCAAGTCTTTAATCATGTGAATAAATGGAATCAGTGCATGTGAGATCACTGGCAAAGAAAACAAAATGGAAAAGGGAAAGAATCTGATGAGAATAAGGCATGAAAGGTTTAATTACTTGTTTTGATTTATTTTTTAGCAACAAATATCTCAACATTCCCTACTTCACCGCTCTATATGCTATTAAAGACATCCCAGTGTTTTGAACAATGCCCTCGCTCTGCAGATGTAACAAATGGCTTGAAGCAATCCACACAAATACACTTAGAAAACCAGCAATAGGGGTTATTTGTGTTTGTGCACAGATATAAAAAGAAATTGGAAAAGACAATACCATGAATCACTAAAACGCTTTCCATTACAATTAAATAAATCATTGGATGATTTGTTGGTAATGGAAATTACCAGAGGCTGTCCTTACATCTGGAGCAATAAATGTAGCTGTTTTAATCACAAACATGAAGAGAAATCTTGTCATGTTTGTGGACCTGATCCAGGTCAGAGGTGAGAAGAATGGACTGAATCCACCGCGTAAAAGTGATGAAAAATACAGAGAAAAGGTTGCAGAACATCACAGAGTGACCACATATCTAACTTCTAATTCTCGATCATTTTCTAAACGCTTCTTCAGAATGAGGATTTGCCACTGACCCGTTATGACCCTTTGAGCCTCATACGGTTCCATGTAGCCATTATTCTCACAGGGAACGGGTCCCAGATCCTGCTCTGGCCGGTGGTCCAATCGAGCGTCAAAAGGGTCAGAGTAATCCGTGTCCCCTGCCAACGGAGCTGACGGCACCACCTGAAGAAGAAACACAAATCAGTGGAGGGGATGCGTTTCGTAACGCAACACTAACTTGAATACATTTTTTTTTAAAAGCTGACTCAGTTTAATGAATTCTAATTCTTTTTTATTAAAAAAAAAGCTCTTTTCTTTCAGGGAAAAATAAGCTAGAATTCAAATGAGGCTATAATTAGTGTGATTATCTTCCACAATCGACTGCTGCAGCTGGAACATTTGAAGAAATCACTTGAAATTAAGTATTCTTGGGGAGGGTTACATGTTTGGAAAATCTAGCCCCATCTATTAATGCTAAAACCCAGAGAATGCTGTATAGACAAAAGTTAATCATAATCCCTAAAATCAGACCATCAATGAATGGAGTTTTAAATGCTTAATCAAAAAGAAAATGCTTAAGTCTAATTTCCCTTCACCAATAATTAGCACCGCTTGTGTACCAGTACCAGTAACACCAACAGCGTGTATAGACATTTTGAAACTTTTCAATGAAGTAGCTGCAAAAAAAAGTTCCACAGGTCCAAACTGCATCTTTGTTGTGATATAAAATCACTATGCAGTGAAAAATAAATTCATCCTGATCACCTGAGGATGATCCGTTTTTACTGGCTGCAGACGGTGGATGGAGATTAAAGAGGTAGATAGGTGGTCGGCAGCATTTGTTTCTCCGTGCATGCATGGTTGGAAAACAGTGGTCATCCGGCAGTGACAGCATCTCAGGCAACCATATGCTCACACAAACACACGCACCCACAAGTTCACAAACAGAGAACTCCGCTTCTGCCTTTGTCTCTCCCCGTTCTCACAAAGGAAATTACCGAAGAAAGACTTGCATCCCAAATTCCTGCTAAACACGTTACGCCTTCACTATATTAAATCTTAATCCCGTGTTGATCCTGTAACAGGCTACCTATTGATGCACTGGAATCTGCAATGCAAATTAGAATGCGGATGTTCCCACAGACCATGGGAAATGAATGAGAACAGGCGGAGAGCGGGGCGAGTTATTGACTAGAAGGAAGACTATCACTTCAATCCACCTCAGGACTTTTGCACTTTCTTGCATTTTTCACGAGTGGATTTATGGATTTAACTTTTGCAAGTAAAACCCTCAATACTCCTTCACATACTGAGCATGCGTGGGGCGAGTTAACGTGTAGACAAGGTCCCTCCAAAACCTTTGCTTCCTCTCTAAACATCTGGCTAATTTTGTCTCCTTCTGTTTTCTACCACACAGCCTGCAGAGCCAGAAAACCACAAGTCAGAAGGACACAAACAGCACCAAAGCATATATTACCCCCTCTCTGTGACATAAAACCATGCAGCATATAATATGTGGCCCCCTAACATGTGCTCAGGCGAGGGTCTCTCATAGCTTGCAAAACCAAACCCTATCTATTATTTATGGAAGGACATAAACTCAGGGGACTGTGACTCCCTCCGACTCGATGGTCTACTCAAGCCATCAATTTCTCTTCCATTCACCTACGGTCTGCTGGCGAACGCATGTGGTGTGTGGGATGTGATGTGATTTATGTAAAGAATGCGTATTTTCTGACACACATTACCAGACACTTGCTTATGGTGTTTGATCAATAACCCCGTCACCGAGATGGAAATGAGATGAGAGCGAGGTAGGAGTGTTCTCTTTGCTTCTTTGCTTGCCTTCTCTTCATCACTCCAACTCACTCCACTTAACAAGCGTAAGATCTTTTTTTTTTTCTTTGTCATCACCTGCTTTGCTTCTTGTGCACCTACAAAGAAAAGCAGAAAACCAGGGGGGCTTACGGGCTCTTGTTGGTCTTCCAAAGAGATGGCACTGAGAAGGATTTTGGTGCGCCCCAGTTCCTGGGAGTCCACTTTAATCAGTCTGTGTTTGGGAGATTTCATGTCCACACTGGACGACTTCATGGGAGACCCATACACTGGTGTCGCAGGGTCAGAGGTCCCAGACTCCCCCCTGGAGCGATTCTCCGACTCCTCATAGGGATCTTCGAAATCAAGGTCCCTCTGGAGCCGATAAGCTTTCAGGATCTCGCTCTCTGTGTAGTCTGGTGTGGGCGGCTGTGGAGGCACCTTTCTGCCAAAGCTTAGGTAGTCTTTCAGCCACTTGGCCATCGAGCTCCGCTTCCAAACTGCTGCTGTGTGGTGGAGAGAGAGCAGGAGGCTGTAGGAGGAAGACAGGGACAGGATTATTGCTTTGCTTTTCTGATGAGACCTGCATGAGCAATGGATTGGACTTGTTCTGTGCATCTTTAGTGAGACAAGAGCAAGAAGTGATTAAAAATAAGCTCACTTTTTACTGTAAAAACCAACATTCATCCACAGGTCCTGGTCCAATGCAGTATTGAGCAGGACTGCCTTCTTTAAATCACTGACTCACAATTTTGTGAGCCATTACATGCACTGGTGTGACATTAACCAACAGTGACAGCTGGGCTTTACACTCTCCTTTTGTTTCACGAAGGGAGCAATAACGACTGGCAACTGGACTTTGCCCAAAGGCTTCAATTACATTTCACAGCCCTGCCATAAAGTCGAGCGCTCACATGGACGTAGAAAGTAAAGACAAAAGCAGGAAAAGTAAATATAAAATGCCATGTGGACTCTTCATGGAAATCTTCATTTCAACCACATTAACTTTTCGAAATTTTTCAATAATAAACATCACAAGTTTAATAGTTAGTCATTAGGAATACATGCAGCAGAAATGAAGATTTTTGTTGTTGTTAAAAGTTCCTATCCAAAAAGAAAACATTGGGTTTAAATAGCAGACACACCGCTGCGCTCTGAACGCACAATCACTCACCACGCCGGCTCAGTCCTTCAGCCACTTTGGATGCTTTATTCCACTTTTTCCCATGCCGCTGTCATTAAAACGCTACAGAAAACTGACCAGATATTCTACTTATAAAGCTTTTTACTCCACACACACAAAAAAAGAAAAGAAAAAGAAAACCCTAAACGATACAGAAAACGGAGTCCCTCCCAGTGGGAACACACTGAACGCTCCGGAGTTCTTTCAGCGGCTGACTGCAAAACGTGCAGAGTGAAGAGAGCGACAACAGCTCCGAGAGAAACACAACTCAACCAAGCGATTAAAGGGGAGGTGCTTCGTTCCCAGAGGAATATCCTCCTGTTTCCTTTCGCAATCAGCCGAGCGTTCATTCATTCAAATGTCTGCACATAAAACAGAATGCAACAAGGAATAGGCTATGTCCTTCCTTCACACGCACAATAGCAACAGAAGGAGAACGGGTGAAGAAGAGCGTGCTCGCACGAATATGCTCCAAAGACGTACATTATTTATTCGCATGACATCGCCAGAGAATTTGTCATGTTGTAGCATCAGCCGAGGTTATTTTTCATTTGTTTGCCTTCAAGGAGAAACCCTTCAAAGAACAACGTGATGAAGACTGCATGCAAAAAAAAGAGAGAGAGAAAAAAATCCGTTTCTTTATAATAAAAATAAGGTCTTCTAGGAACAGGGAAATGTGATGATTGCTGTAGTGACTGGCACAAAAAGTTACCTTATCACACACAATATCAGATAAACGCACTGAGATGTGTCCACACCGATAAAAAACAGAAGCATCTATTAGTTTTATCTCCTTTGTTTGAGCTCTTTCTGCTCCCTCAGTGTCATGCTATCGCAGATGTCACATTACCCATTGTCCAGGCTGGTAAATTGGATTGTATGCTACACTGGATAAGGCCCATCTAAGTCTGTTAAAAGCCCGTAAATGCCTTTTTTTTTCTTTACGACTCTTGTGAGCTCACTTTCTCCCAGGAGCGGGTGACAGGATGAGGTCATCCAGCTAGAATCCAACCCCCACCACCTTCTTCTGCACAACCATCAACATTATCCCATCCAGACCATTACTTCTTCCTCCATGGATTTGCCTACTCTGTCTGCACCAATCTTCACCCAAAGGACGAGATCAAAAAAGAGTTTGGGGTGTTTCTGAGGGATGTCTGAGAGTGCAGCATGAGTGGGACAGCAAAGCCTTTAGGTCCCTGCAGTCCAGTTTAAATCACTTTAAGTTGCGAGGTGGTAAATTTGAAGCCAGGATCAATTTTTCTGACACTCAGTCAACAAAGGCATGTCAGTTTTCTTCTCTGGGGTTAGAAATCCCTGGACTGTCTGGCTGCTTTCTTACTCCCCCACCTTCCTATTTCACTGGAACTGCAACCCCTTTCCCTTTTGAAAAATATAAAGAGCGATTAAAAAGAAAAAAAAAATCACAGAAATGTTTTCACCCCCCACACCCTTACAATTCCCTTTTTCATCTGTGCTATCTGCTCAGCCCAACACCTCGTCTAGCCCCACTACAGCCGGGCACCATTGAACTTGCATTTAATTTATGTTTCCATCCCAGCCATGGTGAGAGCCAGAACTTTATGGAGGAAAGAGAAACTAGGTGATAGATGGAAAAATCTGAGGCGAGCCATGGAGAAGCTGTCAGAAGAAGAGAAAGAAAAGACACATGGGAGGAACATGGGGAGGGAAGAAAGAGCAAAGAATGATCTCTGTGATAGATAATCAGACAGTCAATCAGGGAGAGTAGTCAGCCTGTTTTATTCACAAAAAATAAACAGTTACATAAGAGGCAAATATTTAATTAAATAAAATCAACAAGGCGCCGGGAATTAATAAGACTGCCTCATTATAAAGAGCTAAATATGGATGTGACATTTCCTCTGAACTTTGAGATGTTGCTCTTTCAGAATCATTCATGAAATTTCGAAATAAATTACCTTTTCTGCTAGCAGCACATAAAGTTATCTGGCAATGCCACAAGAAATCCTTTGTATTGAATAAATAGAAAGAAAAAATATATATTTCTGTAATCTACCCTGCATTTACTGCCCTCGTGTGGTGATTTGTGTGTTTGCCTGTGTTCTTCAGGAAACAGATCAGAGGGTACATACTTGCGGTTCCTACTGTGCAAAGTTTCACTTCTTCAATTTTTGACCTCACTGACTGTTTTTATCTAATACCCTGAACAATAAGATTTCAGTTACCAACCACTTTTCATATCTCATTTGTCACAGCAAAATCCTGATGTGATGTTTTCTACCATATGTGTACAACAGTTGTTCGACAGCAGTTCTTCAGTTTGCACAATAACCATTTGCACATGACTCAGCCAAGTCAACTGCCAGTAACAAATTAGGAATATTTTTACCACAATAGACAGGAAAGAACACACACTTATTTCTGTTGATGAGGGTGGATGGCATCTGATCAACTGCAGGAGATTTGGCCACAATGACAGCAAGCACAACTGGACCAGTTGTGCTTGAACTGGTAATGCCAGACCAACCTTGAGGCAGTGTGAGCAGTCATTTCTAAAAATGGTCTAATTACACACATTACAAATATAAGATCCCATAGCACCTCACCTTCCTATATACAAAGAAAACAAAACATCATAGCAGCACACACCAAAATTGTGTCAAATTTTGACAGCTTCCAGTAGCTCGCTCCAGAGTTAGTGGGAGTATCCTCTGCCATACTTCCCGTCCTTGAATCTGGTAGATTTTCAAGCATGGAGGTGTAAATATGATGTAAATATGTTAAACTACAAGTACAGCGGCCTGTTTGATGTCATCAATACGGCTTAAGATGACGTGTGATCAGAGCCAGACTGAGCCTTATCCAAGGAGATTTTTACACCTTGCGCATCATGAGGGAAAATACTCAAAGAGAGAAACTGAATTGTAAGATGATGCAAAACATCCTTATATTGTGTGCTTATGCCTTTCTTGACTTCGGAATTTTCACAGAAGGCAAATCTGTTTGTTCTACAAAAAGCCAAATACAAGATTCATATTTAAAAAAAAAGAAAACACTTGCAGGTTACTATTATCAAACACAAGCAAGAAAATATGTAGATGTTGTGAAAACATAAACATCTTCATATTTTGCATAAAAGATATCGCAAGATGAGTAAAAGAGTATGTTTTGAAGGCACTGGCCTGTTAATCATACCACTATTAACATTTTTTAAATGATTTAGAAAAATAAATTAAAGTATTTTGGAGGAATTATTAACATTTGTGAAAATAGTACACAGGCTTCCTCCTGGTCTAAAATATACATGTTAGGTTGACTGATTCTAAATGAACCATGTGTCAGTTTGAGTGGTCAAGAAAGGGGCTGGAAGGACTTACCCATAAGTTGTACATACAGTATGGTATGAGGCCCAGCTGGCTTATATTTCTCTGTGTACCTATGATAATTTCTGGTGATGTGTAATTACACTACTTTTTAATCAATCATTCTGTTAGTTTTGTTTCTTTTAACCTGCTTTTTTTTAAAAACTACTTCTGTTTGCTTTTAAGTGCTTATGGCACTGCCACGCCATACCTCTCTGAGCTTCTCCACACCTACACGCCCTCTCGGTCACTCAGCTGACCAATTTTTCCTGAGTATGCCCAAGTCAAACCGTAAGCTCAGAGGGGACCAGGCTTTCACAATGGCAGCACTAAAATTATAGAAAGATCTGCCTGTGCACATTAGACAAGCCTCCTCCTTAAATCTCTTCTAAAAACTCACTTGTTAATTTTGGTACTGCTGACCTTTTTACATATCATTTTATTTGACCTTATTTTATTAGTATTTGATTATATTTTAAATGTGTTTTATGTCTTCATACATTTGTTGTTTTTATTCTAATGTCTTATATTGTTAGCATTTTGTGTCAACTTTGTTGTTCTAAAATGCGTTACAGTTTGTTTGTAACGTAATGCTTTCACGCAGATTAAGTTCATGCTGTAAACCTACTTTTTTTTCTTATTTTCACTTACATTTTTGAGTTTGAGTAGCTACTTACTGGTTCAGCTGTTCCGGTCGTTCATTGGTGAGCTTCACCCTGACGTTTCAGTTAGCTAAAATGTGTAAACTAGTAACTTTCCACCCCTAAAGAATTGTGAGCTAAAAAATAGAAATACTTCAACCCGGAAACCACCGACAAATTAACGCGTTACTGTATAAGATATATTTCTACATCTAGCGACTATTTAACACGAAATAACGACGCGCTCATTTAAATTTGCTGATTTAAGATAGCTAAACATTGAGAGAACTCGTTTCTCCACGGGACAGACACCATCCAAACATCGCCAATCAAACACTGATCCAGTACTTTACGCCTTGCTGATTGGCAGATTTCGGATCGGGGGCGGGTGCATTTCCTCTCTCCGCCAGAAACCAGTGACTTCAGTATTTTGCTGAGAGCAGTTGATGGGACAGAAGAAGCCCCCCTAGCACTGGACAGTTCTCCACAGGTAGGTTGCACGTTTCTCCTTGAGTTCAATAGCTTATAAAGCTGTGTTTTGCATTACTCTATTAAGGTTTGTTGTTAGCCTTGGGGTCCTTATATCTTTTGCACCCTGAAATAATTGTAGCCTCATGTCTGTTAACTGAGTCACAGCAAAGGATTTTACAAAAACCAAAAAGTTCAACTGAATAAGTATGTGGATGTTTATTTCTATTATTATTTTCATTGCATTGCTTCTGCTGGGAAGAGGCCCTGGATCAAAATGAAAAGTCTGAAAGCAAAGTTTAAAAAGAATGAGGTAAGAACCAGCTGTGTTTTGAGCTTTACAGATGGGAGTTTTTGTAAAGGACTGCATTGTTTTCATGCTTATGAGTTATTTTGTTTTCAATTGACCATTACAGTGTCCAGCTACTCTGCATGATGCAATCATTTATACATGGTCCCAGCTTAGCTTCTGTGAATGTATAGGGTTGGGGGGCACCAGGATTTAGTGTCACTGAGCAGCAGGAGAGCAGGTTTGTCTTCAGACTACTGCTTCAACCAGTGATCTCAGGTAGCCTTCAATTATTCACATGTACGCACACACACAAACATACACAGACACACACGGAGAAATTCTGTTTCCCTGCTGTTATGTTTTTGCAGCTATTATAGACTGCTTCAAGTATAAACCACACAGCATTTTTTACTGGTGATCCTTTAAGCAACATCCTGTAACTTGTTTCGAATAACAAGAAATTCTCTCACCCCATCACAGTAAGTGATCCCCACAACAACATGACCAAAGGGATCCCCATATGTGAGATCAGTTTTTAGATAGTAAATCCATAGCATTCAGAAAGACAGACTGTTTATGTGTCTCATTATGTCCCCACCGCCATCCTAACCAATAGGGCAGAGTGCCGCTTATCCAGCTTTTTTGCCTCCTCTTTTTGCTGAGTCCTCACATCACACAGGCCCCGCTCTGTAGCTGCAGAGGAGCAGATCTATGACGCTGTCGAAGGGGTACTCTGCAGGACTGACAAAAAACTGATGGAGAGAAGAAGGCAGCCTGCTACAGAGACGAAGGCAGCAGGGAAATTATTAGGTTAGAGAAAGGAGGACAGAGGGGACGGGAGGGAGCGGAGGTGCGGGGGACAGGCTGGCTATGTCCCTGCTAGCAGACGGAGCGAGACAGAGAGACGATGCTGCTTTAAATGCAAAGAGGGGATGCTACACTGGGACATATGAGGACAGAGAATAATTGGGTGGTACTGAGTGTGTGACAGCTTACTGTGTGTGGGATGATTGATGCAGCTTCAGTGAAGGTAGAATTTACGGGCAGTAGAATTTACTCTGGTATGTAAATGTCTGCTCTGACCTCTGAAAGGTATCTTCCAGAAAGTTATAAGTTCATTTCTAAAAATCTGTTGGGGTTAAGCTGGAATATTGTGTTGCCAGGTGGCAGTGTGCGCTGTCAGGCAGGACACGCAGCGGTGGGTTTGTAAACTCTGGTAGTATTTAGTAGTGTGTGACTCCCTGCTAGCCATATGGATCCTCAGCAGCCTGTTTTTAGCCTGATGAAGCGGTTCTGTCCTTGCCTGAGCCTGCTACCGCTGCCAGTAGGTATCTCTATCTATATTTAGAAAAAAAATGCAGAAAGATAAAAACTTTAATATTTTATTTCCTACTGTTTCTGGAGTAAATAATGTTGTATGTAAGCATTGTTTTTGCATGGAAAAAAAAAACATTTTAACATAACAAAAGCAATGAATGCAATGTGGTCTCGGATTTCATCGGTGACCTGCTTTGTGACTTGTCCCCCCCCAACCAGAGTCAGGACTGGAGCAAGAGTGATGAAAGGCTCCTGCAGGCTGTGGAGCAAAACGAACCTGACAAAGTCTCTGCCCTCATTGTCAAAAAAGGTCTCTGTCCCACCAAACTGGATGCTGAGGGCAAGTCTGCGTAAGTTGTGTGTCTTCTTTCTGTTCCTCATAGCACTGCAAGCAATTTTAATTTAAGAGGCATTTATTTCATTCGTTAAAAAGTTATAGATGTTGTGATATGTTTATGTGTCTGCTAGTAATTTAAAACACAATCTGCTGTACAACAGTTATCTGAACCTAAGAGTGTGCCACACTGAGTATTTTACACAAAAATTTTTCCATCTGTTAGAGTCTAAAAACACAAAAATTAGAGTTATTAAGTAAAAACATTATAACCTGTAACTGTGAAACTGCTGCATTTGAACATAAGTGGCACCTGTCTGCAGGTGACAAACCCCAGATTTTACCACTCTCCTGTGATGCTTTTTTATGCACTAGCACCATGCTAGCAAAGGTTTTATGTGTGTGATTACTTCCATTGCCCAGGACAGTTGTCTTTGCTCTTGCAACTACATTTTTTTACTCGGGGAAAAAGTGCTCGATAGACAGTTAAAATAATCACACTAATCAGAGTATAAGCAGGTTTATTTTCTTTCTGTGTGGCACAACAAACCACTTCAGTTGTTGCAGGTTCCAAGCTGCATACTCTGCCTTCCATCTACATGATTTTCTACTCTTTCTCAGATGGCTCCCATGTCTAATTTTTGTATTGATCCACTCTCATAAAACTCAGACTTCCTTTGAGCAGGATGCACATCAGTCATATGAAAAAATGTTACTTTAATATTGTCAAGGACTAACTAATCTGCCCCTGTCTGGTTAGTAGGTAACTTCCACGTTAACACAGAAAATGATTTTCTTGGATTCCTCCAAAATATAGAAAAAGGCCTGTCAAGCTGGTGAAAATAAAGTAAAACAATGGTCTTGATTGCAAAAAGTAAAAACTCTTGATTAACCTTGTGAAAAGCATCAGTTTCAATCTTTGGAAATCAGGCATGTAAATATAAGACAACTTTCTTTACTCATCTGTAACACCATGTTATCCTTCTTTCATCTGCCAGCTTTCACCTCTCTGTATCCAGAGGTCGGCTAGATTGCCTGGAGGTAATCATATCCCACGGAGCAGACATTAATGTCACTGATGGGGCAGGTAAGATATTTTATAAGTACACTATACACTATAAGCCAATATTAACATGTTTCATGGCTGTTTACTGTGGTCTGGTTGACCCCAGGCTTCAACGTCCTTCACCTTGCAGCCAAAAATGGCCAGCCAGAGTGTTTAAAGAGGCTACTGCAGGTAAAACATAGCTTTTCTGTAGATGATCAATTGGTAAATACTCGTTTTCTTATAACTGAATGCATGGACCACGAAGAGTTTTCTCTGTTTTTTTGTCCTCTGGAAGGAGAGGTTGGCAGTAGATTGTACCGACAGCATTGGCAGGACAGCACTTCATCACGCAGGTAACAACAACAAAATGAGTCTGCAAGTGTCACATTTCTCTCACGAATATTATTCCATATTTAATTGACTAAAATTCTGCAGTATACAGTGATGAGAAATTAATCTTAACTTTTTTCATATTGATTACAAAACATCATGTACTGAATGCAAATCTGTGATGGCTGTTCTTCTGATTGCATCTTGCAGCCATCAGTGGCTGCCTATCCTGTACGGAGACCCTGTGGGACTTCAAAGCCAATCTGGATGTCCAAGACAGTGTAAGTTTCAAGTTACATTATTCAAAATTTGGTTTATTGGTTTAGCTTATGACTGATTCATATGTAAATGTGAGTGTAAAGTGTTCAGTCATGATATATTTGCATGATGTCGGATCTTCCAGGAAGGGGCCACTCCTCTGATCTTAGCAGCACAGATGAGCAGAGTGGAGCTGTGCATTTTCCTGTTGGGTCGAGGTGCCAACGCAAACATACAAGACAACCAAGGAAGGTGCTGAACATTTATTTAGAAACTCCCAGGGAATTTCTCCTAACTTTCCCCACGGTTTAGTGAGGCAGTGCTACCGGTAGTCTGTCCTTTGTACCGCTCATTTGATGCCGCTGCCACATGGAGTGATGTAACAGTTGAGTGAGAGATGCATATATCTTAGATAGAAAAATGAAACTGTATAAATACCAGATAAATAAATATTTAAAATAGATTCCAGCATTTTTCTCTCAGCTATCTAGGTCAAGATGAAGGATGGATTCTGGTATTAACACTCCAGTAGCTGGGTGTACTTGGTTAAGATTTGAAGTTTTGCAGGTCAGGGGCTCCAGCTGGAAGAACCTAATTCTGTAGGAGAGAGATCTTTCCCCTTGAGCTAAATGACAACTTCTGCACTTTATGTTTTCATTGACTGACTTGCCAGAGAATTTATCTTTTCATTATACTTAACCATACTATGTTGTTTTCTATTACTAATAACTCATGGTTTATGAATTTGCCTGTTGTAAACCATGTTAGGTTACCTTGTTATTATACACATGTAATTTGCAGGTCTGCACTGATGCTAGCCTGTGAGAGTGACAGCGTTGAGACTGTTGAAGCTCTTCTTAGAGGAGGGGCCAACACACAGCAGGTTGACTCTCATGGCCAAAAAGCTGTGGACTACAGCACCACCACAGGCAACCAGCACATCATTCGGATGCTGCAGGATGGAGTACCTTTAGGTACAGTATGAGGTTTGATTCTTTCTTTTTTTTTTCTTCTTCTTTCTTTGTGTTTTCATTAGCCGTCACTTCTTTAAACAGAACGTCTGTTTGGACTGTACATTCTGTATAGAA
Organism: Craterocephalus eyresii; assembly: GCA_037177035.1. Taxonomy (NCBI): domain Eukaryota; kingdom Metazoa; phylum Chordata; class Actinopteri; order Atheriniformes; family Atherinidae; genus Craterocephalus; species Craterocephalus eyresii. Next base: position 17,540,606 of record JBBBVT010000015.1, read on the forward strand.
ACCACTTTTTAGTACAAAGAAACTGTTACAGGGAATTACTTTTTGTTTTTTTCATTATGTGTGACACATTTCTCCCCCAGGACGCTCTTGTAAGAACAGTAAGTGGATTTGGAAGACAGATGGGTGTGATTTTGAACTGAGCTCTAAAACATGAAAAAAGAATCTTGTTCCACTTCCATTTCCCAATATACATTTGGATGATATATGAAACACAGATGTGCGACTGGTTTAAAAAAAAACATGTTGATGAAGGAAAGAATTTGGTGTAGATATGACGCCTGACCATGTAAGTGTAGATTTTGGTGTGTATTTGGTGAGTTTTTACAAAGATACATGAATGGGACATAAATGAATAGAAAAGCCAGTGGAAGAGAAAGTGTATGTGAGGCCTGGCTGAAGGGGTTTAAGCATTTTTTTCATGTCTCTCTCCCGTTGCAAACATAGCCTCTGAGGGCACAGGCGAGGAGGTAATGTTGCATAGCCATACACTGCATCACTCCCTCCATCGATGAGATCATGGCTCATTGTTGCTGATCATATTGTGCATGTTTTCCAATATGAGGTCATAGTTTCTGTGTGCGAACTTCTTCTGGTTGGCTATCTGCTGTTTTCCAAGATAAGACAGTGATGTTTTTTAAGTTGAGCTTGATCTTTGCTTTATCAGTGACACCCTCCACCCCTCTTACCGCCACGCAGCCCCCTCAGATCCCATCAAGTGCATCATCAGTGCAAGGGGGGACTAGCCCCCGTAAGCGGAAAGCTCCTCCACCGCCCCGCTCTCCTCTGCAGGTATTGCAGTGCAATGAATGGAAAGCATTTATTTTTGTTTTTGTTTTATAACGAGCACGATCATGTCTTATAGCAATGCCATCAAACTGTTGAACCCAAACATTTCCTTGATTTGCTACAAATGGCTTAACAGTATCATCATTGCTTTGTGTTTTTTTCTTTTTTACAATCGCAAAGATCCAGGGTTTGCCTCCAACCCCGCAGCCTCAGAGTGCAGCGCCCCCGGCTCCATCCCCTGAGCCCCGGAAGTCCCGGTCGGCCTCTCCCCTGCCCCCAGAAACCCATCCATCAGCCCAGGTCAGTACTGCATGTCTCGTTTTGCCCTTTATGAAATGCATCATGGGATTGTTTGTGTGTTGTTTTCTGGGTAAGGCAGAAGATGAGGAGGTGTTTGAGGAGATCCGGCGGCTGCGTTTAGAGAGAGGCCGTCTGCTTCAGAAGATCAAAACCTTGGAGCAGCAGCAGCAGAGCGCCCTCTCTGCCTTGGAGGAGGTACAGCCATGTAGGAAATAGCAGTGAAAGTACATTTTCCTGTCTATGCCCTGATTCATTTAAGACAGAAATTGTGTCCTTAATAGAAATCATCAGTTTTCATGTGTATGATAGCTGTCCCAGCTAAAGCGGCGTCTAGAGGAGGCAGAGGCAGAGAGGGATAAGTTGCTTGCTGAGCTGAAAGGGGGCCACGGGATAGGAGCCAGTGACTCTGAGGACATGGATGAAATGCTGGACTTCCCTGGTATGCAGTCCATGTATTTGTGACCTTCTCCTCCCCAGTAAAAAAAAACACATAAGCATACTGGACTGCTTTAACATCCCATGTTAGTCCTGTCAGGAAGTCCACTGATTTATTTTGGTTGCTCTCTCTCTCTCTCTCTCTAGAAAAGTTGCTCTCCAAGCGCTCCAGAGCCTCTCCTCAGGATGAGGCCACTTCTCAAACTGACACTGACTCAGCCAACCCTTCTCCTGCCCCTGCAGACCCTGGAACAGTTGCTGAGCTGCGTAAACAAATCGAAGAACTCACATCACAGAACTCTGAACTTGCTCTGAAAGTGCAAGTAAGCCCGCACAACACACATGCGTGCTTATGCTGTTCATTTATAACCAACCAGATACACAAAAGATATACTCTTGCATTCAACATGTAGGCCAATAAAGCACACACAAAAATGATCCATTTGCACACACACATTCACCCAACATTCCCTAGACCTATGCAATGCAGATAAATTGGATTGTGAGTTAAGTGATTATTAAATGTGTGCGTTTTGTGAGCAGCTGAGTGTCCCTGACTCAAGCGTTAGTCATGGCCGTTAAAACTTAAATACACACAGCCAGACTAATGCACTGAGCCACTTAAGTTTACACAGGTATAAAGAGGACAGAACAACACCAGACACAGATGGAGGCATTTTGTAGACATTCTTTAGAAACTGGGTCATGTTGGTTGATGTGAGGAGAGCAATTTTCCTCTGAGGCTTTATGACAGGTTTTGTTCTGTGGCAGACAGTCGATTGTTCACTCACACCTAGAGACAGGACTAGCACAGATGCAAGTTTCACGGCAGCTCTGCTGTGTGATAAAGAGCCTAACTGGGAAACAGGAACTCTGACATGCGATATAAGGCTGAAGAGATTATATCTATCAAAATAAATTCATCTTATTTATAGGGAAAAGGAAAAAAAATCCCAGATTTGACAGATGAATTACAAATGAAAGAAAGAAAGAGACCATAGAGACCTGGTTTATCATGCTGGTTGAGAGAAAATGTGAAAATTATATTCTTTACCTTATTTAACCCTTTGTTTCCTCCTGACAGTGCCTATACTTCTGCCTGTGCTGCATTTTGAGAATTGGCCTGCATCTTAACCCTCATAGCTCCCTAAGCTTTCTAAAGGGGTAGTGAATGACCTTTGATGTTATTAATTTTATTCTACTGATGCAAACAGCATAAAACTTGTTCAAGGTGTGTATTGATCCATGATATTCTAGAAGATGGGTT
>JBBBVT010000015.1:17543493-17563545 GCA_037177035.1 Craterocephalus eyresii
TTAAACCCCTTAGCGAAGAAAAAGCGTCACACAAAAGCTAAAAAAAAATAGCCGCTATCGCTAACTAAGCTAGCCGGACGTGAAATCCCTTTATAGTCCCTTTAACGTAACTTTTTATTAGGGAGCTATGAGGGTTAACAAGAGCCAAACATGAAAGCAAGGCAAGGCAATGTTCATACATAAAGCAACTGTTACAGCCCCGGCTTTGAGGCTGCAACAAAGACAGGAGGCAGGCACAAGGTGGTAATGTTAGAAACATAATTTATTAATAGAAACAAAAACAAAACATGAGTAAATGTGTGTGTCAGTAGTGTAAAACATTCATTAATTTGCAAGAAACCAGACAAAACCACAACCTAAAACGGAACAGAAACCACAAAACCAACAATGCCGTCCTGCACATCCCTGGTGCTCGCTCAGCCCAAGCCTGGGACACACACCCCGTCGCAGGCAGAGGAAGGGCTTAAATAACGGTGGAGCACACCAGCCCAGGTGTGGCTCATGCCCCAATTAGCACCACACAGCACCTGCAAAAAGCAACAACAAACTGAAAAGGCAAAAAAAAAAAAACGATGGCGCCGTCACGCATCCCATTGCTCTCTATGAGGAGGAATAATAAGAAAATAGTCTTTGTGCCAATAGGCTTTCATTTGTTGCTTTATCAATATCTTACAGTATGAAAACAGAAAAAACTTTCTTTGTTTAGCCCTCCTTTAGACACCGTCCAATGTCAGGGCCCAATCATTTTCTAGAGCTTTTCTTGTGCCTGATTTTTGGCAAAACCAGCAATGATGAGAGCTGTTTGCACATTTGACAGCAGCATGACATCAGTGCATTTTGTTTACTGTAGGTAGAGCTACACCTGTGTTGCAATAAAATGTAAAGTAGTATTCCAATGAATGCAATGCTTTATTGGTCAGGCTTGTTGTTTGAAATGGTTGCAACATTTAATCATGAGAACCGATTGATAATTTAATTGGTTTGGTTTGATGAGAAAGTATGTGACATCTTTTGATTTGGGAACTTTGCCTTTAAAAGTGGTTGAAAAATTAAGGTTTATCAGATAACCTTTCTCATTATTGGTGTGAAAACCAAACACATTTTTAGAAATAAAGTCCTGCGGCTTATTGCATACACACATAAGCCAAGCCTCAGTATGTGTTCTGTTACCAAAACAATGAGTGTATTTTACTGACAAACAATACATGCATGCTATATTAACAGCTATTAAACTCCACACAGCTATACATTTTTTCTCCGATGTGTACAGATGCTGGAGATGTTTGAGAAAGATGACACAGACATGCAGGCAGCCAGCCTGGACTCTGTCCCCATGGCACAGTATGAGACCCTGAGGAAGGAGTTTGAAGCCCTTCAGGAGCGCCTCTCTCAGGCCCAAGCTTCAGAGGATGCCTCCAGTGTGACTGAGGAGCAGTAAGACTTATTCATTCATGATATACAAATATACTGTAATTCTTTCACATTTCACATTCAGTTGGTTGAATTTAGATTCATAGATCTGCACACCTTTGCTAATATCAGTCCCAATGGGAGCCATTATTAATAGTGCTGAACCCTGAAATTTTTGGTGTAGCGAGGAGGAGATGGAGCTGGCAGTTTGTCTGATGTGGACTCGTAATATAATGGTTTTGTTATATTCTTGACTGCACGAAAACCTTTGATTATACATGTAAATAATGCAATGTTATAATGTTAATAGTTTATCATGTAAGGCTAATATGTTTCCATGAAAAACCCATCCTCAAATAACTTTTTTTTTCATTATGTTTCTTAAGTAGCACCATATTCTTCAATATAACTGTTTAAAATGGTGAAAATCAGGGTAAAAAATGACTTTGTTTGCTACAACATGTCATGTTCTACAGGGGAGATAAGAACTCCAATGAAGGAGCTGCAGATGCAGACAGCACAGAAGCTCTAAAGGAGAAGCTACAAGGGCTGAAGGAGCAGTTGGCCTCCTCTCAGACCGAGCTGGAGGAGCTGAAAGAGCAGATGCGGCTCGGGGTGCTTTCTGTGGAGTGCACTGACGGGGATATTGATGCGGCAGTCGCTGGGCCTGCAGAAGAGGCCTCGAGCCAGGAGCTGCAGCAGCTGAGAGCAAGGGTGACAGAGCTAGAGGAGGAGCTTGCTAAGAGGGAGGGCGAGGCGGAAGGTCCGAGCAGCCGAGACAGTGACACAATCAAACAGCTGACAGAGAAAGTGAGGGAACTCCAGGCTGTTCAGGCCCACAAAGACTCAGAGGAAGAGGACAAACAAGGAGAGACAGAAACAGTGAAGTCTCTCCGTGACAGAGTTTTGGAGCTGGAGACAGCCCTGGCAGAGAGCAGGACGTCAGGGAAAGACGGAGGCGCAACAGGAGATGGAGATCAGGTCCGCCGCCTTCAGGAGCGTTTAGGAGAGCTGGAAGGAGAACTGAGGAAGTGTGTGCCTCGCTCGGAGCTGGAGGAGGTCCAGGTGACTCTGGGGCTCCAGTGTGAGCAGCTGGCTAGGGAGAGGGCAGACGTGGCAAGACGGCTTAATGATGCCCTCCTGGAGCTGGAGAGACTCAGGCCTCCTCCACGGGGGAATGATGACGATGACGAGGAGGAGGAAGAAGAGCATTCAGAGAGCTCAGAGCCATCGGTCGTGTCAGGTGTGCAGAGCCACTTTTTCTGAGTAAAATATGACTGCATGTCTTTGGTAGCGGATTGCTCTGTTCACCCGGTACATACTCCCGCTTGTGTTCCGTCAGAGCGCCGTACGTTGGCAGCAGTGAGGGAGGAACTGGAGGTGGCCAGGCAGGAAGCGGCCCAGGCTCTGGACTGCCTGTGTGCCGAACGCGAGGGCCGGGCACAGGACGCCCTGGAGCTGAAAGACGCCGTGCCACTTTCAAAGCATAAAGAGGCGCTGTCTGCCGTATCGGAGCAGCTAGCGCAGACGTTGCAGGAACTCCAAGAGGAGAAAAGCCTGCGGGCCCAGGCTGAGGAGCAGGCTGCCGCTCTAGAGGCCAGACTGCAAGTCATGCAGGACGCCGTTCCCAAGGAGGAGCATGAGAAAGTCAAGGTCAGTGAATAATCCCACAGCAGATATGCAGAGTTTCTGCAGAGAGAAAAAAAAGGACAGCTGATTTAATCCCCCACCTGCTCACAAGCATCACTTTTTGGAAGCGATCTATTTGCAGATGTGCACTTACATCTCTGCTTTGTCAAGTTCACAGAACGTAAAATATCATTTGTGTTTAGAGTCTTTTCATGTCTTTAGACATTTAGTCAACAAATGGTGCAAGCATAAACAAGTTAGTCACTCATATACATAAAACAAATTAGACACATTTATGGGAAAGAGCAAGAAAAATGCAAGTTAATATTCATAAAGAATAACGAAATCTTTTCACCTGACTGACAAGTAGGGTTTGCTGTAAATTCCCCGCCTGTGAGGAAAGAACATTACAGTTGATGCTTTAACCTTTGCTTGTTGTTGAACAGGCAGAGCTCCAGCGCACCCTGCAGGCCAGTGAGAGCAGTGCAGCAGCGGCTCAGGATGCTCTGACTGAGAAGGAAATGGAGCTGAGAGAGCTCAAGTCCCAGAAGGCTGCAGAGCAGGGTCTGATCTCCAAGGAGGACCATGAAGCCCTTCGGCTCTCCCTGCAGGCGGAGATCAACGCCATCACAGCTCGCTTTAACGATCTCACCCGGAAACACGAGAAGACGTGCACAGAGGTGGGCACGTGTGTTTCACTGAGTCTGCTATAGGCTACTTTCTTACCTTTTATATTATTAATTTCACGTCTACTTCCCCTCTTTATTACATCCCTCTGTTGCAGTCATCTCTCTGTATAAGATGTTTTTTAACGTAGTCTTGTATGAAGAGTAAATCTTCCCAATGACTCTCCAAATGTAATTGTTCTTAAGCTTGGTCGCTTGGTACAGCCCCTAAAGAACGGCTGATCTAAATATATCATCTTCATTAAGAGGCTACATTAGGGGCTATGCACTTATTAGCACTGCTGCCTCACAGGAAGAAAGTCAGTGGTTTGAGCCTCGGCTGGGGGAGATGGAAGAGGGGCTCTCCTGTGTGGAGTGTGCATGTTCACCCCATGGATGTGTGGGTTCTCTAGCTTCCTCCTTCTTTCCAAAAACATGCATGTTGGGTTAACTGGTCGCTCTAAACTCTCCCCAGCAGCGAGTGTGAGTAGGTGGCCCTGCTCTGGGTTGGTGATCAGTCCAAGGTGTACCCTGCTTCTTGCAGAGTAACTGCTGATATAGTTTCCAGTTCCCCCATGACCCTGAATTGGAAAAAGTGGTATAGAAAATGGATGGTTGGTTATTTTTGTCCATTAAGTTAAACAAAGGTAACTACATTACTTAGTAGAAGTTACTTATAGAATGCTTTATTTATATGCAGTAAGGACAAAAGACAGATTTTTCTCTGGATGACTATATTCTACAATATATATCCTCTAATATATCATTTGTATAATAAAATTGTCTAAGTTGTACAGTGTCTCTTTAAAGCCCCACTACTGAACCAAATGTATGTCTTGAACCCTGTTTTCTTTGAGGTCTCTCCAGGTAGTCAAAATCAGTCCGATGTGACTATTGTCTACCTCTCCCTCCATCCCTTTCTCTCCTTCTTTTTTTTGCATCCTCTGATCATATCCTCTAGTATTTTTGTGTAGAGTCAGCCACAGTGTACAGTCAATATGACAAGTAGTTGATATCCAGGTGCTGGACTATGTGACACCGTGCTGTAAAACAAAATGCGGCTGTAAGGTGATAGTCCAGGATGAAAAAAATTTTTTTAAATGTGTCTTCTCAAGCTCGGGATGCTGCAGGGTAATTATGGCTGAACGTGACCTGAACGTCAGTGTGCCATAAAAATCATGTAGTGTTATACACATACATGGGTGAGAGCCGCTGCATTACTGTATCTCCTCATCACGTCAGGGTGAGTGTGACGGCTGCTGGCAAGAGTGCAAGCAGGATTATTTGATAATTACACATTTCCAGTCAATCAAGAGATTTGATTTTCCTTCCTAACAAACCATACTGTAAGTAGTTCTTTTGTAAGTTGTTTTGGTCATCAAGACCACAATGTGAACTCCACCACTAACTGATGAATCTTCATCATATTACAAACTCCTGTAATTGCTACCTGAAGAGACACATCGGAGAATTTCTCAAAACAACATTTTTTTAATCGGGATGCCATGCTATACTGTCTTTAAATATCAAAATCAACAAAGAGCTTTGAATTGCCTTCGTATGTATGACGCCATCCCTTTTTAATAACCACAGGTGCTCAGCTCTGCACCTGTGACCGCGCATCTCTTTCATCCTCTGCAAAAACAAGGAAAATAAAGATCCAGGATGTGACCAATTTGAACAATATTTGAATAGAAACAGAATAACGTGATTGGTTTGACCGGTCTAGGTGTTCCAGGTGCAGAGGGAGGCGCTCTTCAACAAGAGCGAGCGGCAGGTGGCAGAGTCCCAGCTGGCCAGCGTGCAGCAGCAGCTGTCTGAACTACAATCGCAGTCCAGCCACATCCAGGAGCTTCACAAAGACATCCAGGAGTCCCAGGGCCTGGTGAAAGAAAAGGACCGCAAGGTGAGAATATGTAGGCCCCATCTTAGTAGCTACAGCTGAGGTTTTAAGGTGGTAAACTGATGTATGAGTCTGTGTAGATAACAGAACTTTCCAAGGAGGTTTTCCGGCTAAAAGAGGCTCTGGGAGCCCTCTCACCTCCGCTTGGTATCACATCCTCCTCCTCCTCATCCACCCAGCACGGTAACCCCGGACAACAAATGGCACTGCAGAACAGGATTTCCATACTCACCCAACAGCTTCAGGTGAAGAGAGATGTGATGGACAATGATAAAACCCGATACAACAAAAAAGCTTTCTTTTAAAAATCCCTGACGTGACTTTTTTTTTTTTCCCCAGGATTGGGAGAGAAAGCACAGACAGGTGGTGGCTGTATACCGCTCCCATTTACTGGCAGCTGTACAGGTCAGTCGCACACATATACATATAATGAAAGATCATGGTATTTTGATGAGGATATTTGTAACGTTTTTAGCATAAACAGTGCTGTATACGTAAAACAGGGGGAAATAATTGTCCTTTCATTGCTTGCAAGAATTTTAAAGTGAATCAGTTTAGATCACAGAGCTGAACCCATTAAGTTATCCTGTTTCACATTAGAAGAAGCCTGGTTTATACTTGATAAGTTCATTATGTAATATGCTCTTAATGGGATCAAAGCTGTTCATTTAAGTGTAAGAAGTAGTTATTCCCTATAAAATTGTGTTTTTTGAGCATGTATTGAAATGACCAGTTCTTCAGATTTGTGTAAACTGCATTCCTCCAATATTTTTGGATGTTGTGCTCCATAGGGTCACATGGACGAAGAGGTGCAACGCCTACTTCTTCAGATTCTGAGCATGACACAGCAAGGACACTGAGGCCTCCTGATGCAGCTTAACCTACGTGATCGGTGTCATGAAGACTTTGTTTAATAAGCCAAACACAACAGATTTGTGGTCTGCATGCATGAGTGAAATTAACTTCAATAACACTCTCATTGCTTGACTGCTAACCACACAGAGAGATGGTTAGATGTGGAGTGCCTTTATGATCTTCCAGGAGTTTGTTATAGGAAGTGAATGTAGATACAGAGTGGTTATTTTGATGATTGAATCGTATGCAGATTGTGTAACAAACTGACTGGTTTTTTATAATGTTGTAATAATAAAAAGAAAGCTACTCATCTGCTGTTCCTTCTGTTTTTTCTCCCCTTTAAACATGTTTTACGCACAGATACAGTTGAATGTGTGTATACGATAGGTCTCTATCCTCTGAAATGTCCCTCTACTGTATTTTTGGCTAATGGAAACTCTAACTGGGCAGCAACATGAGTACATTCAAATCACAAATTACCAAACACAGTTTAAGATGTATTTTTTTTCTTCTGTTTTTTTTCATTTATTTTATTGACAAATAGCCATTCCACTTAATATTTAAATTAAAACATCCAAGATATTCCTGAGAAAGCAAAAGGGGAAATGCAAAAATGAGAAAAGATAAATGAGTTCACCAGAAGCATTGCATGTAACTCATGTCTCTGTGCATTGAGGATGTTGACACTGAGAACAGTGGTGGGTCTCAAGAAGGAAAAAAAAGCAGACAACTTTGCAAAAATATAACAATAGCTAAAGAAAACCAGGGGGTGGGGGACTTGCTTGGGCAGCATAGGCGCCTTACAGACACGAATACCATCTGAAGATATGAGGTTAAGGACAACCATTAAGATGATGAATTTCCCTGAGCCGGGACAAAGAAAGGATTTCAAATCCAAATCCCCATTTCAAGATCAGTCACTGTGGAGAGTAACGAGTGGCTGACTTCTAAAAGTGGAAATCTTCCAGGGTACTTTTTCAGAAGGACACATATAAGACAACAGCAATCAAAACAGCTTTGATGCGATTAACCATTACTCAAGCCAAAACCCGAGCAGCTTATGGTACTGTTCACAGATATAAGAGCTTAATCTACCTGAAGTTTGTTCTTTTTTTTTCTTCTTTTTTTTCATTGGCATGGCAAGAAAAACTAGTCTTTTGCAATAGGAGCATAAATGAACATTATATACACTCTGACAGAAATGCCTGTCAGTGTAGTTATTAAGGCACTGAAGTAGGGGGGCTGGGGGAAAAACACACATGATATAGTGAGTTTGAACACAGAGCGGATTGTTTTCATCCCAGGATGTATGCATCACCACAGACTGGAGTCTGACCAGGAACCATCACAGGACATTTTATCAAACTCTGAACAACTGTTTCTTTACGACACAAATGGTTGACATTACGTGTAAATGAGGTGAAAAAGAGTCACTGTCAGTACAATATGTTTCTAGATAATATTTAGATCACCATGGAGAAACAAATAAGGCTGAAGATTGCAGCTTTTATTTATATTTAAGACTGACATCGTGTTCATTGTATTTCCTTTGTGCCTTCTCAGATACTGCAGACTGATTGTGTAACAGTCTTTATGTTCCACAGAGACAGATTTGTCTTCTTTTATTTCTCAGAGTCATTCGACAAAAGTAACATCTTATATTTACACAGGTATGAACTTCAGCATCCGTATGAGAAAATCACTGTGAATTTTTCTTGTGATGATGTTTATGACATTTCTTCTTCACTGTTCATCAACTCCATGTGAAATTTCCTGAGGTTGGGTCCTTTCCAAACAGCTGTCACTCTCAGTTTTGACCTTGGTGATGATGCAGCTCTGGCAAGGGACGCACTGCAGATTCTCGTTAGCTTAATTGCTGCATGCTGAGGAGTTTACGACTGACGGTGAATATTTTAGTTTACCCTGACAGCCAGCAGGCAGAGAGAGTACAAGGTGATGTCACCTCACTTTCCTCACGAGGTATGTCCATGGAAAGAAAGTGTTAGCAGTCGTTCAAAGTAACAGTCATCCAAGAAAATTGATTCCCAAATTCTTTTTTTCAGTGGGTTGCACGAGATCAGAAGAATTCAGCTGAAATATGGAGAGAGAGAAGGATGGCGTTAGTATTAGGATTAATTAGCATTTTCTGTGAGGATCGCCAGCAGCCTCCCCATTTTTAAAACGCATCTTGAGACCCATTTGTTTTCACTGGCCTTCAGCTGAGCAGAGTTACTCTCAGTCACTTTTACACACTTGATTTTTGCATTTGCCTCACTTATTTTTCCTTTATTGTTATTTTTTTTTTTTATTCTGCTGTTTTATTGTGTTTTAATTTCTTGTAGATCTTTGTGCTTTGAAGCACTTTGATCGGCCAGTGGCCTTTGAAATGTGCTACATAAATAAAGCTGACATTGACATTGACATATCTCTCATTCGAATCTTTCTCTCTATGATATACATACAGTCCAACTTTACATCCCACGCAGGGTCGGGTGACTCATTGCTTCCTCCTGACCACCTGTTTAAGGTGGAGCTCACTCTCTGCCGCCACTATGGGCAGCTCATTCTTCAGGTGGTATGATATAAGGTGGCTTATGCTCTCAAATAGCATGTCTTTGGTCCGAACCTTTATGGAGGAAAACAGGCTGTTAGTAACCATGATGACCTCTGGAAACAATCAGTGTGCAGTGTGATAAACTGTAACTTGCTGACAGACTCACCACTCCTTCAGGGTCCACAAGCAGAAGATGCTTGGGTAGGCCACAGTGCATGCCTGTTAGCACATACTGCCCAGGGTTGGTGGTGCTCTCCCGGACAAGAAAGTCTCCGTCTCGGACCAGGAGCTTCTCTGCGTCTCGCCGGCTCATCCGGCTGTGGTACCAGGGCTCCCTGCGGAGCTGCTCCTCATTTGGGGCAACGGGGGCTCTGCGTCGTGGAGGGCTGGGCCACTGGTCTTCCAAGATTCGAACACCTCCCCTTTCAGCTTGCAGTCCGGTGCCTCCCGATATGCTGGGCAGAACGGCTCCACCACAGGCCTCATGGAGCTTCAAAGCATCCTCAAAGGGCCCTCAAAGGGAAAAAGACATTTTATATTCCACTATAGCTTTAGATCAAGATGCTGTTTATACCCTCACTGTATTTTCTATATTAAACTGAAGGACTCACTCATATCAAAAAGGTCCTTTTTGGGACTTTCAGGGGCCCTGGCCCCTCTGTTTCCATCTGGACCCTGCGTGAGTGAATTCAGGTTTTCCAGACTCTGAGTGTTTACGTACTGGTGCTCCTCATAGTCTTTGCTGCCTGATGGCTGCCCATCAGCACACAGGTAACCATCTGATGTCATGCAAGAGAAAAACAAATGCATTTATAAGATTTCTGACTTTTTTGAAATATTTTTCTGTGAGTTAGTCTGTATACTTGTACTCCTGTGTTGTGGATTAGGGCCCCCTCTTGTGGTTAAAATCATAAAAGGAAATTTTGAGTTTCATCACACAGTATATTACAAAATATGCTCAGCTTGTTTCTCCTATCTTGTTTTGGATTTATTTTGGCTTAGTACTTGAAAATTTTGAGTCACTCATCAGGATTTTTGAAAGTGCATCACCATTTCACTTACACCAACTGTAGCTGGTAAAGTTCTACATCTTCAGTAGCAAATCTTGCATCTAAGTTATATATTTAGTGTGAAATAACTATAAGCTATGCCTCTTGATATCCATACATTTGGTTTAAAAGACAAAATAATGTAACAGATGTGAGAAAACCTTGTGGATCCCTGAAACTGTCGAATCAGACATGACAGATGTTTGTGCAGCATGTGAACAACTTTTAACTTAAAGGCTGCTCTGATCAGCGATCCCAAAATTCCTATTAATGTGAGCCTAGAAAGAAACCAGACACTGAGCCTCTCTCTGTGCTAGTTAGGAAGTGAAACTCATTCAGGCCACAAAGTTCATTTGAATTTTCGACCTTGAAACAGAACAAACTTGGAAAACATCTTCCATGTCCAGCCATGAATACACATTAACATTCAAAGCCCATCGAAGATATTGAACCAAGCCTCTTTTAAGATACAGAGTTTATTGGGTGAATAAAAAGCCTCCTGGCATTAGAAATAAAAACTTGACTTATTTCTCACTCTGATTACGTGTTAAAAATCTAACATTTTTCCATCCGTCAGAGTCACTTTCTGCCACAGGGTGTCTCACCTGAGCTGCACGTCGTTTCAGTGTCCCAGTGAAGCTCATAACACAGCTGACCAGGTGGGTAAGACGCGTGTTCTCTCTTGGCTGGTGAGCCCTGCAAACACAAAACCACACCAGGAAACACTTTGTTAATAAACATTTATCTGTTTAACCAGAGCTACTGTGAGTCACCATATTCTGGAACATATGCAAGGGGAAGCCGATGATTTCTTTTACCAAATCTAATTGCACCTGTCTTAGGCTGTTATAGTGCAGGAAGACAGTAATGGGGTACATGTTCATGCTCCATTGCTTTAATTCTCTGTGAATTATAGGGAGAAGGAGCAGCAACTCCATCAGTCATTAGCTGATGATGGAGATCTCAGAGAGATTACTCTGAGTCTATGTGATAGGTTTTAATTACACACTATAATGACCAGATGACATTTCTGTTACATTTCAGATAGCATTATATGATAAGGTTGCATTTCACCCTTTCCCAGTGCTGGCAGTTACAGTGGTCATGCTGAACTGGTGTGCTGGAAGAATGATCGGTGCAGTGGGGGAGCAGAAATACACCGCTGCATAAAATGAAATGTACAAGGACTGCAAAACTGGACAATAAAGCAGCGCTTAAATCAGACATTGTCTTCATATCCATCCCCAACACTCACCTGAAGTGCTGTCTTGCTGTGGGATTGGGTGTGGATGTGACCCAGAAGGGATCCACTGGGTCTTAGCCTTGAGTCCACAACCCCCCCAACCGGAGGTTCCTTCCCTGGGATACTGTTGTAATAATCATGGTCAGAAAAGTCCTCTTCTTCCCCCCACATGGGTTCCTCTGTCCTGGCAGACCTTTAGAGATACAGGAGAGGTTAAGGAGAGGATGTATTTCATTAAGATCTGATGGACCGACATGTCTAAATATAGCAAAAACCTACAGTATACTCATGTGGATGTGGATGATTGGCGCTAAGAAAAAGAAATCTGGCTTCTCAAATAGATTTCTTCTGATCCAGTGCTGTATCATCAAATGTGTCTGAATGTGATCGATATATATCAGATAGGTATTAATATATATCCCTGGAACTGATGCCACTGGCAGGAAGGAGGATGTTAATTTGAAACCAGAAAAGAAGATGCTTCTTTGGTTATCCTACTTGCAGAGGCATCCCTTTTGAAACATTCAATGTTTTGTTATAGTGCAAAAAGATCTGTTTATTTATAACGTAAGATGGGCTCTAAAGTAAGACTAGAACAAACGATCACATCTCCTAAGACATTACAGTGAAATCTGAGAATTGTGCACAATCATTTCTCGGGAGGATGCCTGGCTCATGTTGTGTATTTACTGTATTTGAGGTGTAAATTACAATCAAATGTATTGGCCATCTGCCTGTCATCATCCTACAGATTTTAAAAATGTCATCGATGTTTAACTCTTTTAAATCAAAAACTCTTTAAAAGGTTTCTAATTAATTCAAGCATGTCATTGTTTGGACAGGACTTCCTGTTACCTTTCCGTGGACGCCATGGTTTTAGGAGGGCTGTGGAGATACTGTTTGAACTGCAGCTCGAAAGCCTGGCCGATGGTGCTGATGACACTTTGGGCTAAACCGTCGGAGCACTCCAGGATATGACATGCTGAAGAAAACCAAAAAGAGCAAAAGAAATACATTACAAAAGCAAAAATCTCCCTCCTAATGAGCAGCATGTGAGAGTGAGCTTTATAGCAGCCCTGGCATTCCACTCCTTATTTAAATAAGAGAGAAGTGTGTAGATGCTCTTGGGAGACATACCTCTCTGATTCACCGGGTCTTTAGCCACATATGCAACATAATCAGGTGTGTCCTGCAACGGGATGGACCAATCAATTAGGTCAGCCTTAAGTTAGACATATATTACAAAATTCATTGATTTTTGGATCAAGATATTGGAAACAAATAAACCTCAACTGAGTTGGATATATAATATGTTAAATGTTTATTCCAAACAGCATTGCAGCACTCACTGTGTCTCCACCAGAGGCAAATGAGATGGATTGCATGGGATGATGTGCTATCACCTGAGACAGACAATGGGACAAAAGGCATTTCTATTCATGTATGGTAAACATTTTGTATGAGAAATGAGAAAGAAAGTTAAGACCAAGTGTTGTATAGCTACAAAGATCTGAGCCAATTTACACATTGTTTACTTATTTGCTTATTCTATATAGTAAAATAATGATTTAGATCAGATGAGACCACTTTAAGAAAATGATTGAATTAATTTGTATCCTTGAGTAGCTTGGTAATGAAGCGTCATCCAACCTGCCGTGTGGTTGGGATGAGTAGGCCAAGACCGTCCACAGAAATGTTGACTGCGATACTCATCCCAGCAAATCGCAGGTTACTCTTGCCCATGATGGACTGCAGAGCTTTGTTCAGGACCTGCAGGTGAAGAAAACAATACAGTGAAAATAACAATCACATAATGTCAAGTTAAAACAGATTAAAAAACTGACAATGCCATGCTGTACATGTTAAATTGATCTCCTGGAAACACCTGCATAGAGCTACAGACGGGTTTGTTTCGTGTTCTTTTGGTAAGGATTTTTTCAGTCTGTTCTAGAGTTTCTGCTGAGCAAAAACCATCGTAGTTTCTTTAAAACACCATTCCCACATGCATAAAAAAGTACAGTATAAGGTAAGATTATTAATTCATGAAGAACCTTTTTCCTCCAGGCGCCTTTCCCTCCTGGCACAGCTTCACAAAGCCTGTTGATGGCTTCCCTGATTGGGAAAACGAAGACAACAACAACATGGGTAAAACTGGGATAAAAACGTTGCACATGCAGGTTCAAATGTGTCCAGGGCTACCAAAAAAACTGCTGCATCACATTATTTGAAAACCAGAGGTTAAAAGCTCACAGACAAACAGAAGCTTTGTGTTCCCTCAACTTATGTAAAGCCACAGTTCAAAGACCCACCACAGTTCAAAGGTCGAGAGATAGTTTTTTCTCTGGTCTCTGTACAACACGCTGATCTAACTTTGCTGTGAAACAAGACAAATATTTTTAAGGCACCAGTGCTTTCTTTTGTTTTCAGCTGTGCATTTATCTCTCCAGATTTGTGCTCCTGGGGAATTGACTAATGGGCACTTAGAATGTGTGCCGTGTGTGTGCGTGTGTGTGTGTTTGTCAGACGGGGTGAGCGAGTCATGATTTGGCTTTGGGGGTGTAGCTCGTGATCTCTCTGCCAGGGGATGGTGAGGACAGCAATCAAGAGTCAAGCTGCCCATATCAAGTGGCTTGTAAATATTTAAAAAGCAGCGTCCCAGGCCCCCTCTCCAGGAAAGTTCTTCTAAGGGATTTTTGAAAAAGCACCACAATGTTCCAATGACTCATGAGAGCCGAGGTGGGAGGAGGAGGGCTGAGGAGAGAGATGGGCTGTTGTTTTTGTTTTTTGTTGTTTTTTGTTTTTTGTTTTTGAAATTCTCTCCATCACATAATGGTTTGTTGTGGCCTTCCAAGATGTGATTATGGTGTGTGAAACCTGATGCCAGTCCTAAGCTGGAGCTACAATCTTTAAATGTTATTGAGTTGCATCCAACAATAATTCTTATGCAGTAAATGTCTTGTATATTTGGTAACAGCGCTAAAAGAAGGCTCTTATACCAGTGAGAATTTGGGGCCCAATGGGCTACAGGTGAACAAAAGTCAATTTGAATTTAACAGGGAGTGAGCACAGAAAAGACAATGAAACACATTTATCCACATAACTAAATCAGGAGCAGCCTGCTCATTCTCCATGTGGTTCCTCCCTTGCCTTTTGTTTTACTGTTTTGTTTTGAACGCCTCCTCCTCCTCCTCTAGCTCCTCCTCAAGACGTTCCAGTCAAAAAACATTATCCAGCAGGGCGCGTTCACAGAGACCACTGCAGCTTTTCACAGTCATTAGCGAACATCATCAATAATAGATCTCCTATCTCTGTCAGTCCATCCCTGCTCACCCCCACCTTCCTCCCCCCCTGTACTTAAGCCCTGGATGCATGGTAGGCTCGGATTACTGCCGATCGATCGCAGAGGAGAGATAGGAGAGTGAGAGAAGGAAGGGAGGGGAGTGAGTTTCTCCTCTGATGCTGCATGGAATATGCTTCATAACAACAACATCACATAGGCCCTGAAAGCACAAGGAAACAGACACGCCAGAAGCCTGAGGGAATGTTACATGCGTGCGCAGTCTGACCTGCATTGCTAGTAAACAAAAATACAGAAGTTGTGTTTGTCTCCTGAACGGGGCACTAACTAAATTGGGTAACGTTTTAGCCTTGTGACTTTAGTTTTCATTGAAACTTCTTGATGCAGAGGATCTGCTGTGGGTGAACATTTTCACTGCAACTGCAAAGGTTTGGTGGTGTAAACTACCACAGCTTCTATCTTTGGCCTCAGAAATAAAAGAACTGTATGGTTAAAAAACAAAGCTACAGGTGTACCTCCATTTATAACAGCATGATTAGAAATGATAAGAAGGCAAAATCAACATAAAAATACGAAACAACCACTTCTGCTCCTGCTCTTATATAGTATATAGTGTTGCAATTTGATAGTGTAGCACACTCAGTAAAGATGGTTTAGCAGCTTACCTTGTCACCTGAGTCCGTGTGTTGAAGTCTAGGGAACGCATTGACTTCAGCACCTCAATGCAACCCATATACTACAGAAAAAAGAAAAGAATTATTTACTGCAAAGTTGCTGTTGACAGATTTTTTTCAATTTGAATGCCCACTGAAGTGCCACAGTATTGACTTTTACAGTCTATGTGATTTTCTAAAAGAAAAAGTAAACTAAATGAATGAGCTTAGTTTGAAGCTGCAACAACTATATCTGGGCCTATAAAAGACACAGACTTTAAATGAATTAATTTGGCTAATACAGATTGTTTAGCATTTTAGAAAAGTAGTATCTTCACAAAATGATTTGATATTAGAACAAATCCAAGACTTTTTATCTTGTTGAACCATTTAACTTTCGGTACTTTAGGCCCAACACAACACAACAAAGTTAGTTCAAAACACGAAGAAAAATAATGGCCACTGCCATCTGTTGTTGTACTCCCATTTACTGTTAGACCCATTACAGTCAACAAGTTGAACATCGACCCGTTCTGAACTAATATATATGTGCCTTCCTAGTTTGAATGAAAAAGCCATGTTCTTGTGAAGCCTTGATGCCTCCACAAAAGGCGTTTAAGCGTAGAATACTAAAATTCAATCTGCAAACGTCACAATGTCCGACAATAATCTAAATCAAATCCCAAACAGACCATTAAAGTGTGCTTCTCACTCAGTAGCTTAGTAATGGCTGTCAGGTCAGGGTGCTAATGGCACCTTGACTTGATTAGCAGCACTGAGAGCTGAAGATCATGGACAAACTGGTGCTTCTTAACTCTCTTGGGGAAGCGGGGGTGTGTGAGTGTGTGTGTTTGTTTATAAAATCACTACAACTGAGAATGTGCTGTTAATTTCATGTCTGTGAAGAAACAATGCCACTGTGAATAGGTCACTGCCACTGCTGAATAATCCACCAAATGAAAACGATGCATCGAAGGACTGAGGTTTTACAGAATCCTGTTTGACTTCCTTTGTCTTCAACTGTGTTTTTCTTTTTCCTCTATGTTTTGATTTGTTTTTTGGTCTAAAATGTAATTACACTGTAAAACACCCTGAATACCCTTCAGCAAGTCTGAGTCATATTTAGTATAGTTCCCCAGGAGCATTACTGTACCGCAAACAGCCGCACAGAGCAGCCAGAGAGAAACAGAAAGACAGCAACTTCTGTACCTCAGAGCTTAATGAGCTTTCTAATAAGATTTGGGCTTAAGGGAAGTCTTCCATCAGGGAAATTGTACCTCTTTTTTTCCTCCCTTTCCCGCTCTCTGCCAATGTTGCCATCGTTACTCACTCATCTGCGGGGGCAACACATCCCGTCCTCTATCAGTCTATCTGTCCTTTTGGCCAAAGCTCTAGCTTATTCCTACAACGAGAGACAGTGTCTGTTCTGACTGATATCTGAGAAATACTCCTCAGAAATGTAATAACATTGAAAATTATCTCTCAAACTTCGCAATAAATCATTGCCATTTTGTTGCCAAACAGCAGCTGTTTATTATATAAGATGTGGTCATTTCACCCCTAAGAACCACCCTGTATTTATGTGTAATGTCTGGTGCCCAGATGAAAGAGACAAACATTCTGTTTCGAGAGTCCAGTCTATGCATTCCCTGCCTTGTTTACAGCTTATGAAGTGAGTAATGATGCCGAATTCAATTTTCCTCATTCTCAACAACAAAGTTCCTTTGATTTCAGATTGGAAATCACACCACAACACAATTAACCCCTGGAAAACAATCTTTCTTGAAACTGCCTCCATGGTGATAGACATCTTCATTATAAAATATGAAAATCTGATCACTTTTAGAAACAAAAACTGTTTCAGGAAGCAGTAGAAAATGAGAGCAGCGTGGCTTTAATATAGCTGTATTTAAGACAGCTGCTTTGCCGGATGCACTGTTTGTTTGATGGCTGCTGCAGTGCTTTGGCTATCAGAGATGGGAGACCCCACGCCTGCTGTGTGTATGTGTGTGTGTGTGTGTGTGTGTGTGTGTGTGTGCGTGGACACAGAGAAAACCTAAAACCAGCACTAAGGATCAAATCTGTTTAGATGAAAGACAGATGTGTATGAATGAGGACTCTTGTAAGTGACCAAGAAGAAACAAACAGATAGAGATGCTTCAGAAAGGCACAGTGCAGCAGAAATTTGCTGTCCCCATGACACTAATACATGCAGTAAGTGCTCCTCCCTGCATAGATTTACCACTCAATTGCACATACAGCACTGCTTCGGAAGCCATGAAATAGTGCACGTTTCAAGCATTACAAATGATTGTTATTCAGGTAGCAACAGTGAGGTTGATCTGATCATTAACCCAGATATCGATCAGATTAGAGCGGCACATGTTATTCATCTTGGAAAGCGCGGGGTGGTGATGAGACTTGGTATGTACCCAACCGTTTGGACCTCTCCCACACTCATCCAACCTCCTCTTCCACATCACATGACGTAAATGACCGTGATTAAATGTAATTGAATATAGGAATGAATGGTGCCTGTATAATGGCATTAGCAAGCATGCTTGGACCCCAGACCAGCCTAATGAAGGGCCGTGTCATTAGTTTGAGAAGGAAGTGGAGAGAGCAGAGGGAGGTGAACCGTCGCGGGGGGATCACCGAGGGGAGGTGGACGCTGACATCAAGCAGTCTGCTTCGGTTGATTTGTAAACACAAATCAATCGCACACACTGATAAAAAGATATTTTTGTACACAAATGTAACTATTTAACTTCTAAAACATCTATTAATTTGTAATTCCCCTAATTTGATTTTGATTTGAAAATAAATGAGGTTTTTAGAATCTTTCAAAGCTCCATCAAAGCACACTAAATGTAAACTATTATAGAAGCATTGGGGATTACTGGTATGCACTGTGCTGAGACTGTAAATAAGATTTATGGATGAAATCATAATGATTCCCTGCACTCATGAAAATAAACAATCCCATAAACACACAAAGAGCACCACTCCCAGTCAGAGCTCGCAGTCAGATATGCTCTACAGATACAGTTAGTTATTGCTTTAAGTAAACTGCTACCAATGGTAAACAGTGCAGCTGGACTACAATCCTCTCTGCAGTCGGTTCACACAACGTTGGTTATCTTCCTCCACCCTGAAGTCTGTGTGCAGCCCTGACGCAGTCTCTAAACCAGCAACACCAGGCCATCTATATGGATTAAATTATGTATTCCCTGGTCCTCGCCACATGAGCTGCATAACAAACTGCACGCTACTCAGGTGTTCTTTTGTTCCCCACCCAGACAGAGACACTTATAGATGGTCCATGTGGGAAGGCAGCCGTTCAGAAGCAATTTTTGTTTAAAAAGAAATGAAAAGTTAATTTAATTGACATGAACTTTCTTTCAGGAAGGATGCATTCGCATAGAAGTGCCCACTGACTTACCCTGACAATATACGAGGCCCCTTGTCCTGCGATCTTCTTGTCAGGGTGCAACCAGCCTTGAGAGGGTTTGTGGATGAAGCTGCCCTTTTGGCTGAAGTCCTCCCCCCCCAGCCACATGCCCTCCACCCTCGTCCTGCGGTTCATTCCTGATCTGAGGTTGCTAGAACCGCCAGGGCTCGATATGGCCTCTGTGGCCCCAAACCCGTGCAACCCTGGACTGGCGGAGCTGGCCGCTGCTACCGCTCTCTGCCCGTGGATGGCCTGTAGGGAACAGGGGGTGACACACACGGGGTCACAGGAGTTAAACACGGCTGCCAGGCTGGCCACAGGGCCACTGGCTGGCATGGCAGCACCGTTCCTGAGCGATGCAGAAGATGAGGAGACGGATGTCTGGGATGGAGCTGCCGCAGCTTTGCCCGAGTCCTTGCTGGAGCTGGAGTTGGATGGGCTCCGGCTGAGCAGCGAGTTTGAGAATTTCCACTGGGGCATCTTAGGGATGAGCATGCAGAAGGTGGTGGTGGCGTCCTGCTCCCCGTCCAGGCAGGGGGAGTCCGCCAGAGCTGCGGCCCCGGCAGAGGAGGAGGACCTGGCGCTGGGGTCCATCGGAGGCAGAGGAGGGAGAGGGAGGCTGGAGGCGGAGGACGGGGCCACTGGTGTCGCCACAACTTTGCCGCTCATGGCTAAGCTCTGCATCAGGTCGTCAGAAGAGGTCACAGACTCGTTGCGAAAGCGGCCATACTTTGGCTTAAGGAGCATGCCCGGAGGAGCCGCCTGAAGCAGGAGATACGAGGGGCAGGGGGGTGGTAGCTGCCAGAGGATGGAAGGGAAAAGGGGGAGAGGGGGACGGGGAGGGGAGGGGGGTGTAATGGAAGAGGAGGAGAAAATAAAGGTGCAAATCTTCCAGGCAGAGTCCTATATCCTAGTAAAAGTCAGCTGGAAGCTGCGTGCTCCCCGGCCGCTCCGCCGCTGTCCCGCTCTCATGCTGCTCTGCTCTCCATCTGAGCCGGCCCGCTTCCTTTCACTGCCTGAGGCGAGATCGCTAGTGTGTGTGTGTGTGTGTGTGTGTGTGTCTCTCTCTCCGTGGATGATGTCATAGGCCTGTTAGCCCTGCCCTGCCCAGCTGCTCCTCAGACTGTTTGCTACAGCACATCTGCCCTAACTACCATCCACCCAGATACACACATACTGTACACACAGTCATACACTCACATTCTGCAGATCACCTGTCCTTCTACATAAAGGACACTCAGCAATCTGAGAATCTGTGGCAGTGTAGGCAAGGCAAGGCAAGGCAAGTTTATTTGTATAGCACATTTCATGTACATGACAATTCAAGGTGCTTAACATACAA
>JBBBVT010000015.1:17563645-17579721 GCA_037177035.1 Craterocephalus eyresii
AGGAAGCCAGTGTAAAGATCTGAGGACTGGGGTTATATGATCCACTTTCCTGGTCTTAGTGAGGACTCGAGCAGCAGTGTAGACTATCTGCTGTACAATGCTGCTGATATGTCACCCTAGAGAGAACATTAACAACAAGATGTATGATAAGGCTGTGTTTCCTTTCAGGTGGCACATATTGTGTTTGGAATTACATGATAATGTCTTCCTGCTCTTTTTATGGTACAGAGATGAAAAATGGAAATGGGGAATTGTTGCTGTATCCTGCAATCAATGTAATTAGATTTTCGTTATATATATCTTTAAATAAAATGTACAGAAAACATTTTAGAAATGAGCCTCCAGTGCAGCAGTAACCTGCAGAAGAAACATTAACTCAAAATTTGATTGTGTAAGAGGACAACTATCAGAAGAAGACTCATCCAATTAGCTAAAGTGAATTCTGTACAAGTCAATACGTGTGTGTAATCCCATTAGTCCTGGCCACATACAAAAACATAACAAAGGAAACAATGCAGCCACGCTTAGAAGGGACTGCATGTTTGACAGCATCCACCCAATCCCATCTGCCTTAATTCTCCTTCCACAGACCCTCCCATCCACCTCCCAAGAGAGCAATCAGCCATCTCAGTGTGATCCTTTTAGCTTCTTGCTCTCACCCTCCCTTGTGCACTTTCATTTCTATTTTTTGCACAGTTGCATTGTCCCATCTGGTAAAGGCAACACGGAGGTGTCAGGATTCTCCACCGGAAGCACAAAAGTTAAGATTTATTCTGCACAAATTTTCTAAAACTTTTATTTTGTTGTCAAATATAGCACCCAGAAAACAGAGTGAGGGGAAAAATGAAGAGACATGTAAATTGACCAGTAATGAGTAGTAATCCAAACTCCTGTAATGCAAAGTAGTTTTTACACTCGATAATACCAAACTCAAACAAGGGACCGGAACTACTGTAACAGAACTATTGATTCACTGTGATAAATTATAATACTTTTTTAAACACAAGGCCTACATACTAACATTTAACAAAAGGATTTCAATGAACATCTGCTGACAATTATGTGATGGACTTGCACTATAATTGGCAAATTTGTAGGAGACTAACTTCCAATCAGCAAAACTAGACTCCAGAAAGTTCAGCAACCAAACCATGTCCAAATACACTTCAGACAGAAATGACCGTTACAGTCTATTAGTTTCAAAAGGTATCCCATCAAGTTGAAAATTACTTGGAAAATCTTACCTACAGTTTAAGTTCTTCCAAACAAGAATCCACTCCAAGCTATAGCACAAAGAAGGGAGCTGTGGCTGTTCTTGAATGAGAGAACAACTTGATTAGTGGGAAACCAGAAAACAAGGCATATGATGTATCCAAACACTGAAACCTTGCACACACAATCATAAACATTCTACAAAACCACTCCACCTTCCTCTGAACAGCCACAACCTGTTTGCTATGGAGTATAAAAGGTTACTGATAAACCAGACATAATCGATGCCTGTTGAAAGCAGATCTCTCAGAATGTTCTGTCCCTGTTTTTTCTTGATAAATGGGTACACTATTTAAAAAACAAAATGAATGAATTTGTGTTGAATTTGTGTTGTTCAACTGTTCAGCTTAATCAGTTAAGCATTTTAGACGATTAAAGACAATGTCATCACAATGGGTTGTGTTTTGCAGTTTCCATTTTACATACTGTAATCACATTATGTAAGAAGGAAGCATATGATACCAACAGCAAAGAAAACTTGATGCTATTAGGCCGATTGGTAAATTACCGAATTGAAAAGATAAAAATATATATTTTAAACAGGTGAATGACACATTTAATTGTGAAATGACAAAACACATTCATATACAGGTTTTATTCATTGATTGATTACATTTTTTTAATCACATCACCCAAAAAAGAATTCTTAAGACATTTAATTCCACGAAGGATGCAGTTATTCCACGTCTGAATACTAGAATAAGAGCAAACATAAACACATAAACTAATCTGTCGGTCATCCTAACAGAGATAGTGGATCATAGAAAAGCTCCCACTTAGTCCATTTTTCTGATCCTATTTTACACACAAAGCTGGAAAAACGGAAATATGTATCATATCAGTTCAAAAATTCACTAATTATTTAGCTTCATGATACAAGTTTAAACTCTTGAGTAATATTTTATTTCATTAAAGACAAAACAGCGAAATGTGTACGCTTTTGCAACCCGTGTTTTCACATGCGAGTGCCACATTGTCTTACACTCAGACGATCTTGTTGTGTCCGCGTGCTGCTGAGTTGACCAATCAGCGGAAAGCGGGTAACCGTTGGGGTTTCTGAATCCTCAGAAAACAGCGGCAGATGACAGAACCTTGTTGCGCTCGTAAACTCCTGCTAACCAATTAGGCTAATCAAAAGCAATTTTCTGGATATTAGCTGGGGAAAGATGTCAAAAAGAAGAATCTTTTATTCGGACACGTACAACGATGATGACTTTGAGTACAGGTATGGCGTTTCTAATGTTTCCAGAAGTCCGTTATTTTTTTCTAGAAAAAAAAACTAATATCAAACTCGGATAACGATTTTTCCGTCTTCTAGCTATGTGACTCATCAAAACCTTAATGTTTGCTCCCAGATTCATGCTGACTTGTTAGTAGTTGTTGGTGGCGTTGATACAATAACGCGCATATATAATAAAGTCGTGTTTTTAATAGTTCATTAACTAGTTTAGTAATAATACTCAAAACAACGGCTACCCAGACGTTTTGTAACGCTAAATGTTTTGATCAAATTTAATTGTTTAATTTGACTGTTTTGGTCATTTTTTACCTTTTGGCAGGCATGTTGTGCTTCCGAAGGAGCTGTCTAAACTGGTGCCCTCCACCCATCTGATGACAGAGGAAGAGTGGAGAGGACTGGGGGTGCAACAGAGCAAAGGTTGGATACACTACATGATCCACAAACCAGGTCAGTCAGCATGGACTTGGTGGACAGTTTCACACTGTTTGAAGTCCATGAAATTCTAGATAGTTTCATTGTTTTGATTAATTGTAATGGGCTGGATATTTGATGGATGAAATTTCATTGCGCAAACAGATGTCCAGTGAAATACAAATGTATTGTACTGCTAAAAGGAAAAAGAATGAATTTATATCTGAAATCATACAAGATCAAATTATTGGTGTAGAATTACCTCAAAAGTGTCTGTATAACAGTGGATAGGGGGATGTGGCTGGTGATAGGTACAGTATCATTTGATTTCTGACTCACATATTGTCAAAGTTCAAGCAAAAATTGTTTGAAGGAAACTGAGCCCAGAACAAGGACAATAATAATCAATGTCGAATCAGTAGGATGTACAGTGAAACATCAGAATGAAAATGATCCTTTTGTGATATCTGAGATCTTTTACTCAGTGTCATGAGAGGATTGCATACTTTGACTTACATTGTTTTATATTTTAAAAGTTAATCTTTACAATAATTTTGGAGCAGATATTCCTAGTTTACCTGTGAGGCTTGTACAACGATTAACGTATTGGAATTACTCTTTAATAACTTCCTGTGTGCATAATTACATCTTGACGACTCTTGATGACCCCAGCAGCTTGAAGTTGATTGACAGATACCTCTTTGATGCTTTTACTCCCCAGAGCCACACATACTGCTTTTCAGAAGGCCTCTCCGAAAGGACTGAACAGAAACCAACTGTGAAATATGTATTGCATTTGTTCATTTGTACTGGCAACAGATCATCTCTATATGTCTACATTTATTCTAATGTATTGTGTTGAAAACCCGTAGTTGTGTTGTGGGATTTGTTCTTACAAATTTACAAAGTCTCTCAATTTTTAGGGGTACTGAGGAACAAAGCACTTTTTTTTTCTTCCTGTGAAATCTAGTGTCTGGATAAAACTTTCTCAACAACATGAAGGTGACAGTTTGCCTATCAACTGCTCTCTCTCAACAGATCTTTTAAAATGTATTTCTATGTTATTTTATTCATGTGGATTAATTTCCGATAGATTTTTATATTTGTTAAACCCTTTTTTTCCCTCAAATCTTTATGTGTTTGAATATTTTCTGTTCTTGCAACTTATGTTTGTGTTATATGTCATTACTAAATATGAAACATTTGGCTTCCGGCTAGATTGACAGATCCTTTGTTACTCTGAGAACAATATAGAATCGTTTTCATCATACATGTTTACTTCTCGTTTCCATGCTTTTGCATGACAGAACTGTAATTTCTGTTGTTGGTTTTATTTTTGAGTGATTTATGTTCAGTCAGAAACACTGACAATTAGTGGCGTTGTGAATTCGGAGTGTCTGATGCCCATGGAGTAAGCTGGCGCCTGCACCTTGTGAACCGTGACTTTCTCTGGATAATAAGTCCCTGGACCTGGTTTCTTGGTGCCATCTCTGGGTAAACCATGGCGTCCCAACATGGAAAACGCAGGCTTTCGGGGCAGATAGATATTTGGGTCTGTACTGTTGTAGCTGCAGGGCCCGAGCGTTTTGGCTAAATCCAGAGACGGTCCCCCTGCGCTCAAACTACCTGACATGGTGTAACTTGCGCTGGCTGGCTTGTTTGGGACTTGAGGGCCCAGAAGTGGAGGCAGACAGTATTTGTTAGGAGCAGGAACTGGGTCTACGCTGCGGTAGTGCGTGCGAGCGCCCATGGTGTAGGATGGAGGTCTCCTCTGCAGGTTGCATGGTGGCGCTCTCTCCGGGCTGTACGCACCCGGTCCAGGAGTGTAGAATAGCTCCTCTAGTGAACAGAAAAGTATCACAGCTGTCTCTAGATTTCTAGAAATATCTAAGGTACAATCTTAAACCAGAACTTGATTTATGGATTAGGTTGTACTTTGAGTTTGTAGCAGTACATGAATTGAAAGTCAGTTTTTACTCAAAATGAAGGGGGAAAAAAACTTACGCTGTGGCTTCATTCTACCCAACATTGAGTATGCAGGCATGCCATCTCTTCCAAAGCGAGTGATTTTTGCATCAACATGATACTGAGGCCCTGGACTGGAATCAACACAATACACTGCAATAAAGATCAACATTCATGATCAGTTTGGCGTGGCGTCTCCTCTGTGTGCATCAGTCATACCTGGCAGGGAAGAAATATTCATTTAACCAAAGAAAGGGAGAGAAAATAATCACTAAAATGAAGCGTTGTCTCCCCTCAGTGGTATAAATGTGCCATTACACAACATCGATAATTTATGGAAGCAATCATTCACCTGATTCATCAAAATTCTGGCCAAAACATATTGACATCGTATTATCAGCAATAAAATTTTAAAACATCAAAGTACAGCTAAACCTTAGTGAAAAACAAAAATACAAGAGAGGGGCTCACTGTTATTGCTCATTCTGCCATGGAAAGAGTAGGCAGGGCTGGTTGGCTTTGTGAAGTCATGGCCAACGAATCCGATGGTGGGAGGAAGTCTGTAGCGTCCAGGTCCCGGCCCTGGAGACAGGTGGAACTTTGACGGATGTGTGCTTTCACACTCACCTGATATGCTGTGACTGACATTCATACAGTACAACACAAATGCCAGGAATTCATAGTTGGAGAAACATCTGTACAAATTTGTCAGTCTGTACAAATGAGAAAGTTTTAGCTGTATCCAGTAACAGATCTGCAAATTCTCTCCTCTGTTAACCTTTATATGCATTTATTACAGGTCAAAATGAATCTGCATGTGACTCCTATACTAATTTTACTGTCAGCAATGGCTTGTAATTGCCAATCGCACAATTTATAAACAAGGCCAGCCACAAACAAAGAGATAATCACACAAATGTTCAGTGGAATGTGCACAAGTAACGTAAGTGGGTGCATTTTTCACAGACTGAAGCATGTTCCAGCAGGTCTGCACACTGAAAACCTCTCCTGCTCAAGTCTGCTTTGTGACAAACCAAATCACTCAAAAGTACCAAATTGCAAAATATCACTGTAAAGCTTTAAACAAGCAGGTTTAGTAATCTATAAAAGTTGCTTCTGTAAGAATGCTTAATTGACATACCTTTTTCCTTCCCTGCAATTGCTGGATATTTTTTGTCCATCTGACTTTTTGAAAATGTGATGGATTCTTCAGGAATCCTACAATGGTAACAGCACTACAGACACATCCATACATGTCACTTATAAGAAAAAAAAAAATCCTTCAAAGAAAGAATCAAAAGCAAGATTTTGCACCTTACCAAAGGTAAATCCTTCTCTCAGCCAGAGGCGATACAGGCTGCATACTTGAATATTCAGTCATCAGCTGAGAGGGGCACTTTTAATCCATGCCCACTGTGGTGTTCTTTCTTCACATATCACAGCTCTTCAAACAGTAAAAAGCCAGAATGCGAGCTAATCCACAATCAATCCTGAGTTTCCTCTAAAACAATCGGGTAACTTGACACTGATAGTTCACATCAAAGTGTAGGTTACAGCGCAGACTCCGACCTGGATAGGGGTTTATCCGGCTGCCCTTTCATCTAAAGGTCCATCTAAGGTTGGCTCAGGTAGGTGAATAGCCCTTCCTCTACAGAGGTGGATGTATAGCTGCACTCAGCTGGTACTTAGAAATAATGTCATCACTCCGCTTCACTTTCATGTAATGCTAGCTCCCCCCAGCCAAGCATGAAACCAAGATCCCCCTCTCCCTCCTTTCTCTTTTCACTCTTTCTGCTTGTTGCAGTACGGACACGCAGTGTCACTCTTCAGCCATGCATGCAGTTGCCACAGACACTGCTGTCGGCCATTTGAGTCAGCCAGCTCCCCTGCAATGTTGGCCTATTGTCCCCACAGGAACGGTGTTCTTTCCATCGCAGGCATTAGTCAGGTACAGCGTACCTGTAGCATCTACAGGGTAACTATGTTCTTTTTGCATGCACCATCGATCGAGCCTTAAATCATATTTAGAAATAAACTAGTCCGATCCCTGTTTATCAACTTCAGCTTTCAGTCAAACGGCAACAGCTTAACCCTCTGATCTCCTCTAAGCCCAGTGATTTGTTGTGCGATTTACAGGACTGCTCCAGAGGCCGAGCTGCACGCTGCCGGAGGCCACGCTAACCAAGAGGGTCGACAAGTGACATGAGCAGTAACCGAACATTAAACTTTAACAGGATCTAATTCCCCCTGTGGACTGTTGCTTCGGTAACCTGAATCTGTTGTCAGCAGTAACACAAACACATATGGTGCACATCCAGATGCAGAGATGTCTACGGTCGAGTGCAAAACACCACACAAAAGGTTTGCATGCTTTGTGTCTGTAACGCAGAAGCATGCCAGGGGTCAGAGAGTAAGTTATTAAAGCAGAGAGCCCTCTGAAGCAGCTAGGTAATAATACAGGTCACTGCTGACAGGAAATGATCTCCAGACTTAACTACATTTTCAAAGGAAATGGAGCAACACCGCTTTCATGGACAGCCGTGCTGTTGCCCATCTGTTCGTAGAAAGGAGATAAACACTGAGCCGCATGTGCACGGATTCCAGTGTTTCAAATATCAATTTAAGGGATTTCGTAATCGTGAAAAGGTTTTAAAAGTGAAACGAAAAGTGCAACCAAACAAAAGCAAAACATCAGATTGGATGTAAATTTTATTGTCATTCTTGCTTCAAAAATCACAATATCTCATATGGATCGAGGTTACATCAAATCAAATTTGGTACATCTACAGAAATTTTAATACACTCTTTTTTTTTTTAAAACTCAATTGCTTCACAAATCATAATTGAACAAAAACAAAATAGCTTATGAACTGTACAATCAAATCTCAAGGTAGGTGAATGGTGTGAGCAGATGATACGGTGGTTTTTACTAGATTCAGATGCAGCTGGGGAGTCCAGGTGAACCAGTGAACAGAAGGCACCTTGTCAGCAAGTGTAAAGTCTCAGTCTCTGGTTTGAAATGGTCGAGATCTTTGCTGCACATCCATGCTGCTCTCTTAAGTTTCCTTTCTTAACTATGCTGTCTAACAAGTACAAACACACACACATACACACATATATATGTATGTATATATGAAATGAAAAACACTTCAGCTTATGTTTCTGTAAAGCATATGGTAAGCATATGTCTTTTTTTTCCCAGCAGGATACCAGCACAGGAATTTCATCAGACTTGTCAGTAAATGGGTTAAAGCTTACTATGGAAGAACGGGACGCCTCAGTATGGCTGTATGGGTGGGTGATGACTTAAAAATATATATGTAAAAAATTATAATGACCTCTAGCTACAAATAAATACCACAGATAGAAAATATAACAAAAATATTTCGCTTAATATTATGTGTAATTACAAACATAAATACTTGATTATTTCTTTCAGTGATTATAAAGGCAGCGCAGTGAATAACACAGAGGCTATGGTGCTTATTGATGACTAGGACTCTAAAGAAAGACACAAGTCTGGATTCCAGTCAACAGATACATTCACATTCAACTGCACACAAATGCACACATACGTGATAGAAAGACATCCACTCTGAATCTTACCACCTAATAACAAGAACTTGCACACTCATTCTTCAGGTCCAAGCAATTCTTTGTCCGAGCAAGACTCTCTTTTCTTTCCATTCACAAGCATATTCACAAATATGTTACAATTTGGAGGAGATGGATATGGCTTCACCCAGTGAATGATTCTATGAAAAACAAGAAAACAGGACACGCTTTTGTTATACAACCATTGCCATGGATAAAATTCATGGTTACAGTCCAAAATCTGGTAATCCTATGAACTAAAACAAATCAAAAGATTAATCATACCATCGCTCTGGGGTGCTTTTTGTGTCCATTATAGGTAGCTGACTATCTGCTGGTAGGATCACCTTTTGCTCCACAGTGCCCCCACCTTCAGGCACATCAAAATGGTCTCCTCCTTCTGCATCAGCGAGGAAAGGCTGAGAATCTGAGTCATATTCATAAGAGTAATAGGACACTTCTGCCATGGAGCCCTGTTCCTCTTCACCTTCAGGGAGCAGAAAAAAGAGATATATTCAAGCTAATTCAAACTGCTGGTCAACAGAAATTAATTTCTTTGTTTTCTTCTTAATTAAATAGTTGGTTTTATGATTTGCAAATGGTAAAATTCTGTTTCAATTTCAATTTTTATGGAATTCCTTTCTTTAACAAATCTTGAACAATTTGGTTCTTTAAACAACTTTAAAAAACTGCTGGGAAACACTGAATATAAAATCAAAATTTTGGTTATTTTGGAGGAAATTGCACATCTGAATTCCTTGATTAGCAATGTCACCAGTTCGCCAGCAGGGGTCCCACCATGCTTGAAATGTTCAAATCCCTTCTTTCAGGGTTAGCTCTACAGTATCTTTACAATGACGAGCCAGGCCACTGTCACAAACTGCTTCTTTACTATTTTGGTCACATAGCGGACAATATCATGAGATTTAATCATTCATAAAGAGAGTAGTAAACATTTGATTCATAAAATACTTATTGGAAACATGATGGATGATGATGGGAAAGTTTAAAAAAAGAGCCTGCAAGTCTGCGTACGAATTCTACTCTATGTTGACCGCAGCTACAAGTTCAATTATAAGACATGTCTGCACAGGGAAGCTAATTCCAGAGCTTCAGATTCCTTCACTTTCCTGATGTAAGCTGTCAGGTCTTTGCCACAACCCACCTTCACCTATTACACTCATGGTGCACTTAGCGAACATGTCGTCAACAATGTAATGGTTTACAATGACAGGGTTTGTGCAGCAATTATTCATTCTAATCACCTCAGGGTTATGGATTTGTAACTGTGTATGCGTGTGTTTGAATACATATTTGCTTGTACTAGCAAGCTATGGAGTTTCTGCCTGTGTGTGTGTGTGTGTGCGTGTGTCTACATACACAGATAGATGAGTGAGTGTGAGGAATAGCATTCCTGTGGTGAGTGCGGAGCGTTTAGCTTTTGTACTAAGGAAACCTTTGACTGAGAGCAGCTTTGTGAGCAGCAGCTACTAGGAGTTGCAAGCTAGGAAACAAGTCGGTGCAGGCTACGCCACATGCACACACACACACCTGTACACAACTGAGACACACAGGCAGACTTTAATGTGATTTGCACGTCAGTTCAAAGAGTGCAACGCACGACGTGCATGCGCAGCACGCATAGCACGCATGTTAAGACTGCCTTCTTCTGCAGACTTCTGCAGCTTGTGAAAGGCCGCAGAGCCTTTCTGTGCTCTCATTGCCAAATGTAACAAAGCTACATCCTTCTTCCACACACAGCCAAACATCCTATCAGGAATTCTTTGGCTGGCGGTAAGGAAGGGGGCAAGCTCATGACAGCTCCAATCAGGTCTGCTGTGTGAAACCAATCCAGCCATTTATCACACTGATTGTAGACATGATGTGGCGGCAGGGGAATGAGCTGCCACACACCCCACCTATGTATCCACTTTCCTCAGCTTTACTCCTCTCTCTTCTCCCTTTTTGACACAGCTGCTTTTTTTTCACTTTCTTCTTTCATCTTGTTCATCTGTCAGGCTGTGACCTTTTTTCAGTGTTACACCCCCTAAAACCCTCCCACAACTTTTTCATCTCTTTGTTTCTTCCAGTTTTTTCCCCTCTCATAGCTGTAAACTCACATTTTCCATGAAATAAATGAACAAAAACACTTCGTGAAAGACACATAATGCAAATGAAATACCTTCCATTTCCTCATGTTTATACACTCCAACAAGTGGCAATAATATGTCAATCTTTACCATGAATAAAGACTCAGAAACAGATTATCTAGATAGATAGATAGATAGATAGATAGATAGATAGATAGATAGATAAATAGATAGATAGATAGATAGAAACTATAAATTAAACAAAGAAAAGAAGAGCAAGCAGAAGCTAGAGGAGGCAAAAAGCGATAGATAAGCCTGAGAGGAATGATGGTGAAAATGTGGAGCAGCATGTGATAGCGTGAGGGGAAAGGTTTGCTCGATGAAGTTACCTGTGTGTACAGGCACTGAGGGCTGCTCAGTTTCCTGGCTCATTATTGGTTGACCGTCCACCGTGGTCTCCACTGGAAATGCAAACACACACACACACACACACACACACACACACACATAAACACACTTTAAAGATCCACATTTTTATTGCTTCCACCGCACCCAAAAAGAAAAAAAAGTAATACATTTGACAGAGTCTCAGTGTTGCGTAATCTAAATACTGCCCAGAAGCATTATCCACTCCGCTGAGCAACACTATCCACTCCGCTGGGTACACTCAGTCCCAGCAGAGACTTCCATTAAAATCTATTAGTGCTAAATTAGCAGCGGCCAAGAGGCCATGTGTGGAGACAAATTGTATCTTTTTCTTCTTCAAAATGGGGAGATGATGGCATGAATCTGCCTCGCACAAGCATACACAAACAAACAAGGTCAGGGAGCTCTACACTAAATTGCAATCCTTTTGATAATCTACAGCATGAACCACTTGGCACAATCTGAGGTCTTTTCCCACAGAAGTTTTGTCTATAGCTTTTCCCAGTCTGCTCAGCAACATGAATGCTCCTTTGTTGTTGGGCTGTGCGTCGGAAAGGAATGTGACAAGGATTTCAAAGGCTGGACAAAAGCACTCTGTCATTTGGAAGGAGGCCTGTAATACGGTAGAGAGTGAGAGACGACTGCGGTGTGTGTGCATGTGTGTTTGGTAGGGGTGATATTGCAAACTCATCCAGTAATCTGCACAACACCTGAACAGCTGTTTCCTGAGCTGAGATCATGGCACACACACAGATGAGCGTAGATAGGTGGACACGAAAAGACTCACATCGTCCAAGCGAGATAGGCGATTACACACACCTACTGAGTTACAACAAAGCTAACTGACTACACGGCCAGTCAAGCCTTTTGCAGGCCTTTGGTATTGCACATAGATATATATTTTCTGGGACACGCTGTCAGTGACAACACATTCTGATAACTAACAATCTAGTTCCACCACATATCATCACTTCTAGTACATATTTGCTTTTCTTCTGCTAACAATTGTCTTGGGTGGCCTTGAGCAAATGATCCACTGTTAGACAGGAAATGTGTGTTTTAGATTAAGACAGAAGTTTTATGTACTCTTAAAACAAAGTGAAAGTTCTTTGACACTTGTCTACTTTGTGATGTGCGATGAGAGAGCTCTTACTTTGTGAACACTGGGACACCGGCACCCGCTTGATGCGCGTCCCATTTCGACAGGCGAACACCTCCATCTGACACTGGTTCTGGTAGAGCTTCCCGTCCGACCCGCAAACTGGCTCCCCATCGTAGCCACAGTCTCTGTAGCACGTGCAGCGCTCAAACTGTTCTTCCTCCAGACATCCAAACACGTTGTTGCACTGGTTTGCCTGCACAAAACCTGCAGGAAAGTCGTCTTTTTTTCAGGGGACTGTTTGCAAGTGGGGTGTCTGCAAACCATTATGGGGATGGGATATATGTCCCACCTGTCCACTGATTGGTAGAGCTCTCCACCTCGTTGCAAGTAGGGCCATCGCACAGCTCTCGTGCAAGTGGACTGCTCTCGCTGACATTGTAGAACCGGGTGGCTTCAAAAGCTGCAAGGCAATAATTTAATAACTTTAAAAATTTGGTGAATACTAAGAATAAATAGATGAAAGATAGCTCTTCGTGCATTGTGAAAAGTTTTCCTTGTCTTCAACAATTTACAGAGCCGGGCGTAAAGATTCATCAGAGGCAAACCTGGTTCATAGTAGTCATAGATCTTGACCAGAACAGGCGCAGTCTTGCCCACAATGTATTCCCTGACAGCTTGGAAGGCTACGCATGTCATACACTGACTGGGAATCTATGAAAAGGTCAAACCTACAATTACACATTACACACTCAGACAGAAAACGTGTGTGTGTGGACCACAGTGTATTATATAGATATAAATTAGAACATCTATAAAGAATTTTGATCAAATTTACCTCATCAAAGTAGAACAAGACTTTTCTCCCGTTCAGCTCGTACCTCTTCAGACCCACTCTCTTGTCCATCAGCAGCTGTTGAGGACAGGAATATAACAAGCAAGCGACACAACATCAATAAGTGAGAAAGCCAAAAAAAAAAAGAAAAAAAAGGAACTTAATTGAAGATGTGAAAAGATAGTCATTCAAAAAAAGGAAATATTTGATAAGAAGATAATTGACGTGGACCAAATGAAAAATTCATTTGAAAAAGTATCTCCAGAAGCTAATAAAAGAAAAGAATCTGAAAAATAATATTCTAAAAATAAATTACATAATATCAGGGAGCGCAGACCTCCGCAAAACCATAGGGTCAGTCACCTGAGAAAAGGCCTAACACCAAACCCAGTACCCATTATATTTTGAATTTCCTGGATCATCAGATCCAGAATTTCAACATGATCTGGGTCAAACAATGACTGATTATATCATTTACCATGACATCATCTTGTTTCCGCTTGTTTTGGGTTTTTTCCACCAATGATTCTGGGCATAATCTGTTTAATCTGAAGCTGTAGTTGCAAAATGATCCCTATCTTTTTATAGCAAAGAATGCTTAAATATTTCCTGGATCCAGACGGTGATCTGCATCACCCCCAAAATGTAATCAATTGTTCCTTTATTCCATTTATTTTACTTTTCCTAAAATAAATCATCAAAATCTGTCCACAACCCTTTGAGTTATGTTGCTATCAGACAGACAACCAAAACACACCACCGAAAACACAATTTAAAAACATTAGCAGAAGTAGAATAATGATGGGAAGACATCCTGGCAGGATGCCAAGGCAGTGTTCATCTCAAGCTGTAACAAGAAGCTGGCTTTGTGTGGCGTTTTAGAAAGTTTTAGACATGGCTGCCCCGAATGCATGTGTCCTCTACCTGAGCTGTATCAACACCAGAATGACCCGCTGTGCGATCTACAGTAGATCATTATTAGCTGACATCCGCTGCTCTGTTAAAAAAGACTGAAATTAAAACGTATAAAAATTTGGCTGCGGCAAACACCACTTTTATTTCTTAATGCTGCATCTCTGGTGGTTCTACAGGGATCTCTGAAAGCTGGCAGTTCTGGTGTTAAAACAAGTTTCCTACATCCAGCTATTGACCAAATCCGTCCATACTTTTTTAGTTATGTTGCTAACAGACAGACAGAAAAACATAAGCTGCCAAAAACACAACCTCTGCGGTTATGTTGCGGCTGAGGTAATAAAATATCAAAAAAACATGTGATGTAGATATATAAAATAAAGAAAATAAAATGTTACATCTGCTGCTGATAACAGTTACATGAGACTTTGCGTACTGAAACTGATACTGAACACAGTAAATGCGGCCACTATCCCCCAAAATTGGGATGCTGCTTAAAATGTAATCAAAAACAGAAAGCAAAAATGGAAGAATACAATGAGGACCCGAGCAGCAGTATTATGGACTAATTGTAGCTGTCTGATAGACTTTTTAGGGAGACCTGTAAGTACAGCATTAAAAGCATGGTACACTTTTTTTAAATTATGCGCAGACATCAGTCCTTTAATCCTTGATATTTAGTATTAATAGTCTGACTTCACAACTATCTCAATGTGACTACTGAAGTTCAGGTCTGATGCCATGACTGCACCCAGGTTTCTGGTTTTCATGCTGGTTTCTAACTTGGCTGTTTGATACTGACTGCGGACTTTTAATTGGCTACAAGTGATGGAGATGCTATTTACTGTGAATCTGTGTGCTTGTGCATTGATAGCCACAAGTTAATTTCACCAGCAGGGGGATATATCAGTCTGCCAAAAGTGGCAGTCTTTGGTTAGCGGGGGTTAATGAGGGACTCGGCCTGAGTTGGCAATGAGCACCTGCATTTATACACATATATCCCTTCTCACCTTTCTTTCTCTATTTATCTCACACACACAGGTCTCCATTAGAAAACCATTGTTTGTCAAATCCAAAACAATACTTTCCTGGTGCAGTTCATTGTATCAGGAGACAGGAGGACATGGTTATGGCAGCCCTGAGCAAGTCACTCTACTAAATCACTCGTGACCACAGCATCCATGAAAGCATCAAGACGTGACTGCAGAAGCTAAACTTGCCACTGTAAATTGAGGAATGTAGATAGCAGTGAAGCAATCAGTAGTAACAGAGGCCAGCAGTGGTATAAACAGAGCCACTACCACTTAAATCAACCTCAAGTGACATGCTCACAACTGTGCATGTGTGTGTATGTTTAACATTTCTGCAGGTAGTAACAGAGGTGGCTATTGTGCACATGGAAGCTTACAGACTAAGTCTGTGTTACAATCTGCTAATTAGGAACAAGGGAGCTGATCTGCACCTCATTTCATTCTTAAAGTTTACCTTAATACAAACATTGCACAATCCACCCAACATCTGATAACCCTAACCCTAACCCTAACCCTACAAACAGTACATAAAATGATAAGTGATGACCTCAGACCCTGAAAGACTGTAGTTCCTTGTGAGAAAACCCTTACCTTAAAGGCCACTCCCATTACCATGACAGACAGCACAAACGCAAACAAATAAAGCATGCGACATCTTCCTGTAGAACTGAAAGTGTCGCCATTTGAAAGATGTCTCCAGGAGCTGGTAAGTGTTCAAACAACAACGAAAAGAATGCAAGGCAAACACTTGACCGCTTCCAGCGCCGACAAAAATTTACAGCAAAACACTTTCAGCATTAAGTTAGAAACCAGCATGAAAACCAGAAACCTGGGTGCAGTCATGGCATCAGACCTGAACTTCAGTAGTCACATTGAGACTACTCCTGGCATGTGTGTTGACAACATTAAAGCATGGATGGCCTTCAACTTTTTAAGCTTTAATGAAAAAAAATTAAGAGGTGATGATGTTTGGACCCAGTGGATCTAATAAATCCTTCTGTGTTGATTTAGGTCCGTTGGC
Source organism: Craterocephalus eyresii (assembly GCA_037177035.1). NCBI lineage: Eukaryota > Metazoa > Chordata > Actinopteri > Atheriniformes > Atherinidae > Craterocephalus > Craterocephalus eyresii. Next base: position 17,579,542 of record JBBBVT010000015.1, read on the forward strand.
ACCCTATCTTAAACCCACAGTGAGGAACCTTGGTGTGCTGCTGGACAATGATTTTAAACTGGACTGCCACATCAAATCGGTGGTTAGGTCTGGGTTCTTTCATTTAAGGCGGCTTGCAAAGCTGAAGCCCATTCTGTCCAGACAACATCTAGAGACAGTAATCCATGCCTTTATCACGTC
>JBBBVT010000015.1:17585708-17596133 GCA_037177035.1 Craterocephalus eyresii
AAAATGATACAGCCATATTTTTATAGAATATCCATACAATAGAAATATGAAAAGCTTATCTAATTAATAATTTTGAATATACTATCAAAATACATAAAGAAAAAAAAAAGTAAAAAATGACCAAGAAATAAAAAAGCATCACTGTATGTGTCTCTGGAAGTAAATTACTGTATGCAAAAACATGTGGGACTGTTTCTTAATAATTCATGCATGCAAGGGTTAACTTCAAACTTTGTTTTGCTGGTGACCTGTTTCTCCGTCTTATGAGGGATTAGATCTGCCGGTACAAAATGCCTCCATGAAACATCTCCTCTTTGCCTGTCACCTGTTTGCACATCTGTATTCCATGTTGCTGAGCTTTCGCTGAATCAGCTGAATCAGCCTCATGTGTCACAGTAAGCGTGCTGCTCACAGTCATGCGTGGTAGTACCTTGTGTGATAGCCATGTGGTTGAGGCGGCGCAGAGCCAAGGGGGCATAAGGGCTGCGTAGTAGAGCCAAGGCGTACGCTGACAGGGCGGTGGTGTACGGATCGTCAGCGGAGTATGTGTTACTCTCCAGGAAATCCTTGGCTTTGGCCACTGCCACCTTCTCCTCCTTGAACAGATTTGGTCATATCAGTCATCATTTGCTTCCAGGTCGCAGCAAAGAAAGAGTGGAGCTTTTGAAATTGATTCCTAAGGAACATTTATTTTCCTCCCCACTGTTCATAATTTGCTAACTGAACCAATTAAATGATCAGCCAGGATTCCGAATGTGTGGAGAAACATCAAGAAATATCAATCGCTGCAGCAACATACGTCCCCAAGTACTATAAATACTGTACACACACATAATTACTGCCATTTATCTAGTAGAGGGGTTGATCATCCAACTGTCCAACAGGTCTTTCTGATAGACAAAATTGGTTATGAATGAACATTCATCACGCCCATTAAAAAGTTGAGAGGGAGTTGACTTTCATCTGATGCAGATGTGACCCTCCCTCTCATCTATGAGATGACAAGCCTCTAAAGCGACTCACTGTAATTGCAGCAGTCGTCTTTTAATTTAGTCAAATTGGAAGGGAGATGGAGGTTCTGCTTTGAAGTGACAAAATACTTTTTCAGTCTTTATCAGTTTTAAAAGGGCAGATTCTTAGGGGAATCTCTTTTGGAATAGATACAGCGAAAAAGTGAGAGACAGATGCATGGAGCACCGCCAGAGAGAGAGAAAATGCTAAAGAGGTAACTCTTTGGATGACTGGAAAGTAAGGACAAAAGCAACCAAGGGATTAAATGCTGAAGATTATTATTGCTGGCTCTTAAAAAAGATTCATGCTCTTTAAAATATTTAATATGCAATTATTGAGGTTTGGCTATAAGTGAAATAAAGTGAACAAAAATAATAAGCAGTGAATGGACGAAAAAGCGACGCAACAGAATGGTTTTTAATGGGACTTAACTGTCTCTGCACGTCAGCCTAAATCTTTTGAGGCAGTTCAAACATGAATAGACGTAACATTAAGAATGCTGGGGCATAACAAATTTGAGTGGGCTGAGAGCCAGCACATCCATCTTCACAACTATCAGGAATGCAGTGATACGTCCACACATGACCTGAGCTGGTGTAAAGAATTAAGCGGGACAGGTAGCACATTAACAGCTCCATATCATTAAAACCCAATAATAAAAGAAATTCCTGCCTCCAGAATAAGTGACTCATCAGGCACAGGTAAATTTCAACTTGTTTTTGTTTAGAGCTGCCAGATTAAACATGAGTTGCTGCACAAAACACTTCCCTTGGAGGTGTGACGGCGAAATTAGAGGCAGACTATTTTGGACTTCTTACCTCTGTGGTTATCCCTGTTTCCAACAGAGCTGCTACCACATAAGCTGTAAGGGAAATCTTCCCATGGATCCCTCCCTGTGGACAGAAGCATAAATTAGCTTTGGCTGAATGCAGCATCCTAGGCATCCTAGAGATTCTCTCTAGCTTTCAATCCCCGTCCCCACGATGAATTGGATATAACTTCTTAGTAGAGCCACACAAACAGTCTCTGACATCATTATTTATATTAACATAGGCATACATATGTAGTCACATATGTGTGGATAGAATATACTTTTTTAACAAATGCTGCTCAGGTAAAGACTTTAAAAGTCTAACCTCCCTCTGCAGCACGTAAGTCACTCATGTGGTGCAAAACCAACATACTAACGTGAAAATCAATGTTCTATGATCTGATCACTGCATGTCTAAATCAAGGTTCTTTAATTCAATTTAATTCCCTATCCCAGTTAAATGGATCCATCAGGTTGTCAAGCTCTGCACAATGATCATTAATTTAAGTCGTCTGTGTTGAAGCAGGAAAAATTCCCAACTCTGTAGGACAGTTGGCGTGAAGGACCATAGTTTAAGGTGCATGGGCCTCCTCCGTTTTAGCTCACAGATCTCAGAATTAGGAATTATGGATTTTAGGCCAAGTGTTTTCCTGCATTTCCTGGTAACCAATTTTAATACTCTTGATTACTCCCTTTTACTTTAGGTCTTATACCTTCTTAACAAAGAAGCAAGCACGGGGAATGAACTAACATTTAACCAGATGAGACGTCCACGCATCAGAGGTTTCATGATGATTTGGTCACAGTTAAACACATTTAAACATTGTTTCGTTACAGCTGTGTTTTATTACTTTAGTCAGATTTGCATTAAGGCTGTGAAAACCTCTCACAAAAAGAGGTCCTGTCTCCTTTGGGTTTATTTTAAGAAGTGCGATGCCCTTTAAAATATTTGGCCATGAACAATTTCCAGGTCATAAACAGGACGACGGTGGAAAATCAACCGTCTTTAACCTCACCTCCATCCAGACACGGGCCTACCTGCAGGTCTTTGTTAAGGATGCGTCCCATGGCAGGGAAGGATCCGTCATCTCGCTGATGTCTGATGAGCCAGGACTTGGCTGCACAGAGCTCCTCGGGATCAATGAAGATGAAGCCCCTAGATTGAGCGAAAGACTTCAGCACAAACGCCGTCAACCTACAGGGAGGACAGGCAGGAGAGGAGGGATAAGAAGGAAGAATATCCTAGAGAGGAAGAGCCTTTTCAGTGTGTGATACATATCACACTTCATTAAGATTTTGCAGATAATAACTGCTTTTCAGTAGTTTTTCATCATGTTACAGAGAGGAAGCCAACCAAGAAGAGCAAAGATGGAGGGCTGTTTTTGTACAAGAGAAACCGGTGGGCATATACAGTATGGATTTGATGGAACAGGGAAAAAAAAGAAAGGAATGAAGAGGGGAACAGATGGATACGGCTACAGTTTGATCCGTGCTTCAGGATGGGGCAGCTGTGCTCTTGGGAATGCGTAACTGCACATGGGCCAATCAAGTTATGTTTCTGTTTGTGCGCTGAAAACTCCCCGAAAGCATTCCGCAACTTATGCAAACATGGAACCTAGCGATGAAGGCAGTGAATCTGGCTGGCCTGGGAGCACAACTGAAAGTTTATGAGCCATGGTTTTAGTGGGCCACGGAGGAGAAGGACCAGGGGCGCAACGGAGAAAAGGCCAAGGTCAGCCCGGGGGACACAGCTGAGCTAATAAACACACACTCGTCCACAAACAACAGACCTCCCGGTAGTGGCTGAAAACTGTAGTGTTTGGCCAATAACTGCACAGTGACAGCAAGACGTTCCATTACAGCACCCCCTGACCACGGGTAACTTATAAGATGAGGTAAGCTGTTTACCGTGAAAAGAATGAAAAACTAGATGGAAATGAAGGAATATACAAACAGGTTGCATTCGAGCTTCTCGGCACTGCTCGTAAATGGGATCATAATCCAAGAAAGGAGCACCGGGGGGGATGAGCAGGAAAAGGAATAGTGCTCTCATAAACCGAAACATTAAATCTTCCCTGGCTGGAACCTGGATTTATTCCTCCTCTGAGACAAAACTGAAGTCACAGGCCTGTTAGAATTTTTATAACGTTAAGTAACATTGTGTCACTGGCTTTAAATACTGGGCCTCAGGGAAAGGTACTGGAAAGTGTAAATGTGCACTGGTTTGGGGAAGGAAGGAAGCGCGAGGGAAGCTCACTTCCACCCCTCGGGCTCTGCTGAGGGTCCCCCTCTCACGATTCTCCCCCACCCTTATTCATCCTCCTGTTTTCTAGCTTCCCACTTCTAAATTCCCTCTCTGAGCTACTGTTATCCATCTGCAAACTTCAAACACAAGATCTGAAGGTTTTTGTTATCTCTTTTAAAGACAATGCATGGGCGTGCTTCATGATTGAGCCCAGGTTGACCGGCTTTCAGGGGAATGCTATGAGTTGGACTTGGAGAAACAGGCCTGTGCAGGTGCTGAGGCAGGGACAATATTTACTCACTATACAGTATTGTTGACTATTATAAAGCACAGGCCCTTGACTGCTTGATTTTGTAATAAATAACCACATCTACGATAGAAGCAAAGTAAGAGACAAAAGGAAGAAAGTAAGATTGGCTTGCAGGTTTGGCTCCGGAATGAGTTATAAACAGGAAATTAGGTTTAAACAGCAGCAGATATCAGTTTCTTTAATCTGTCGTATTCTGCTCCCTAACAGTACTAACATTGTCGGATCAGTCAATAGGCAGGCACAAATGCCATGCCGGCCTCAACATGCAGAGCCACAAGCTAACAGTGTCACTGTATAAGAAATATAAAGCCTCTGCTCCATTCTGAAATATTATCATAAAAAGGAGTAGGAAACCTTGTCAAGTTTAATAATTAATTAATTAATTCAAAAACAATTAAAAACTCTATTCTTAGCTAAGCTATAGGCTTGACAGCTCATTTAGGAAGATAAAACATCTTTTTTTACTGGGTTTCTTCAAATGTCATCCTCAGACTAGTGTTTTTCAAACTGGGCATGGAGGTTTCAGAGGTAAAAGGAGTGGACACAGAAAGAGTAAAACACATCTAAGTGAATGAAAGTTTATGTTAAAAAATGACAAGGCTGATTGAAAAGATGTTTAGAACGAAAACAGTTAATTTGCAAATGCATGGCTGTGAAAGTCTTCAAACTTTTTCAGTTTCATCTTTCATCAGTTTTCAGTTCAAGACTTGTACACAGTTCGGATTGTGATATTCACTTCTTTGTAAATATTCATTTTCTATTATGCTTCTGTCAGTTTGTTTGGTCATTTTGACTTTTGAACGATCCTGGCTCCAAACTGGCAAAGATGCTGCTAACTATAAAACCACTCTCAAACTTTTCCCTTTGATTATGTTCAAAGCAAAAGGTGCTGTGCTGTCAGAAACCTTGGCTCAATTATGCACCAAAGCGGTGTCTAAAACAAAACACTCTAAAGTATATACTGTTAAAAATAAGGGAGTAATTTAGGTTCTGGCTACTTCATATGTTATCTTCAAAAGCACATTTCTAAACATACAAGTACACTATAGAACAAAAAAACCACTTAGAATGGTTTTCGCTTCTTCCTAGTTAGCATTTTTGAACTCGTCACTAAAATGCCTCTTATCAGGAGGTCAGAATTTCTAATTAATAATGAGATGGTAAAGAAATGGATTTTGTATATCACTTCTATATATCTATAGAAAATGCAAACCTTCTTCAGAAGTTAAACACCATGTTTTTGTTGTTTCCCTCTCAACAACCATAATTGTGGAATGGGCCTTTAAATCCATATTGGTTGTCCGCTAGTCATGATGTGGTCAGATGGCATCCAGCAGATTGGGATGTACCCTTGTGGATGATAGATGAATGATTTCACAACACACTCTGCTTCTGCATTTCTGATAACCACGTTGGCATGTCTTCTGACCCATATTAACCTTTACACGCACAACCCATATTTGTTACAAAGTTACAAACATGTAATACACGTGTGTGTTTGTGATTTAATATCTCAGCTATAAGATATGAGTGAAACAAAGTCTTTGTCTATGATTTGACTGGGAATGTGACTATTGGACTAAGAGTCATTATGTGGCATCTCAGCACAATTTATTCATGTTACAATTGATATATACTACAACTTTGAAACCCATTTGAACTGACATCATGATCGCAGTCTTGAAGTTCATGATTTTTTTTGTTTTTTGCCAGATTGTGTCTCTCACCTTTCACCCACAGAGCCTTACTTCTTTCTGTAATTTTAACTGCCCTGACATGAAAAAAAGAAAAAAAAACTGAACATCAAAACATTATTGGCTGCCGTTGCTCACTCAGGATTTTTTAGATCCTGTCAATTTCCGCTACATTTTTACATGCTGCGAAACATTAACACAGCTGCATTTCTGCTTTGAAGCAGGCACCGATCCACTTATTAACACTGGAACTAAAACAAAAGCTGAGCTTATTTTGGATGGGAATGTGTTGCTGATTGATTCATAAAGTGTCTGATTCAGGTTTAGTGAAGGTTCACCATCTGTGTTGTGCCCACAACCAACATATGTTGCCCTGAGCGCCAAAGAAAATGCCAAACTGCTGCTTGTCACATCCTTACGTCCTCTTGTAGTCATCAGGTGAAGAGTTCAAGCTTTCCATGGCAGTTATTAGGGCTATTTTCTATTAAATGTCCACCCAACCCCCTCCATCCCAAAAAAGGTAAGGAGCAATTTGGTGAAGTGGCTCCAGACAACCTATAACACTGTCTCCAATAGTGGCATTTAAAGCTTCTTTGTGAGGTCAGAGCAGCATGTGTCCGTGCAGTGGCTCGGATGTGAACCCAGATTAACTGCAAATAAATCTCGACAACTTTGCCTGCCTCAGGGATCCAATTACGCAGTTTGTTTACGATTCTCTGCCGTTTATATAACCTGCTGTTTCACAGTGTTAGCTCTATTAAATATCATAATACCCACCTCAGCTCGTAAATCATCCAGAGGAATGCACTTTGCGCCTGGGCCTCAAAATACAAGCAAAGGAGCTCCCCACCGAGAGAGGCGATTTCAGTGAGAAAAATCCCGAGATAATTCATTCTGCCTGCCGACCCCGAAAACACGAAGCAAACACTATTCCAGTATTTCCACAGGAAGAGATTCATTTGAGCTAACTCAACTCTGATTTTGATCAACACCGCTCTTTTCTGGCCTGTGACCTATGCCCCGGTTAAAGTTGAAGAATGTTACAACGGGGTGAGCGTATCTTGGATGGTATGAGTTGTGTAAACTTCAACAACAACACCTATAATGACTCACCACATACTGCCAGAGGAATCCCTTTCGCCGAAGGCACTATACGATCCATCCTGCCGTTTGTAGGTCAGTTGTCTCTGGTAGCCTGTAGAGGAGCAAAGTGCAGACACCCGTGAAGAACAGACCCAAATAATCATCAAGTACAAGATCTGAAAATGCAATAATACGATAATTTACTTTGGTAGAAAAGCACCGCAGTGTCACTAGTAGAGGAAAACAGAGGCAGCAACATCAATCCGAACATCAAAGCTATACTTTAATGGAAGAGAAAACTCTAGCGAGAGTCCTTATTTTCCTTAATAACGGGAGATCTTTGTCACATTTGTGGAAGGAAATAATCATAATCAAAGGAAAACTTTGCTGCAGTAAAAAGAGAAAAAATCGTTGACAACAAACAGCCTGGAGTTAGAAAACATTCCTCTCTGTCCGAAAATGAAAGGAAGGAATGTTTTGCGTGCCACTGTGACAGAGGTGAGTGGCTTGTTGGGATTCTCAGCATCTATCTGATGAGCTTAACCCCCTCTGCTGTTTTCTCTTAAAGAGCTACTTACTGAGTAAATGCACATAAGCAAGCATTTGGGAATTTAGCAGTATTCTGAAAAACACGTAATCTATTATCTTACCATTAAATTCTTTCGTGAAGGTGATCCATAACTAAGTGTTAAAATTGTAAATAATTACTTAATCAGTTTTGTGCAAAAGAAGACTTAAAAAGGTATTTGAATAAACCAAAATGTTACTGTTACTGTAAAACGTAGTAATTCAGAATTTTAACATTGGCTTGTAACTTCAGTCCATAAGTGCATGTTAAACTTAGTAGCAAAAGACATAACCTAAGAGGTTAGGAGGGCAACAAAGGCTCAGCAAGCAGTTTATCTTTATCCCGCTAGGACAAGGTAACACTGAATGCTTGGTGTAGATTACAAGTTTTTTCAGTGTAGCTGAAAACGAGTTTCAGTTTTTTTTGTGTATTTTATTTAATTTCTTTTCACCTAATCTATTCTTCAATGTGTGCAGTAGTTGTTTTTATTTTTTTCTTATATTTTATATCTTTTATGTTTATATGTTCTGCACCAAGACATCAAGTTAAATTCCTTGTATGTGGAAACATATTTGGCAATAAAACTGATTCTGGTTCTGATTCCTTTACCTTGAAGCAGATAGTCAGTTGCTTCGTTCTCCACCTCGGGGCTGAGCTGCTTGGTCTTTTGCAGGTATTTCAGAACAAAGACGTTCGGGGCAAAGTGGATCATGTTTTGCTCTCCGCACCCAAAGGGCAGCCTTAACAGCTTGTCCAGGTTATTTAAAGTGGGTCCCATGACATCCCCTGTTACAGGTGCACACATACAAGCACACGTCTGTTGCTTGCACTGCTACAAGGATGAATTTCAAATGAAGACTTCTGAATCTGAGCAAGCTCTTTGTGAATACATGTAAGAGTATGCTGAAAATAATAATAATAATACGTCGAAACATCCAACAGTAAATTGATTACCAATCATAAATGCAGTGGCTCTTTCTGATCCAGGCACCATGTTCTGAGGGACCACTAGTGTGAAGGCTTCATTGTGGTTTTCATCAGAGTCCTCCTTCCTCCAGATCTTGAACTCCCCCACTGAGCCCCAGCCCGTTGAGAAACCAATATGTTGCACCTGAGTAGATGAAAATATGGTGAATCAATAAATTAAATTTAATTCAATGAAATGACAGGTAAGGCACTAAACTTGTACATTGCTACTAAAATATGGTCAAACCTGTCCTGGGATTTGGCCTTTCCACTGGAGGATGATGGATTCATTGGATGGATGTACACCATAACCAACCTGGAGAGGAAAACGCAAACAAGCTGAAGCAAACACATCTTCATTGAGCTTGTATTGTCTCATTCTTTGGTCAAAAATAACTCATGTGCCCTGTTGACAGAGAGCTTTAATATCAGTCTACTTGAGAAAGCAATCAGTGCCTTTGCCGCTGTTCTTGCTGCAAAGCGTCAGTGATGGCAGTGTGATTAATGCACCTCCCAACAACGATCCCAAAAACAAAACATTCAACAGAGCCATGCATCTCACACTTTCTCTCTGCTACAAGAGTTTGATTTCATAATCACATTTAACCAAATACCATGCAAGTGCAAGTGAGAGCCCCACAGCTAATCCAGCCCAGAATGCCAACCTTCCCCAAGAAAAAGAATGAATTGTTTGGGCTGTAATTTGCGGGTTTTTAATTGGGGTTTATTGGGTTGGGGCTCGGAAGCAGCGTGCCAGTCACTGACTGCAGTGTGACTACCAGGCCAAGGTTCACCAAATGTCCTCAGTGACATCAGCCTATTAAGCACGACCTTACAGGGAGGCACACCAGTAAATGTGGCGCCAGTTCTCCTAACACACAGACCCCATGGCCTGCTAAAGGGGTTTAAGTCAGACCTTACATTCACGTTCTGAGTCCAAACTGAATTACTTTATCGTCTTACCTGCACTGTCCCTCCAGTCCAGCTGATCCAAAAACTGCGAAACTCATCCCAGGACAGGATACCCGGTGTAGGGACAGTGAGAAGGGGGTCCCCCATTTTGCCTATAGAAATCCAGGAGCGGGTGTTCTGCCTACCACCGAGAACAATCTCAAGCATTTCTGCACTGTCATGGGGACTGGCAGAGAGGGCGAAATGGGCATCATTGTGGGTCTTCACTGCCACCTCGAACTGGCTCATCTTGGCAGGTTTTTTGACATATTGATACTCGTACTTGTTCGGAGTAGAAATGTGGATCCTCTCTGAAAGGGGAAACAAAAGCAGATGGCAAAAACAATGTATTGATATTCAGTGAGGATTAAAAGTGAGTAGGAACAAGACATTCTAATGATGCTGACAATTGATATTAAATGATGTTTGCACTGACCATTGGGACAAAAGAAAACACTGTAAGTGTATTCTCTGGGGAGACCCTCTGGCTGCAAGTGGAGTGAAGTACAAAGAAAGAGTCAAATGATAAAAAACCCAGCAAAATTCACATAATATTTAATGTGAAATACAAAGTGAAAACGATGAATGTCGCTTGTCTTACCTCCACCAAAACAGTCCTGCGGACAAAGTCAAGACCAGCTGGGATTCTCCTTTCATCAATATCATTTCCTAGTTTTCCTGTCAGCAATCCATCCGAACAGCAGCTTGGTGCACTATATGCGATAGCACGGGCTGTGGAAGTAGCAGAGAGCAGAGTAAGTGCTTGCCTTTTGCCTTCAATAAATC
>JBBBVT010000015.1:17658719-17670399 GCA_037177035.1 Craterocephalus eyresii
GTCCATCCTTGTCTGTTTTTATTCAGCAAACAGAGAAGCCACAAGAGAAGAGAAGAGAAGAGAAGAGAAGAGAAGAGGAGGATGGATGTCCAGTGATGAGGACAGTGGGTGCAGGGGGAGAAAAAGCATGGGCATGGGATACAGCCAGCAGCGGAGAATAGAGGAGCAGAAGAGGTGAGCGAGTGAGAGTGTTGGCTTACTCTGATCTTAATCACCTCCATCAGATCCGTTTGGGGGAGATCTTCAGAGGAGAAAATTGTTCAGAGGGCGGCCGGGTGCACACTGAGTACACAAGTGAGAAGAAATAAATGTCTCCACTCAAAACTTCGGCATTAATTTTCATCAGCTCTCTAAGTCAATCACTGTGTATACAAAGCAATATTTTGTTTTGAGGGCGATTACTCAGAGAAGTATGTGAGATTTAAAAAGCAAATACGGGATGGAGGCTCAATATTTTGACAGGAGGTAACTCATTACACTGCTTTAGAAACTTTTAGGCACTTTCCATACTGTTCATGGGGGGGAAAATGGGCAGTGATGGGGCTGTGACCCTCACTGTCCAAATGTTGACTTAAGTGTACATATCTGCTATAGATAAATAAACATTATTAGTTGAGAAACAAAGCTCTGCATCTTGGGAACATGAGGACAAATATGAGTTATGAGCCAAGGAAGCTCATTGTGAAATGAAAAGCTGAATTTGGCAGAAACATCCCAGACGGCCAGTTTTTTCACAAACCCTGAAAAAACACCAAGGAAACAGACTCCTTTTTGATGTTGCTTTGAATTTGCATTCATTCCTCACCGCTCTCTGACAAAACTTCCCCTCATGCTTGGCAGTTTGTCTATTTGTAGGCGTCTGTTTGTCCATTTCTGAGCCACAGTGCTGGGCTGGGCTGGACCACAGGGGTTTCTGCGATGGGGTGGGAGGTCTGTGTTTTGTAGCTCAGAGCTCTAAGTCTTGTTTGTCTGTCCTGAGCAGCTGGACAAGCTGTAATAATACAAACAGGCCTTTGAACAGGCTGCTGTGTTGTGCCGCTCTGGCTTGGGTTACATCCCACACACTTGCTTTCTCAGAAACACACACTCATGAGTGGCAAACGCACAGACACATAAATTCATGCCAGAAACATGTGCTCACATCAACACAGGTTGGTGTGTAGACATGATGCACACTTGAATGTCTGCAACAACACACACATTCATTGCTAATCATAAGCAGTTAAACTCCCACTGATCTCCGCCTGTCAGGTGTGATTGATCATCGAAAACTCGCCCATCAGTCTGCCTGACGGCCTGTTTGTCTGTCTCCTCTGCATGTTTGTTTGTTAGTTTGTTTGTGCGACCAGACGGGCAGCTTGCTTGTTGTTTGTTCATGGCTGATCATTTGTCACAATAAATCATTAGGGAGGAACACACACACAAGCACTTTTGAGCAAAGCGGATTGCTTCTCCGGGCTTTCTCAAACCTTTTTAGGCTAACACAAACAATCCAGCCTCATTTTGCCATCACCCTCACACGTTGGAGGCAGTCGATCCCAAAGAGAGTCAGAAAAGGGGACATAGTTGAGTTTCATCCCACTACACTGCATTGACGAATGACTTCCTCTGTCCTTGTGCAATGGAGTTCAGAGGTTTGTGGCTGGGCCAGTGGCTTCAGTGCTCACAACAGGATATTAGAGAACAGGGAATTCAGGCTGTAGGCTGCCTGGTCACCACTCTGGGGATCTGTATCTCCATCAGTGGAAGATACTTACAAAGTTGGGGAAGTTGGTGTCTTGCTGTTTTTATCACAATCAAATTGTTGTTTTACATGTTTTAATGAGTAGTTGGTTCATCAAAGTTCTAACTTTTGCTTTGGTCTATTAGACAAATAAACTCTCAGTGGATTCAGATAGCCATAAAACTAGTTGTTTTCAACTTCTGTAAATATGTGGAGATGATTAGGGACTCAATGGGTTCCTTTACTGATAGACTACTATACCTTGGCTAGATGATACATCACAAAATGAGAAGCACAGTTTTATATTTGACTATGGCTAAGGCATTGTAACCAATTTTAAATTAAAGTAAATTGGCATGTGTTTAATTATTTCAATCAGTGACCTGCTGAAGGTCCAAGTGGGCCATTGAAAAAAATTGGAAATTTGCAGATGAAAGGGAAAGAAAACATTGCACAGACTGGCAAAAGACACTTGACTCAATGACCACAGACTGAACAGAGCAAAAGACATGAAATAGGTTTTAGGTGTAAAAAACTGTTTTAGCAATTAGCTGAACCAACAACTTTAGTGAGAAGTCAGGGTTTTCTGTTTACAAACTTCAACAAACTTAAGAGAAGAGAACTAAATAGTTTGCTCTGATTCATTAAAAACCTGGAATCCTGGCTCAGAGTCTGTGCTCACTTCACTGCACTTTGCTGTTTCAATAAATAGACTAGAACTTGATGTGCGTCTCCAGTAGAGGACTGAGTGTCAGTGGTGGAAATTATGTGACACAGATATTCTTGAGTAGGGCAACACATTTGTGAGCAGTCTCTTGCACTGATAACCAAGCAAATTTTCCATATTTTTTTTCAAATATGGTTATTTCTAAAATTAAAAAGCAAGATGGTGATAATAAAGTACATTGATGTGTTTACAGTTAAAACATTTGCCTTTTAATAAACTCTTGTACTTGCATTTAGGAAATGTAAATTCTAAATAGTTGGTTGACAAGAAATTTACTCTTTATAACTATTATAAAGGAAAGAACCGATATGGTTCCAACTAGTGATTTTGCACACTGACCTGTACTTAATAGGCCTGCACGGTAAATCTGGTATCTGGTAAGTATTCCAGTAAAATTTATTGGCAGAAACACATCAAACAACAAAAAAATATCAAACAGAATTGTGCCAAAATATCCTTAATCTGGGTTACTGGATGCGGTGTTGTGCTCCCTCAACTAAGCAGAAAACGTGGTGCACATATTAACCCCATTTTCTATTGATATACACTAATCAACATGTTTGTGGTAGGTGCAAACTATTTAAATGTTTTTTTAAACATGTTTCTTGGTTTGCAGCACAGCAGGTTTCAACAAAAGAAAGCGCAAATGAAATTGATCCAATGAAGACAGAGATATTAGTGCAAGAGGCAAATGAAAATATGAAATGAAAGACTGTGATTGTTAAATATCGAATGAAAATAATAGGCTACAGTTGCTCCTTTAGAGTCTCAAAAGCCACTAGCTTCTGATGATTATGAATTGCTGCTGGCACAAATCAAATATGCAAATATTTCACAGGAGATGTGCCTTCTGTAACACAGGATTGACATGGCCTACTTGGGCTATAGCAGCACCTCAACAACTGCAAAAAATGGATAATTAACGTCAGCTTTAACAACCATTAAGCTAAAGTGGGTGTTAATATTCTGTTTCATTCGTTTTTAAACTCATGTTGAATTGTGGTGCTTGCTGTGTTGATTGTTACGGACTTAAAGAATGATTACTAAGAATGTTGCCTCCACCATTCATGAGAAAATATAGTTGGGCAGAATGATTTGCAGTACTACAACATTGGGCCGCTTCTTCTCATCCAGAAGCTGCAAACATTTTTGCATAAAGCTGAGCCAGTTAATACCTGACTCATAGAAGGCATAAATATTGATACGAAAAACAGCCACTACTCTTTTGGTGAATCAAATTGTGCAAGTAAAGCTGCTATATTTGCATTTACCCCTCCCAATATTTTACATGTTCTGGCAGAAACACGCAGACTGCATATTCATCAAAGCTAAACATGCTTAATCGATTGCAAGCATAATTTTTTTCTGTTTAATAGGCTCAATCCTTGGTCAGCTGAAACAGCAGAAACATGTTTTTACACATGCTGTCAAGTCGCACATGTTTTAACACACACAAACCTTTAGTAGACCCAGCCCTTTGTCTTTGAAAATTCAGGATCATTATTTAAAAGTGATCTAAATGGAAAGATGATGGTGTCATTGAGAGCTGAAGTGGTACTAAGGTTGTGATCTGCCTGGATTATCCAGCCATGGGTTATTCAGAGTTGAACATCTGGTCATAGAAAACAGCATAGATAGAGTTACTTATCTCTGACAGCAAGAGAGGGAGATGTGAGGAGTGATACTGGCAGCAGGTTTTAAAGAGAGATCTTGCTATACTGATGGTAATAAGGTTATGCATTATGCTGCATTTTTGAGTTCACAATGAACCAAACAAAAGCTGTAAAACGGTGTCCCAAAGTGGAATTTCAAGTAGCATGCTTGAGCTGAATACCACAGCAGTACTGGTTGTAATGGTTTATGTCATGGTATATGACTGTACATCATGGTATTCTTGTCATTCCCGGAAAACACAAAGATGGGAAATGAGGTGGCACTGAGGGGAGGGGTGTGAGCATGGGAAGGGATGATTGACCCCCATGAAACTCTGAGTTGGATATACCTATGAGCTAATGGGGCTAATAGAAGCTAGCCAGCTAACAGTGTTTGGCGGGCTAAAGCGGTAAGGGACTCTGTTAGCTGCTATTTGAAGTCTATTGCAGGGTCACTAATTCCAGTCCTACGAGAGCAGCATTCCAGCAGGATTTCCACGTATCCGTGCTCCTACATACCTGTCTCGGCGGCTGTAGCTCAGGTGGATAGAGCTGTCATCTACTAAAAAGGAGGTCGGCAGTGTGATTCCCCTCCACTACATTTTGAAGTCACCTTGGGAAAGACACTGAACCCTACATTGCCTCCCGATGTGCCTATCGGGTGTGTGAATGTGTGTGAATGGTTAGCTACTGAGCACCAAGTATATATCAAAATAGGTGCTGTGTGAATGGGTGAACGAGGCATGTAGTGTAAAAAAAGCGCTTTGAGTTGTCCCATGACTAGAAAAGTGCTATACAAGTACAGTCCATTTACCATTTACTCGATGAATCAATGTTCAGAACTTGGCTGTTGGATCCATTGAATTTGATTCAGTTTTGTTGAAACAGGAATACTTGAAACCTGCTGGACTGCAGCTCTCTTAGGAGCAGAATGAGTAACCCCGGTCCATGGGGATTTGGTGTATTTTGGTGCCAGCCCCTAGTGGATGAACTGCCATTTTTGGCACTCATTTCTCAGATGGAGGTTTCCGCAATATACATCAAGTTAATCACAATCTTAATATTGTGGTAAAGAAATGTTAAGATTAACTGGCTGACCTTATTCCTGTATTCTGTGGCCACTGATCAAAGTTTGAGTCTTCTTGTGTGAAAATTCAATTTCAAGAATACACAGCCTATAGATCTAAGATGAATAAGGGTTGGAAAAAGGTTAGAAAATATGGGAAAGTGGAGGTCATGCTAGTATTTGCCATGGGTACCAAAATGACTAAATCCACCCCTGCAAGTCTGTTTTGGTAATGTCTGCTGAATATACCAAGAAGGCATAGTTGTTCATGCTAATATTTAACCAAATTTTGCTAAAGTAGCTGAATAGACTACTCATTATGCTCCCAGTAATGTGTTTTGTTTTAATTTTCTGGATTTCCTCTCGGTTTATCCCCTCTTCCAATCTCCTGCATCGTTCTTGGCTGTGGCTCCTCGCTGATGGCTTGGACCAACTCCTGTCTCTGTCAAGTTGTCTTTGTGAGCTTTGCAGATTACATCTTTGCTTCATCTTTGCTTCGTTCATGCAAAGCATTCAATAAATATCTGCGGATCAGGCTGCCAATTTAACTCATGTTTGGGCCATTAGTCTGTGACTTCAAAATTTGTGTGAAACATGAAAATGGGTGCAATATGTTGAAAAGTAATCAAGGCTTCAAGGAGCACTGAACCTCCCAGTCATCAAAATCTGAAGACATTTGAGTGTCTTAATTTTTGCAAGTCTCGGCTTCTTCAGATAATTTGTATATCCCACATAGTAGATCGTAAAAACACCACATCCCCCTCCTGCCAGACAATTTGTCTCTATAACCAAAGAAATTGGATTGTTTGGTTTCTTAGCTGAGGTTGCCATTTGTTAGACTACATTTGAGTGTTCTTGTATACACCTGGTCATCTAAAGGCCATATAATCCATTAATATTTAATTATGTAATCATTCGAACTTTTTGGTAGATATAAACCTTTTTTTAAAAAGACAAGTTTGGCTACTTTGCACACCTGCCTGGTTCCAACAAGCTTGGTGACTGATAACACCATAGCTTAGTGATCCCCACCCTCAATTTCTTGCTCCAACTACAATTAAACATTTGTATATTTCTTTCAGACATGTTACAGATGTAAATGCCAAAGAATTTCTTAAAGGAGCTATACCCGATATCATGTCCGGCTAGTTTAGTTAGCGACAGCGGCTAGTTTTTTAAGCTTTGATGTGACGCTCTTTCTCTGCCGGTTTAACATTCGGAATGTCCAGATTCCGATCAGCCAGTAATAGTGTTCCCCTAGGGATCTGGAATTAAGTAACGAAAGTTAAACCCAGTAGCAGAGAAAGAGCGTCACGCCAAAGCTAAAAAAAAATAGCCGCTATCGCTAACTAAACTAGGAACTAGGGCATAGTTCCTTTAAGAGGATAACAGACTAACAGGCAAATAAAACCTGAGAGTGCCTAATATGTTTCAGTTAATTAATGAGTAAATAAAACAATACAAAATATTTCAGTTGTGCAAGACTTCTATATGGGTCAGCAGTAGCTAAAGATAATTTTAATATTTCTGTTTACTCATAAGCATATCATGGTTCTATTTATGAAGCTCAACAACATACAAATCTTTTCTTTTTGTCTTCTCATTTAGGAATAACATGGTGGCAAGCAATGGACACTGAGTTCACTGTTTTAAATCATTCTGCTCTGTAGTAGCATACATTAAATTACAGTTATCACATGAAACAACAGAAACCTAGAGACAGAGAGAAATAAATGAGAGAAAAAATGATACTATAAAAACAGAAGGACACCAAGGAGGAGTTTGTTATAATAAAAAAGTGTCTGTGCTATTATTCCATAATTCATGCTGACCTCAATCCCTTGGGGTGAATTTGGAAAACCAATTCCCACTGACATCATTATATGAGTGCTTTGTCCTGTCCCCTGGTCACAATAATACACAGTGGCACTCAAGTCAGAGGGCAAGTCAGAGCAGTGAAAACCAACAAGTGGTGAGGCTTAAAGTAGCAATAGTCTTTTCAAAACAGAATATTTTATCATGCTGTTCGTTTGTCTGCCTCTGTTTTTACTTCCACATTTTTGAGTTGAATTTATGTTTAGTAGAGATCCATGTGTTGGTTCATGCATGGCAGTCCTATTTATGAACGCTCATACTGTAGAATAGTATTCGCTCTGCTTGAACTACTGCTTATGACACGTTCTGTGTTTTCTTTTTCTCCCACTCTCTCAGCCCCTTCCACCGCTTTTTGTTTTCACATGGCATGCTGGGATTTGTTTTTTTGTTTGGTTTTAAACTCCTTAGCTGCAGTCTTCATTATATAATGAAGGGGGACAGTATTTGTGGTGGGAAGGTAAGGTCAAAACTGTGTTTGGAATACACACGCATGACTGGTCAGTCAGTTGTGGTGAGTTATGGAGACTGTGTGGAGTCAGCAAAACAACTGCTGCATGTCTTTGGAGGAGAATACTGGATAGTTTTGATTTAATTTAATGCAGTAGTTATTTTTTAGCACAGTCTAATTGTTTCTTTTTCTTATGTCTACATTACGCCTACAAAGGTTAATAAGCACAAGGATTAAGGAAAAGTAAGCAAAATCAAATACTAACAGTATCATGAAATTGGGCTTACTCTTAAGTGATTAATCTATTTGCTGTCAGTTGTGACCTTATACCTTACACGTTGCTATTTTAACATTGCTACCTTTGCATTACACAAACAGTTAACATACTGAGCTACAATATGTACTGTTTTTTACAGACACTTACAGGAGATTTTAAGGAGAAATTTCAGACAATATGGGCCACTCTTTTCTGCAGTCGCTGTCACAAGAGCACATCACAGCAGGAAGTTTTATGCTGGCAGTGCACTCTCTGGAGGATATATTAGAGCGGAGGAGTAAGGGAATAACTTGAGCATGCAGGACACACCACATAACATAGAAGTGAGGCAAAATTGTATCTTCATTATAAGACGTTAATGTGAGATGCATGTGTGAATGCAGCTATTGAGTGGCAACACACTGTGAGGATTTTTGTCCTGTAAGTAAAAAAGCTCAACCATCACAAAATGAGGAGTTGAAGGTTAATATGTAAAAAGTACTCTTCTTCAATTGTGGAATTTTATTTGATTATCCGGATAAGCTAAAAATGTGTATCTTCAGTTCAAAAAGTAGCGTGAAAATGGAAAGTGCAGTTCAGCTAAAGAATGGCAAATTACAGATTAAATGCAAATCAGAAAGAAATCCAATTGAGCCGATTTTTCATAACAAGCAGTTCATTTCAGATATGATCAATGAAGCTTCTTTGTTTTTTTTTTACTATAAAAGAAATGCTTGTCTACTGAAATATTTTATACACAATTATTTCTCACAGACTGTAGAAAAAAGCTGCAGAAAACTTATCTTACTTAGTCCTTTGGGTTTTTTTACTCACATTCTGAAGCTAAAAGTTCAGTGTTTTAGCTGATAACATTTTATTTCTTTGGAAGCCAATTTTGCATGAGCAGTGAATTGATATGCTCCTTTTGGGAAGTGGATGCTCAATCAACAAGTAATTCGATCCTGTTTTGTGACCAATCTCTAATTCACTATACAGTATATTTTACTTTAGATGTGGCTATCAGGTATAAAACTGAGAATTGTGCTGTATTGAAAAGGATGTGATAATAGTAATTAAGATAATGAATTATTGTGTTTTTTTCTAATAAACTTACATTTTTAGAATCGAATCAAACTTTATTTGCACTTTTCATACATGATGCATCACAAAGTGCTCCACGTAACATCAAAGATTTAAAGAGTAACATGTAAAACACATATAAAGTATGTAGTGTGAACACACACAAAAACATAAAAAACCACCCCTGCTGTTTGCAGAGAGTTTGTCAAGTTTATAGTTGCCATGTCAAATGCTTTGTAATGACCTATGTTTTTAACATAAATCAGGGGGAATCTGCCACACAAAGAAGCAGAAAATAGAAGTAAGAAGCAAAAACGGGCATGGAAGACCTACTGAAAGAGAATAATCAGCTTGAACAGATCAAAAGGGCATGTCAGAATAAATGGCAATTAAAGAAGAGCAATAGGTGAGGTGAAAGAACAGTAGAGAAGGTGGAGGGCATGATGCACTAAACTACTAAAATAGAGTTAAGTAAGAAAAAAAAAGATAAAGCTCTGATGGCAAGCGTGAGCCAGATGAAATGTGCAGGTTGGGAGGTAGAAGCGCTGGTGAACTGGTTGTTGAAGGACTATCAGGAGCCACACATCTGCAAAATCCATTAAGGATTGTGTTTGTATGCGGCATGACACTGTATTTTCTCTGCCAGGCCTGGCTTGGGCCTGCGCTGCAAAACTGGGATCAGGTTTCGTCAGCGTCCAGTGGGGGGCCGTCTCCAGTTGACGCGTGATGATTTAGTCAGGTGTGAGCGTGCACTTTCCAATTTGGAGGGAAATAAATTAGAAGTGATTTTTTATGAGGCCTCTGTCCCAGGCTGTCTCAAGGCTCTCTCTGCCCCCCGCTGTGCACTGTCAGCCCAACTGATGTGTTTATAAAGAGTGCTGCAGTGGCCTATAAACACACACACACACACACAGACACACACACCTACACACACACACACACACACACACATAGGCATCCAGACTTCAGTAATGCAAACAATGGCATGCATGAAAAGTACACACATGTTAAACACACTTGAGGAACCCAAGTCTGTGGCTGGCTGCATCTATGCAAGGAACCAAGTAAACATAAAGAAGAAATATCAAATACTACGTAGTACTAGTTACGAGGTACAATAACCTTAAAGATGCCCTACTTAACTTTTGCTATTTTATCAATGAAGCGCCCCCTATAGATGGTTCATTCGGCATCCATCTTTATTTCACTTTCTCTGTCTCCTTTTCCTTTTTGATTTCTGTGTTCCTCCGATAATGTCTTCTAGCATGTAACGCAAGCACATAGCAAACCTCAGCTGCAACTTTACAGATTCGACCTGGATTGTTGTTGTTATGATCATTTGCCTGTAAGTTGTTAAGTGTATAGTTTCTCAGCCTTTGGATGCTGCTGGGCTCCAGGAATGCACATAATAGAAGTAACTGTGCCATCAAACGAGTCCAGAATGTGAAGTTTTAATGTTGAAAAGTTAAGGAGTGGGTCTTTAATCTTTTAATTTAACTTCACACCTCATTACAAAAAAGTTTTCTAACATCTTCCATGAGTAGTTGCACCTTCGGTTAATTTTCAGAAAAAACTGAGACACAGGTATGTCAGTGGTAGGATGTTGCGCAGAACAGATTTAGGCTGGAATAATCATGATGGCTTTCTGAGGTGAGAGACTCGCTTGAGCCCCACTTGGGACAGAAGCAGGAAACCCAAAAATCCCACCTGACCCCTGACCTCTGTTTGGTTCCCCTGATTCCACCTCCACATGTGTGTGCTTGTCTTTACTAAATAACCACCAGACTTGTCTTGTCTGCCTCACTCTCTTCATGCATGACTGCCTTTGTGCCTGGTTTACAGACTGAATGTCTGTCTGTTCTAAATATATATCAGCCAGCAAGCACTTTTAAATCCCATTCAAGATTTGTGAAACAGCCCAACCCACACTTTGTTGGGCTGTTTAACTGGTTGCAGGCAATTATGAAAAGCAAATATTTTTGAAGAAGCTTAAAACTGCTCTAAGTGTGTTGGTTTAGAAGTAATATTGTAATTACAGCAAATTTAGCATCAGAAATGGAAATTTATAAATGATTTTGCACTACAGACCCCCTCTATGCAAAGCAACTGTTCAGTGCAATTATTATCTGTAATTACAAAAACTATTGTACAAAAAATAGGTGTGTGCTTTTGAGGCAGCCAGTAATCAACATGTTTCTTTTAACTGTTCACTGCTTAGGGATCAGGACAAAATTGAACCCAGGATGAGCTTTTTGCCAACAATCCTCCAGTAGGAATGTTGGTTAAAAAAACTGCAACAGGCAGGAAAGAGACTGAATTATCACATATCAGATCCTCTCCATTTGTGGGAAGCTCATGACAGCAACTTTGGGTTTGGCACTTCTTCCACTGTATGTTTAAGAAAAAAAAGTAATCTCATAAGCACGCCACATTGTAAAAAACTGAAAACACAAATGAGGTTCTTCTTAAAGTCATGGAAGGATCTTGTGCTTTGGATACCAGATCATAAAATTCCACCAGTCGTTAAAGATATTTTAAAAGACAGAGTCCTACTTAGGTTGAAATTTCAAAGTTGCTTAAGCCACCGGCAGTCTTTTAAATTGCTGGTATAAATGGATTTTGGTAGCTATAGTTAAAGTGGCACTGCTGAAATCTGGCAGATTTTCACACTTTTTTGTGGTTATTCCAGAAGTACAATGTTTTGTTGTTTTTTTATTTATTTATTTTCTATTTCATTTCATTTTTTAAATATTAGTAAAGACCATACAGTGAAGTTGACAGACAGACAGACAGACAGACAGACAGACAGACAGACAGACAGACAGACAGACAGACAGACAGACAGACAGACAG
>JBBBVT010000015.1:17684047-17719734 GCA_037177035.1 Craterocephalus eyresii
ATCTGAGACTTTGGCCTGGTCAGGTTCATTGATTAAATTAGAGACTGCATGTGTCACAGCTCTCTTCATTTAAATGAAGACAAAACTTAACTCACAATGTTTGTAGCCAAGCAATAAAAGATTAAAAGTCAGCACGCAACTTCAGACAGCTGAGTTAGAAACCACCAACAGAGCCAGAGATCTAGGTGTAGTCATGAACTCAAACCTGAACTTCAGAAGTCACATTAAGACAGCTGTGAAGCCAGTCTTCAGATCTTTACACTGGATTAAAATCCTGCTGTTAGTTTACAAAGCACTGAATGGTTTAGGACCAAAATACATTCAGGATCTTCTGGTTCGTAATAAACCAACCAGATCACTCAGGTCATCATGATAACTGACATCTACGTCTTGCATTTTGTCCTTGTCTTCTTTGAGGGATTCTTATGTTCTTTTTTGTCCTCTCTCTTATTTAATTTATTTCTAAAATCTTTATGTAATACTTCTTAAAGCTTCTTCTGCACCCTACTGTAATGCTTCTAATGTTTTATGTAAAGGCACTTTAAATTTGTCCTGGACATAAAATGTTTATATAAATAAACCTGCATTGCCTTGCTAATATTCATGCAGACAAACTGCAGTTCACAACTTACTGTTCCAGGAGCATCACATTGCAGCTGTGTTTTAAGGCGCTGTATCACACACCAGCAAATGGATATCGACACCGGGGTGTAGCACCAAATTCTAGGCCCTTTATATAAACCATCTTGGTAGGCCCCTATGCAGACGTGATCAGTATTTCTCACCCATACTTTTCCTCTCACCTCTAAATTGCAAAATGACTTCTCTGACCGAAATCCTGGTTCATCTGGCAGATGCTCTTCTACATTGCTCAGCCTTTGACTGTCTTCCCGTTTCTCTGCTTTCCTCTCCTCAACCTCTTCACTACCTTCAGAGCAACCTTCGCGTCCTCTTCCATTACATGTGTTTTCTATATCTTGTTCTCTACAACAAGGAGGACCCCATAGATGCTAGATAGATACAAGATTATCTGTCATCATCTGGACACGACGATGGATCTGCTGTTGTTGCTGTGTCTGAAACTGAGAACCATGTTATTTATGAAGTTAATCTTTGCTAATACTAATAAAGCTACTACAGTGCACGGATACTGAAAGGTTCAATAAGATTGTGTCGCAATAAACCATTTGCTAGGCTACCCCAATAAATGCATGACCCATGTTTAGTATTCTTGTCATACAGCAAACTTCTTCATATCTGCATCTTTTAACATGCAGGCTGACAACTTTCTGATTCGTGTCACTATCTTATTTTCTAGTTAATTCACCGAATGAAGTAATTCAGTTACAAGTAGGACAGTTCTATTTCAAGGTCAAGTTTTTACTCATATATATAAAGTATTAAATCTAAGTCAAGAGCACTGACAGTCATTTGTATTAAAATTATATAGTCTAATCATTCATTATAGCCTCATGTTTGTAAATACAGATTTTGAGTTGTGGTGTATTTTTTTTTAGATAACGTGAAGATAATGGCATCTTCACAATCCTGAGATTACAAGGAATCCAACCAAACTAAATACGGCATGACTGATCACAGCAAAGGAATAAAATAATGGTTGACTGTTTTTCCAAAAGAAAAATAAAAAATCAAATGACTGTCTGTAATAACTTAAATGAACTTCTGATAATTGTAGACCTGTCATCCTTAAATGAAACCTAACATGCTGCCTTCACTCTCACACATTCTGCTGATATCGGCTGAAACTGTGTGTGTTAGTCCAGGTGTTGCTCATCTCTTTTCTAAGAAATCAATAAGAAGCTGCTGCTGCCTTTCCTATAGCTTTTAGATTCCAGACTTCACTTTCTCTGGAAATATATAACTTTCTGGCCCTGCGACAGACTGGCGACCTGTCCAGGGTGTACCCCGCCTCTCGCCTGTTGATAGCTGGGATAGGCTCCAGCACGCCCGCGACCCAATTGGATTAAGCAGTTCAGAAAATGGATGGATGGATATATAACTTTCTGTACTGGCTGCATTTGTGTGTAAATTAGTTGAAGAAAGTATACAGGGGTGGACATAACTATTTTTCTTTTATTAAGTCTCTTAATCCCTTTATTTGGGCAAAACTGCCTTTATTTGTCATTCTCACCCATTTTGATAAAAACGTTTTTTTTTGTTTGTTTGTTTTTTGTAATCTGTTCATTGAATTTTTTTTTCTCAAAGACAATAATGATATCTGACAAAAAGCACCAAATAAATCTGTGGTTACTTTCATTACTTTGGCAACCACAGGTAAAGTTTCTTCAAACCGCTCTAGAGCTGCTGATATTAGGAGCCCTGCCACCATCTCTACCCCACCTTCCATCCCTCTCACTGGGGCATTAATGACCATCATTAGTCCAGACACAGTGCTGAGCAGCTGCTGAGTGTGAGCTGCCTTGGCCCATGTATCTCGCCTGTGTGCTGTGTCACAGAAGACACACCTCATGCGTGGTAGATGTCTGGCTGTCTTCAAGGTCTGCAGATTATTTGATTTGTACCAGCAGCAACTCCTTATCCATGTCCCCATAAACTAGTGGCTTGAGGCTCTGCAGGCATACTTGATGTATTGTCTTTAATATTTATTGCATTTTTTCTTCCACTAAACTGCATCTTCAATAGGTCGAATTTCATTTAGTGCTTTCTTCTATCCAAACTCCTTGTGATGTAAAGTATGAAACACACAAATCCCCCATTTAACTATTGTTTGAGATAAGAGGTAAAGTTCCCCATTTCTGTTCCTCTTAAGTCTGAAGGCATCAGTGTTCTTCAAATGAGTTTCCTGTAAATGAATCATATGAGCACTGAGATGACATGAATATTGTAATACTTTGTTGTGTTTAATTGGATTGTTTAGGCCCTTACAATTCAGACTGGTAAATAATGTCTCTGCCAAGATTAGGCAAAGGTTTCTTCAGCTAGACCATAATCGAGTAAATGTCTCTCAAAGTACAATTTTTCCTGATCACATGATATGAGAAGAATAAAGAGTCAATAAAATACAAAGAGGGGTTTAAAGTAGTCATTTTAAAGCAAAAAAGAAAATAGAAGATTTTGTTAAATGAGCCCCTTTTGTTCACCATTATCTTAACAGCAAGGGATAAGATGTTACTGATAAGTAAAACAAAAGGATGGCGAAAGAATAACCAACTTTTGGCCAACCTTGGTGAGATGCTTGCCTACAGCCTAAATAGAGACTGTGCCTGATGTGGACCAGAGAGTCTTAGTCAGCGTCACACTCAGCCCTCCTCCATGAGCTTCTTTACAAATCCACAGGTCAGACCAGAGTCCTTGAGCCTGTATATCTGGCCATATCCTGTGGTCATGTGTAGGTAGGGTTGTGGGGTACCACTGGCTGAATTTAACACTGTATGAGCATGTAGCTCCTTTTCTAAATTGGCAAAGGGATGCTCTTGGTTTGGCCACAGTTGGAGTAAATTCTGAAAAAACAAACATTCTACCATTGTACGGCAGAGCAGAGGTCTCTCCAGCCAGGCGCAAGATGGCATATCGGTTTTGGAATTGTGTTACTCTGATAACCATTGGCCACAGTATTCTCCCTTTGTGCTTCTCATCACCGGACCTCTAAAGTACATCGTGAAGTCACCTTTGACTAATCGTTTTTAAGTGGTCACCACCAGCCTCTAATTTTATCACTTCAAACTTAGTGGCAATCTCAGTCCATAGCTCATCCATTAATATCTTGATGTTGCTAAACATTTTCTCATAAGCACCCAGTTCTTTTTGAGAATTGCGTTCCAAGGGTCGGTGTTCCAGCCTCCCCCAGGAAGGTCTGCCAGACTTGTTTTTGATACAAATGCAGTTGTTAAGGGACTTTGAAAGTCACAATTTCAGAAACACCCAGACCCAGGTAGCTCTGAAATTTGTAGGACAAACTTAAGGCTTATAATAATTACATTCCATCAGACATCACTTTTGAGAAAGAAACATAAGAGTTTTAAAAATCAAAATAAACACAATAGAATAGTAATATGTGGACCTTAGTTGGCACCCTTGGTCTTGGCACCCACAATAACCAATTAAAAAAAGTAGAAAGGTTGCAACTTTTCAGTTTAGAAATATTAAAACAGGAGAGAAATGTATCTAAAGCATAGTTTTCAAAAGATTTCCTGTTAACATGGGCACTTCGGGGCAAACATGTTTTATTTGGTTGAAAAATGCTGAGTATAAAGATAAAACAACCACGTATCTCGAAAGTAATTCCATTGGGTGTCTTTAAGTACATGAGGTGAGTTAAGGGGGGAGTATAGGTTAAGGATCACTGCTCCACGATGTACTAAGGTGACCTTCCATGAGGATTGAAACCATGGCTCTTGTTCTTCAAATCCATATGTCCTCATTAAATGCTGGAGCAGACAAGGCCCCAGAGTGTTTATGTGGGGCAGACGCCCAGGCTAAACAGGAAGGGACATGAGACCGTCACCAGGGACTTAGAACAGAGGCCCACATCCACAGGCCCTTTCACTGTGTTTCAGGTTTGCCATTGGTCTTTCAAATGAATGTCACAAATATGACCATAAGCTTAACACCTGTAAGTTACCACATATAGGTAGGGAATGCATCTATACCCTGCTGAGGATACATTTATGTTCACACCTGCAGTTTATGACAGTTTGAGCAGACACAATATTGTCCATGCAAGAGCTTATGTGAGCTGCTCAGACAGAAAAATAAATACTGTCAAAGCTGGTGAGGAGAGAAATGGAGTGTGTTTGAAGTCAGGGAGCTGCAGAGTGAGGCTGAGACACAGATGAATCATCCTGTTTCAGAAACCTGAACGAAAGCTTGTTAAGGACAAGTAATATGTGTTTGTGTGTGGTAGGGAAAACACAGTTCCAAGACTTGGCTCTGTGTGTGCACATAAGCCAGTGTAACCCTACACACTCCTCTGATGATGTCAGATTAGCATTAAGCGTGAGTTTAAGCCTGCATTTATATGTGTGTGTATTCAGTGCGGTGAACAAGATGTCTGGTATTGTTTTTTAGGTAGTAAGAGAAATGTAAACAGCGGAAGGTAGTGGCTAAGGGAGAGTGGAAGAACAGAGACCCATGCGTGGGTTCGTGTATGTGTGTGTGGCACAAGGATAATGACATCAGCGGCTGGGCAGGGAGTAGGTGAAGGGGCTCTGGTCAGTGTGAAAGTCGAGTTTGTTTCACAGACATCGTCCAACGGCACGCCATGCTCACAACAGAGCACTCAGCCAGTGGCAGAGGCTTGAGGACTAGCGGATGGTGGTCTGCCAAAGCTGTCAGCTCCACGGCAGCTCAAATGTTTTAGTACAGAAGTCTGGATTGAGAAAAGTAACAGCAAACACTGGCATTGAATTTCAGCATTAAAAAGTTTCCATCTTAACTTCATGGCCACATTGCAAATAAATGTTGTGTCCTTTTGATGCTTAATTGAAAATGTCAAGATAATTTTTGATAAATAACAGGAATGATCTCTTTAAAGTTGATTTTAGATTTGTTTAATTTTCAACAGCTCCACTCACAAAAGGCAAGTGAAGAAAACAAGGGAAAAAAGTTGAGTTGTGAACCCCTGAATCTGTGCTTTCAATGTGAATGCTGCCAATTGCTGCAGTGAAACATTGTGCAGAAATGGCCACCTGCTTTTTTTCCTTCAGATTCTATATTTAGTTATACCAGTCTACTGTGATGAGTGCTCATTTTGCACAATTATCTTTTTTGGGGGGAATATAATTGTTAGCTTAATCTCAGTGGAAGCAGACAATCTTTGTCTTTACATCAGCAGTTCTCTTTCAGAAGCTCTGATCAACCCAGGCTCACTGCTTATCATTTCACTATTTGCAGGGTGGTCTAGCTGGTAGAACTTTGAGTGTCCCAGAGGAGGAACCCATCAGTCCAGGTGTTGCCCCACAGCTGAATGAACCATGAGAGAGAAAAAGTAAAAAATATTCCCAACAGGAATTAGTGAAGTATCACTTTTACAGCAGTGTTTCTTCAAGTATTTCAGTAAAGATCATTAGTGTGGAATGAGATCCAAATGCAGACAGAGGAATAGTGAAACTTCTCTCAGGCAAAGGGTCATTGGTTCTCTTTCTCCCTCCATCAGAAGAGGTGGTCCTTGCAATTCTGTAGTCTGTCTTTGATCCTTCTTGTTCTGCTCTCCCTGCGATTCATTCTTCAGCCACAGACAAAGACTGTCCTTCCAACAAATGGAGCCGCTGCTTTTCAGGGCCAAGCGTCAGGCTGTTGAGAGATGGAGACAACAGGAGAGGAGCAGGGAAGCAGAGCAGAGGAGAGGAAAGGAGATGAGAGGCAAAGAAAGAAAAGTGGTGAAGAGAGGAGAGGGGAAGAGCACGTAGTTTCACCCACACCGGAGGTCCCAGGCAGCTCCCTACTCTCAGTACCCTACCTCCAGAAGGCCTCATTCAGAGACTCACCTAATGAACACTCCTGCCCTCATTCAGCCCCACAATGGAGCCCTCCACAGCCATTGAGCCCGTTCACAATGGAGAACATCGCCCCAATTAAACCCCAGAGACAATAAGTATGGGTAGGTGAAGGGGATGGAGGTGTGTTCGTAATATGTGTGCATATGAGGGGTCGAGCTGGGGGGTCAGCAGGGTAATGAACAGGCCCAATGTAGCAGATCTCATCTGAGGTCCACTGAAGTGCTGTTGCCTCTGATGTACTATTTGGATCAGTAAGAAGCAATTAGGTGCCCATTGCCAGCACATCCCATACCTTTGTCCTCCCCAAGCATATCTAGTGCATGTTTGCATGTGGGTGTTTAAAAAAAAAAAGGAAACAAATTGGAAGGGCAATGACAGAGTGCAAACACCAGTCAATGGAGGGTTTGCCAACAGAGCAGACTAAGAGAAAAGTAACCGGACCTCATTGCTTTAAAAGCACACATAATGTCAAAGAAGCCTTTCAGTGTTGTGATGATATACAGTATGTCCGACTGTTTTCTAGCTGTCAAATGGTTTGGAAAAAAGCAGTAGAGGAGGAATATCATAAGATTCACTGAACAATTTTCTGTTGAAAAAATAAATGACTTTACTTACCATTGAAAGTATGTTTGGAATCGGTTTATTGATCATTTACTTATTTAAAGTCACTGACTGAATCTTCATATTTAGACACTATACCACTGGTATTTGTCGTTAAAAGGTAAGCTCTGCGTATAGGACTCAAGCACTAAATACTGTATGGCTTTTTATTCTTATAACCAACAGACCAACAGAACCAAAATGTTGGGACTACCACTGTATCGTGGAGTAAAGTAAAGACAGCTGAGAGGGAAGGAAGTGCAGGGGGAAGTGCAGATTCTTTGCTTATATTGTTGTGTACATATACTCACATGATGAATTTTTGTTGGTGGCACATAAAGAAATGAGTTACATATCTATTCAATATTACATGAAATATTTGTTCACATCAGAGTTTCCCTACCATTGGGGGAAAAAGTTGAACACTCATAAAACAGTGTTGTGACATGATAATTTGAGGTCTTGGATGTTCTGACCATATTATCTACTTTTTAACTGATATTTGAGACTGAAATCGAGATTAGTCTTAAATAGGAAATATACAAATTAATGAGGGAAGAAAATGACAAAGAAATAGAAATATATATTTCTTGGGGGGGAAAAAAAAGAAAAAAGGCTAGATTCAAATATGTGGGCACGCTTTTACCAAAGAGCTGCAGAAACAAAGCACCAAACCACGCATATAAAAACTGTTTTAATGTGTCTTGTGCGAAGCGGTCCTCTGGTTTCCATTATGTTGTATGTCTAACTATTGACACTGATGCTCAAAATACTGCGTCTGCAGAGACGTGACATTTGACTGAGGCAGTTACAGGCAGGAAAGCCAACAAAGGCCAGAACAAAGGCAGGGGCTGGGTCATGATAATGCAGCTCTGAGCAGATCCCACTCATGAATATGGCAACTGTGGAGATGACAAGTAAAAAAAAGGTCTTTGTTTATATGACATATGCATATACTGTACTGTGTTGTATGTGCTTGTGCAACACATTGCTACTGATGTTCAAGCTCTATGATGTTAAGGCATTTCTGTATCTTTATCTGCATGTGTTCCACCCCAGCGGGGCCAAAAAGTCAATCAACAAGTCTGTCATGGGAGCAGGTTGAATATTCTGCCAAGGGATCAATACGCCTTTCCCCTGGGAATACTGCTTAGTCAGTTGGGGCATTACAAAGCTCCTTAAATCCCTCATACTGCCTTGACAGCTGTCAGCAGGGTACTTTTTTTAATGCATTTGTGTCCTCTTAGAATTTTGTTGAACAGAAATACATTGGCTGCAATGTCAGATGCTTAAATGCAGTTTATTTTCATTTTTGTCCGTTTAATTTATGCTTCTTTATGTCTCAACGTTACAACGCTGAATTTCGTTCAGCCAAAACCAAACTAAAGGCTTGGTTGAAATGGATAAGTGCTTCAAGAACCTTACCCTGTTTGTTGTTACCCGATTCTATAGTAGAAGCATTCAGCTTTGCGCTGGATTTTTCAATGACAACCTCATCTTACAGACAGTAGATTAATAGCTTTGTTTGTCTGTATGCATAGCTCCCCCATACCCTCTTAAGCTGCTCAGGAGCAATCACTTTCATTCTCTACCCGAACAGTTTTTTTTTGGTGGGGGGGGCTAGCTTCACTTTGTTCAGCATCTCATCTGCCCCCAATTTACTCTCCCAGTGACCTCCCAACCCTGACCTATCTGTGCAGCGTTCCTTTCTTTATTGCTGAAAGCCATAGTGTTTTCAAATGAAAAAGGACATAAATACTTGCTAATATTCTAGTGTCTCACTCGAGTGGAACTAAGAGTAGTAGTAAATCAAGAAGAGGAGTCCCACCACTGTGTCCATGTGTTGTGTGTCTATGAGACCCCTTTTTGTGTGTTTTTCTTTGAGAGTATGTCCCTGCTAAATGGCAATGGGTGGGTGGGTGAGGTGTTTCTCTTTTTTTTAATTTCTTAATCTCTATCATCTTCCTCACTGGTGTTGCCACAGACCTCCTCCTCTTTTCCTCTCTGGTTCCTGTGGCCTCCCAGTGCTTCCTCCAGCCATCAAGACGAAGGACTGCTGGGGGACTTTGACGATGGGGGTGAAGGTTTGGAGGAACAGGGTGCGTATCATGTTCTCCCTCTCTCTCCTACTACAGATTTATGGGGGTTCCGTCCTTCTCTAAATATTTGCCTTTCTCCCTGTACTGTGGGAGATTGATGGCCTTTGATGTGGGAGGGGGGGTTGGAGAAAGTGGAGGTGCAGAGGCTCAGGGTGTTGGGACGGAGGACGGGAGGAGTGTAGAAAAGGTAAAGGCTTTGGTCTGTGCTACTGCAGAGACTCATGGTTCATCTGATTAATGCGATGACTACAGCTGTGATGTGTCTTACAGATGTCTGTTCACTGGATCTTTGTAGTATTTAAATAATTTGATTGATCTGAATTAAATGTATTTATGTACACAACCTTTATGTGTCTTGCAATCTAGTACAGTATGAAACCAATGGCCTAATGATTTTACCATAAATATTCAGAGGTAAAGAAACAATGTCTGCCAATTGACTGTTCCATTGAGGATTATGCTGGAAAAACCTGAGAAGAGCTGCTAATAATAATCCCATTCAAAGTCAGTCATAAGTTATGAAAACAATCTGCTGCAATCCTTACTGTCATTCTCATCCAAATCTCATTTGAAAATAATGGGTTTCACATTCCCAAATCTTTGTCCAGATCCAGCAACTGTTGCATCATCTGGAGTTGAATTTGTCTGTTTACTTTTCAAAAAGCTGCCCTGGCTTTTACTCCCTGAACACTAATTGCACACTCCCAACAGCAAAGGCCAGTTTATCCCAGACAAGGATGTTTGTGTGCATGTAATTGCACAAGATAGCAACCCCATTCTCTCTATAATACTTTTGTCTAATCAGTCTAAATAAATCTTACATAGACTAGCAGCTGGAAAAGTGACAGCACTGTGAAAGCAAATAATTGCTTTGGTTATTAGAGCTGAAAGGAACATAAACAAGTGATTTTAGCTACCACAGTGGCAGTGCTGGCAACTCAATCTTTCTTTCTCTCTCTTGGTTGCTTTCCACCATTACTGATTCTCCATTTAATATGTGCCATGACACAAACACACATATCTGGTTTCTGCAACTACAGTGTCAATAGGTCATTGCATTGACTAACTGACTATTGAATAACTGTGGGTATACCCTAGTCCTAATGATTATCAGTTTATACTCTAACCGTAACTTAATCTTATTTCAGACTTTACTCAGAAATGATGGTTCGTCTTGTCAGGAACCAATGTTTTACCATATAAACTTAAATGTGTTTAATGGAAAATGTCCCAGAGAGATAATGAAGACTCAAGCACATCCTTTTAATATATTATAGAGATAGCCATTGAAAAAGAACCCATTTAACAACCACAAAACAAACGTTAACCATTACAACTAAAAGCTTAGCCCAAACCCTAAACTAACCCTGACTTCTTACCCAATTTTAAAATGAACCATTACTAAGTTTAGATCCTTAAACAGGCCTTTAAACGTATGTGTTTCAAAATTTCTATACCTGCAAAGTTGTAAGACCTTAAAAGAATTCTGTGGTCCCTGGCCACCCATGCCACCTTGCCCATCTCATCTTTTTCCAGTTCACAGCTCTGTCTTCGGGGAAACGCTGGAGCCTTACTTCTGCATCTCACTGATATTTTTGCCTTTCGAACATACACACACGTACACACGCAAACACATGTACACTCACAGACAACATATAAGTCAGGTAGACAGACATATATGTGA
The DNA here is from genome assembly GCA_037177035.1 of Craterocephalus eyresii. Taxonomy (NCBI): domain Eukaryota; kingdom Metazoa; phylum Chordata; class Actinopteri; order Atheriniformes; family Atherinidae; genus Craterocephalus; species Craterocephalus eyresii. The sequence continues at coordinate 17,694,910 of JBBBVT010000015.1, forward strand.
AATTGCAGACAAATTCACACAAACCCTGAAAACACAGCAGACTGTACACACATATGGTGTTACAAAAACACACACAAATGCTTCGTTCACCTCTGGTTCATATTTGCTTCCCCTCTTCCCAAGGCAGCCATTGCTCCAAAACTGCGCCGTCTTAGTGACAAGGAAGGGAAAGGGGAGGAACAGAGAGGTCATTCGGATGACTAATGGCAGAATTCACAGGAAACTCCAGGAACATTCCTCCTCAAATTATGCTATTAGCCGCTTTGGGGAGCAGAGAGCATGAATAAGCGAGAGTGCGATGGAGGCAGAGTTAAAAAAACAGGATTTGATAATATGTGTGTGCGTAGGTTGGGGAGCAGGAGCCTTAAAACAACAGAAACAGAAAGAGAAAGGAACTTGTAGCCATTTGGCCTCCTGTTCTTTAGTGGAATGTGGTGCAGTGGCATTTACACGTTCGCAGTGATTTATTGGCGCTGGCGTTACCCCCTCTGTCTCTGTCAATACAAGCCTCTCAGAGCCAGGAAAAGGCCCTAAGCCCAAGGAGACAGTGGGCCTGAGCTTTTCTCCCTCTCCCCCTGCACCTGTTCCCTTGGCGGGGGTAAATGATAGTCTGTAATTATGTGTGAAAGGGGCTCTGCCGGATAGTCAGTGTGATAGTGTCAATCCGCTAATGTTTTAGACTCTGTGTGATCCCATGGGCATGAGAGGGAGATCTGTCACATGGATATTTTTGTGTTTGTATATTATTATACTGGATTTACTTTTCATTATTTTAGTGATTGCTTTTATTATAGTACCTTTCTTTTGTAAGATTGTCCAGCTGTGGAGTGGGTGAAAGATGAATCAAACACCCAGCAAACAGAAATTGATTCCCTGAGGGAGACAATTAAAATCTAATGTTAATTGGCAGATTTTGTCCAGACTCGGATGATTATGCACTGCATTCCTAATGAATGTTGAAAAGGTAGCTTGTAGTAGTTACTAGCAGTAACTTGTATTCCAACTGAGCAATTGTCAGAGGGAGTTAGAAGACCATTGGAACAGGGTTATAATCTGCAGTAAAATAATGGATGCTGGCAACAGAACATTTTGAGCAAATTTTGCGACTAGTAGATGTAGATGTCCTGTCGGCACATTTGTAAAAATATCAACTAACTAGGAAGCTTTTGTTGCAAATCCAGTAACATGATGAGTTTTGTGTGTATGTTGAAAAACAGTCAAAGCTTTTACACTGAGCAAAAATTAAACTGATTAATTATTACAATTATCTTCCATCTCTCACATATCAGTAATATCAGAGTTGGGCAGCAAAAATACTTTGTGGAAAATGTTGCATTTTATAACCGGTATTTATGTCTGTGTTATATGGTTGAAATCATAAAAAAATATATTATTTATTTTATATCCTAACTGTAGAAACATATGGTTAACTTCTGTATTATTAAGTTTAATAGCTGTTAATCTATGCAAACTTTTCAGCAGCGCTTTACATTTTATCTCTGGGTCAGGTTTCTTTGCCACACAGTCACTTAACTTGAAAGTAGCTCCAACGGGACGACTCAGTCAGTTATTAAATATAATTTCTGTCCTCCAGGTAGCAGTTTTTATATTTTGTGGACAGCAGATTATTGTTCTAACTTAAGAAGTTTTAGATGTCTTTGCCATAGGAAAATAGAACCTTCCTCTGCTGCACCACAGAAGGTACAAGAGGGAGGAAAGGAAGCCACTTAAGTGTATGTAAGGCATGCTGCTGTGGCAGCCGTAGTGTGGGAAAAGACTGTTCTCTCACTCATCCATGAGACAGACAGGGAGACAGGAAAGGTTGATCCAGTTTTGCCAGGAAATGTGTCCGTATTGTTTAAATATATATATATGTGTGTGTTTGTGTGTGGGCGTGCGCGTGTATGTCTTGACAGCATACAGTATATACAGGAAACCGCAGTAAGCTAACATTTATCTCCATAAAATGAGGGGAAGATTTTGCTCCACCTGCCTGATACAGAGAAAATCACAAAGCGCAGCGGTCAACGGAAATAACCAATGATTACTTCGGTCACCACTAACTTTGTGAGCCATTTGACTTTGTGTCTGAGCATGTGTGTGTATGTGAGAGAGAGAGGGAGATTGTCTAGCGACACTATGTGAGTCACAGAGAGGCTGCAGGTGATTGGTCAGGAAGTAGTCATGTTATTATCTCTAATTGAGGGGTAATTGTGGAGCTGAGTTTACCGTATGGTACGTGTAAGTGTGTACGTGTGTATGCGTATGTGTATCTTTCTATGTGTCTGTGTTTGTGTTTAGGTGTATGCAGAGTGGAAAATTACATTACAGTTTGGACTCGCTGTGATTAAAAACAAAACTGTGTAAACAGTGGGCTTTAGTGTGCAGCAGTTGGAATGGCTAGATGGCCTGTATCCTGTGTGTGAGATATCCTGCCACTATGGACCTGCAGACATGGTGAAAACAGCCTACACAACTCATTTAATCTGCTGGATTTAGCCAGCTTATTTATCACAATTAAACCGATAAGTTTCTTAATTTCTTATTATTAGTGCCAGATAAGCCATATTAAAGGAATAAGCCTAAGCTGAGCTTGTCATTGAAGGTAAAGTTTCCAACATCATACACCTATGCTTCTTCATCATTTGTGAAACTTTACAGTTTGTTTTACTTGAAGTGTTTTACAAAATTGTGTCTCATGATGGCAGATTTAGTGGCACTTGAAGGAATAACCTGATTGTCTCATGAAGCCAGTCAAACCCTGCTGATGAAAGTCAAATTAAGCCTACAGAACTCTCAGGTCCATGTCTTGAATTCTGTTGGTTTTCTGCTAATTATCTGTACTTTCTTCACCTGAATAATGTATCTTTATAATCTCTCTCTTTTTTTTTCTTATTTTACTTTTTGCTGGAAAGGTAACCAGCACAGAAGCACAAAACATTCCTTGTAGTATTAAAGGAAAAGAACAATATAGAGGGGTTGAATGGGCATGAGTCATCGGAATATCTTTATTCTCCTGCAAATCAGTATTGCATGGGCATGAGATCTTTAAATTGTGGTCATGGGTTACTAAGACGTGGAAATAAGTTGTCAAGTTGCGGGCACATTTTCATTAGTTAGTAGCCGCCAGTTTCATTATGTGATAGACCAGTTTGAAGAACAGACTTTTGAATGTCTGTCTATTACGTTTTAAATTGTGCATTTTAAATGATGACACTACTTGACCACAAGGGATAGGATACTTTGATTCCTTCTAGGAATAAAAAATTTGTTTGTACATAACAATAGCCCTATGATACTATACGATAATATGCCATTCTTGGACATTGAAAAATGATGACCCCTCTATTTGTTCCATTCATGTCATAAGCTTGGCTCTGCAACCGAAGATTATCTTAGAAACCTTTCCCTCAATGCCTTCTGCCTAATTTAAACCCTTGAATTCATCCAACATTGTGCGGATTCCCACATACTCTGAGCAGGAATTTGACTGAGGGTGATCATTTAGATACAAAGCTTCCTATGATACATGTATGTGCATGCTTATCTACGTATACATACGTGCTTATATGTGTGAAGGGGAAAGGTGGGAGGATGGTCATCTACCTCTACTCCATTCAACTTCAATGTCTCCTCTGTTCCCTAACTCTCTCCATAACCATTAAAATGCCATGCTGCTTCTCAAAACTGTCTACCCTGCTATCCCCTCAGCAAGCTTTTTGTGGCTCGGAGAAGAGGCCCTGAAGCCGGCAGAGAGAGATGGGAAAAAAACAGGGGCAGGCCAGCTTCTGTTGTTGACTGGTACCATTGTGTCAGACCTCTGTGAGCACCTCCTTAACATCACGAGACCCAGGGGGCTTCCAAAAGCGCTCTACTTTTAACTCCTCCTGGTTCACTCATCCTACCATCATTGTTTCACAAATTATGACTCAACTCCTCTCCCAACATACATCTGGGGTTTGTGTTGACTATTTTGAAAAGTTTGCATATAATTAAGCACAATGCTTTGTATAAAGCAAAGGGATCTTCAGACATTTTACTCTAGAAGGGCCCCGATGCATTCAAGTAGTCTACTACCGTAGTATTATAATTAGTTTATTTCTATTTGTATATATTAGAATGCCTATTATGCACAGTGCTCATTTTAAAATAACTGTATAAACTTTTATGAATACTCAAAAGACTTCTTCAAAACATTTCTTGAACAAAATTTGACCCATTAGACACTTTTTACACCCATAGTCATGGACACTGAAACATTTTTGTAGCACCGTAAATGTTTTTTGGAGTAAATCCACTTTTCCACATTGGACCAGTGCAGTTTCTGTATGGAAAAGAAAAGAAAATGCAATCCAAGAAATGTAATGCAACATCTTGTTATTCTGTTTTATTATGATTAAATCTTCTGGAATTAAAGCATGTTAGGTGCTAACACCTGCAGAAGTCTGTTACTCTGACATTATGCACCCATAAAACGGGCGATAATTGCAAAGCCCTCAATGTGTAGAGCTCCCCACCATCCCCTCTCCCTCTTTCCCCGCGTCCCTCTCTCCATTCACTCAGTAAGAGCCAGCGATGGTGTCATCGTAGCGCGACTGGTGGTGTGACCTCACAAAGCAGGGGGGATGCAGGGATGGGGTTGGGGGGGGGGGGGGGGGGTTGGAGGGTAATGGGGTGAGACAGGCTGTTGTCGAGTGATCCAACCCCACTTGGCACCACTCTGCTCCCCATCGTGTCCTTATCCCGGGGTTCAGGGTGTTTCTAGCTTCTCAGATGCTCCTTGTCAGTTCAGTTTCTGTAGTTTTCAAGCTGTTTTATTTGAATGAAATCATTGTCACGTTTCTTTCATTATCTTCAGGATAATGCTCTGTTTTCTCCATGTACTGTCGTATGACTCATAAATGATGTAATTAACAAGGAGGAACACATTTCACACTAAACTAGTATTTTTTTAAATAATCATTGATAGCTGTGACTGGAAATGGGACTTTTAATTTCAAATAGGTGATTCTGTCCTGTGATGAATTCTTTAAAGACAGAAAGCAGATCTTAAAGATTTATTATCAAACAGCTTGGCTGTTTGAGTGTTATTTAATGTTTGTACTTTACTGTTTATGTCAGAAAACGTTACTAAAACACATGACTGCACTTCAGAAAAATAAAAATGAGGAATGCACAGCAATTTTCTGCATTTTTTTACTTGGAAAATGAAAGAGTCATAGCATAACTGGTTGAGTTCTGCTTTGGCTGTAATGTGATTTGGAGCTTTGGTCTCTATGCATGTGCTGCCATTGGCTGCCGTACTTTGTGAAACACGGATTTATATGACCGTGTGGAGGGTTTTGGTAGCAGTTGACAATCCAACTACAGGACCCCTCTCCAGCATCAACCAGCTCAGTCCCCTGGCGGCCATTGCAGAGGTTTATCCAGCTCTGTGCTGCATCCAACCCACTGAAGGGAAAGAATTAACAAAAGTAAGTCTTCCACCGAGTTCTCCCTCTCCATTTCTCTCTTATTACTCTCTCTTTTGCATGTCTTCCACTTTTTCTTTGTGACTCTCCACCCTTCTCTCGCTGATACTCAGCAGGAAATGTTATCATGAAGAGAGGGATGATAATAACGAAGCAACTGCAAATCACACTGATTGTCAGTGCTGGACCTGGCGGATGGGTAGTGGGCTAATGTAACTGTCCAGGCCCTTGTCACTGTTGATATAGGCTCTTCACAAGGCGAGGTGATTTAGCTAAAAGCTATCTGTAGGCCAAGTAATTAGACACACCATTCAGGGTAGCATTAGTGCGAGCTCTGTCACTGTGGCCCTCACACTGTGTGTGAATACAAACACACAACAGTCGCACTCATAAACACATCTCACTAAGGCATTATCAAGCCACTCTGGGTGTTATTCAAGCCATTAGCGGGGAGCAGGATGTTCTAGGCTTGGAACAAGTGTGTATGAATTTCTGTGTGTTTGTGAGAGAACTTCACGTGTGTCGCTCTTTCTGTTCAGGTGTTCTTGTTGTGTTTACCCTCATATATCATCACCGCTGGCTGTTTTCTCCCGCTGACACACGCAGTCTAAGATCGAGTTGAGGTAGTGCAACACACTTGACTTCCCTAAAGCATCCCTGTTCCCCATCTCCCACTATGACACCATGCACTCCCATTAAATCAATTAAACCAATCCGACACTCAACTCAAAACAGACGGGGCAGAGCAGAGCAGGCACTGTGCCCCCCCGTTCAATGTGTACTTCAGTGGGATTCTAACCTAAAACCCATGGAAATTGGACTGAAGTGTGCTGGATTGTCTAGCTATACTCACTCCAGGATAATGCCTTCTGTAGAGGCTTGTTTACATTTGAGACCTTGAGATGAATAACAATATGTCCAGTCTGATTTCTATTTTTTTTAACAACTGTACCATCAGTCGGCATAGAAGAATGAATGACATTCACGACCAATCCAAAGTGTGGATACCCTTTCACTCTTTATAAATTAGCCTGTGTCCAGTTGATTGTGACTCACATGACGCATGTCATTCTCTGATGAGTAATTCATGAATTATGTCAAAATATTTGACTTTGAATAATCAGCATCAACATACAGTCAAACTTTGTAACTACTAGCCTCATATTGTGTAAGTGTCCTGACCTCAGAGCATTGGGACAGGCAGTACATTGTGAGGTAGTCACAATGCAATAAAAGACTTTTAATTCTCATTAATGTAATGTAATTGTATCATTTACTAAAATTTAGCTAAAAGAGTTGTTGTTTGCCTCAACATCCAGTCTTTCCTTTTTACAGGTAAGCTTGCGATTGGATTTATAACAACAATCTATCGATACACTAAACTACATATTTTACATGACATTTCCAACCCAACTGAAAGATTGTGCTATTTACTCAAATATATTTATCTGGGTTAATTTCAAAGCTAATTATTTTGTAGATTTGATTTACATAGTCAACACGTTTTTCAAAGACAAATTTAGCATGTAATATTTCTGTATTATTTTCTCACCACTACCCACTTACCCTAAACATGCATTTTCACTGATGTCAAGTTGTTAAGATGTCAGCCATGACTATGATTCTCAGATGTCAAGAGACTGTAAAACAGTGACAACCACTTACAGCTATTAATACAACTGGTAGCATTGTTGTTGCGGTAGCTTTACCCTGCAAGGATCCGGATGGCCTGAGGGAGGTTTGTGTTGAAGTAATGCAAGTGGAAAGCCCTAAAACTCCCTCCTAAAATCATTCCCTCTCTCTTTATTTTCCACTGTGCTCCTCTCTCTCCCCACCTCCCCTCCTCATGCTGCTCCCCTGTTTATGGGGACACCGGACTCCCTGCCAGTTTGTTTTAAATTTGACCGTGCAGATGTTTCTCTGGGTGACTGACTTTTATAGTTTTGAAAAGATTATATCAGCTTTCCCTAAGATTGTGTTACTGTATTTAAAAATGACTGGAAAGTGAAAAAAAAAAGAGGGACGGGGGAGAAGAGAGAGGGGATTTGCGCAGTGGGAAAGGGAGGGGACACGATGGGGTCTGTAGGTCTCTAAATCCAGAATCTCCTCCTCAGCCTCAGCGATACAAGCTGGACGGGGAGTTGTCAGGGAGCAGTAAGGATTTAGGAGGATGAGGGAGAGATGGAGATCACTTGGAGGAGGTTAGAGTTCACAGCAGCTCGGTTTGGCTTACTGCATTAGACACAGATTCTTTCTCATTACAAACGACAACACTAGCATCAAATCCGAGGATATTGGTTTTTGATAGGCAGTTGAGGCAAAACACATTCAGGTGGTTTGTGAGCAAGACAGTTAGTTTTCTTTTTCCCATTTCAGACCCTCTTTAGTGTTTAAAATGTGTGTCTCTGCAGGAATCTTTTGTCTTTTCCTCTGTATATCCATGGAACGCCTTCACCCTTTTCACTGCTAAGCAAAGGTCAATTGCTCCAAGCACGTGGAAAGTAAAGTCATAACATTTGGTACAGGATTTCTAACTGAATGTGGACAAGAAAAGACCTGTTGAAGTGTGCACAGATGGTTAAAAGAGCACCTCAAAAACATATGGACAAGATGTGTCTATTTGGAGTAGATGACAGTAGAGTTATATAATGAAGAAGACAGAAATTAAGTGAAATAAAGTCTACAATCCTGACATTAGACAGGTATTTCATTCACATTCACATGAATCAGTTAAACTATTCATCCAGATTCTCAAATAGGAGGTAAAACTCATTGACTACAACTCCTAAGGTTTCCTTGCAAAACATGCAAAATAGCAACAGTAACTATATTTGTAAGATTAAAGAAATGGCAGCCAGCCATTCAGTCTGGCTCACACTGTAGGTCCAAGAACTTTTAATGAGAGATGAAGAAGGGCGATGTGGAGCTTTTCTTCACAGCTTCAGCCTGTTTGTTTAACAAGGAGCTTGGGTTACATTCATTAAACGCTGGGCTTCTGCTAAGAGTGTAATGCACACGTTATCAGACTGCATGGCAGAGACGGTTTTGCCCTGCCGGCTGCTCGCCCAGTGAGCTGGCTGACTCCCTGTGTGCCGCTTGACTGATCTGATGGGCCCGGGGGATTACTGAAAGATCAAAAAGCACAACATGAACCTTACTCAGACAAAATCAAAATTTATATCGAGGGTTAATGAATGATTAGCACAGGATGAGTAACACAGGAAATAATACTGTTCCAATGACAGTTTCGCAATGTTACAGACTGGGTTAATTACAGTTTCAGTTAATTGTCCATCGGTTCCAGTTGTGGTTCCAGTGCATGTAGCAGCATCAAAACAGCTCTTAACATTAGAGCTATACTTACTTGCTGCATGAGAGGAAATTGGGCTTAGCGGTCGTAATTTTCTTGCTGCGGTCGCCCACCAGTGCTGAGGAATTGCATAGGAAATACTGAAGGACAGGACAATGACTACAGAGGCTGTGGTGGACTTACTGGCACCCTGTGTGACCTGCCGTCTAACTAATCCATGCGGCCGAATCACCAGTGCCTCCTACTGTAACTCTCAGCTTGTGAGGTATTGGGGTGAAAAGTGTAGATTACTTCACTGTGCTCAGCTTGAGATACATGATATGTTCACAGGCTCTATGTGGCAGAGTCAGAAGTGCAGCTGGAGCTATTTCATACAATACTTTTGCTTAAAATACACAAACTGTGTGAAATTTGGCACCCTAATGTTCAGACTGCAACCTTTTTTTTTTTTACTTTTTTTAGGATTTTCCTACCAGCATTACTACTGCAGGTGATCAAGTTTCTTTTTTTGTCCAGAAAAATATAATCCTATTTAATGTACCAAAAGGTGGGGTAACTCATTTGGAGACAGATTTTTATTTATTCACGTATTTATTTTATTTTTAAGTCGGAACACACCAGACCATCAGTGTTTATCCCAAAACTACTGCAGCTCAAATGTATGGCTGTGCATCGCTGGCAACAACACAGACATTTCATAACTGAATCATTAAAATGTCATGGAACGTCACCAGAAAAATGAAATGATTGAAAATAGTAAAAACTAAATCAAGCTCAGGTTTTATAAATAACCTAAAAATCAATGAGAAAGAAGATAATAAGGAATCAGCATTATAACAAACCACTGTATTTGAGTGTATGCTGCCATTTGACATTACCATGATGCATCATGAATAAATATGTCCAACATTCATCCATTTTCTGTACCGCTCAATCCAATCCAGGGCCACGGGTGGGCTGGAGCCTATCCAGTAATTATCAGGCAGGAGGCGGGGTACATCCTGGACAGGTCACCATTCCATCACAGGGCCATCACAGAGACACAGACAAGCATTCACACTTACACTCGCCCGCAGGCAGCATTTAAAGTGACCAGTTAAAGTCACATGCATGATTTTGGACAGTGGAAGGAAGCCATACACGGGAAGAACATGCAAACTCCGTACAGAAAGGCCATCATTTCAGCTGGTTCCCCAGCTGAACCAGTAACCCCCTCTGGCTCAAACTCTGTCCAGGGCTCGAACCAGTGACCAGTCTTTCTGTGAGCTGAGCATATGACAATTATAAGTAGTTAATAGAAATAATTTGCGTATGAACAAGCAAAACACATTTTTCGTTGTGTTTTTAGAGGGCTCACCCAAAAAGGAAACCAATTTTGGTCTTCAGCATGCCAGTCTGGGTTAGAAAAAAATTTACAATCATTTTTGCATTTCCTTCTTTCAGTTTTAGCATTTCTATTCCTGATTACTGACCAAAAAGAAGAAGAAAAGGGAATCGGTTATTGCCTTATAGTGAAAACCTGTTTTTCAAAGCCACTGGAATCTGTGGGACACACACAAGTTGTCCTTGTTATAATTTTTTAAAAATTCAATCATTTGCTACACATGGATCTAGTATTTGAGAAGTATATTGTGTGGGGTGAAACAATCAGTTGACTTGATATAGACATGTTTTTTAACTTCTGTTCCACAACCACTAAGGTTAGAAACAAAAAGCATCATGCAGATGTTAGTTGTGCCACCATCTCTTCACTTCGCCCCTGCTTTTGGCTCCTTGAGAAGGAAGCAGGGGTTGATAGTTTGCAGTAATGTACATGCAGAACCCAACCTGATTGTCTTGGAATAGATGAAAGGGGGCATATCTGCCTTGAACTTTGAGTGGCTTCTATCTTTTTATCATCTCCTGTACTATTCACCCCCTCCAGACTACTCAGAAACGAGGAAGATGGCAGAAGAGACAAAGAGCCTGCACCTCCGCTATCTTGCCTTCCCTTTGTAGCGCTCTCTGCGTCGCTGTTAGTCACACATGATTATGCCCTGTCAACGGCCAACCAAGTGTTGCTATTTGCCAGTAATAGCATGACAATCAGTGTCAATCTGTGTTGGGCTCGAATGTTGCTCATACAGTGTGCCCTTTCACTGTGTTTTACATATGGTTAGCATACACAGATGCCCACTCTACTGATTTTTATACCTGTACAGTCATGAGAAGATGTACAATGCGCACATATATACTGTATGGATCCATTTGTGTAAATACTCACTTGAAAGATTATTTCAGCTTTCATGTAAAGGATACAGTTTGCACTTGTTAAATCAGTAGATTTCTTCAAGTGAGTATGCTGCTTCAAATTGTTTTTCAGATCAACAACGAAGATGAGAATGAGATGAGGGTTCAGACAGACCGAGGGGGGATTCAATGCAGTGAGGAATCAATGTTCATCTTCTTTGAGTGCTTCTACCTCACCTTTAATCTATGGAAATGTATGGACCACATGGAGGATAATTGTAAAGTGAGCTTTGACCACTGAAATCTTTCAAGTGCTTGTTCCAGAAGGAGACACAGAAAAGGCCGCAGAGTAATCACTGCGGGTTCACTCTGCTGATGACGGGGAGGGAATTAATTTACCCCGGAGAAAAACAAATTAAAGCTCTACTCAGCCCAGCGCTCTGTCACACAATAGCATATATAAATATTTTATCTTGGGCGATCCAGGTTGGCAAAGGTTTAGTACATCTCCATTTACACAAGGGTCTGCTCTCCAAGCTGTGGCCTTCGCTTCCCTCTAAGCTCTACTCCTGATGAGTGCCTACTGCCCTCTCCTTCACCTCCCTGTCTTCTTCTTTTCACTTTCCTCACCACCTCTCCATCTCCCTACAACATCATTCTTCTTAATTTCTCCTCTCTCTCCATTCTCCACATTATCTCTCATTGTCTGCTTAATCATTACTTCTACTGCGTCCCTTGTTAAAAACAAAGAATCTAAATATTCAGTATTAGACTGAATTTGCATGGCTCCAGCATCTTAATTCCCTCTGACACAGACATATCACTTGTTGACATACAGTTTAAAGTATGGTGTGAAAAACGGGATTCAGCTGACACAGTTGAAAATGCCATAGTGATTTATGGACTTGTGCATAAATCAAGTTTGGGCTGCTGTGTATTATAGAAACAACTTTCTTTCCTATTTAAAACTGGAGCTCTGATCCTTCTGAATGTTTTGGATTGTAATAAATTTGCCCAGGCAAAAATGTGGGGTTTGTTATTTCAGCATCCTGTTTCACTCGCTTTCCAGCTGAACAATAAAAAATAAGAGTGTGTCATACTATATTATAGGAAATAGAATAATATTGTAAAACAGCCTTCCACTGAATTGGACCTAATTTTGGTTTTGCTCCTTGTGAAGGAATATTTTCAGTTATGAGTCTCCTGAATGTGATTTCTAGCCCACAGCTGCATTGGTACGGTGTTGATCAAATTAATAGAAATAACTGCCGTGTTTGTCTTCATCTAAAATTAATTTCTGTTTGTACCAGTATGTTGGCCCCCTGGTAGAATTGACCTGGGTTTGTTTTTCCACTGATTGGCTAAATTTTATCATTTTGTCTTGGTCATGAGGGTTGAACTTATACTAATACATACTTCAACTTTGAACCATATAGGTGCGTAGTAGTGGTTTTAACTATGAGGCTTTACTTATAAATGAATATATTTTTCAAACTACACATGAGTGCTCTTCTAGAGATTTTGCCTTTTGCTGATTTATTCAGTGTTGTTTTGCCTGCAGTGCAAATTACAATTTTGTATGAAAAAACATTCATAACGCCATTTTTCATAACATTAATTTGAACAATCCAAAAATTTTGAAATAGTCGTTTTAATTCAGAGGCTTGGCAAACATACCTAAATACTTCACCAAAATACCCTTTATAATTGAATACGCGCTTACTTTTAATTCAAGTAATATTTTCAGTTTTTACTGCAAGTTTTCTGTGAGTAGAAACAAATCTCCATACTTGCAGCATTACACAACTCCTACTTGCGTTGAATGAGCGTGTTGTCGTGTTGACGTGATGTTGTTTTTGTGAGCAAAACAAGGTAATTAGAGCCCCGGCAAGCCGAGTAATGACCACGGAGCGGAGTGAGCGAGCGAGGACATGCTGACACCCACAGCGAGAGACAGCACGCGCCCCTACTCGGCGTGTCCCGCCTCACAATAATGAGGCTCGCGCTCTGATGAGAGGGATTTAATGGATTTATAGCAGTGGAGGATTCCTGTGGGTCCGCAGGCTCTTTGCTTCGCCAACTGGTAATAAATTGGTGAGCCGCCTCCACATTAACACGAACCAAAGAGAGGAGAAAAACTCAGTCTAAACTGCTTTCCCACGGATGTGATGAAAACAGGTAGTTCAGGCCAACACAGATGCAGCGCAGCGAAGTATAGTTCTGTAGTTTACAGCGTTAAGCTGGTTTACTATAGCTACAAATTAGATGTAGGCCATTCGGCTCCATCACATTAGCCTAAATAGTGCCTCTACTTCATTGGATTCCAGATTAAACTGTTGTTCCTGATGTTTACCGAGCTCAGTCTTTTGAGATAAGAGTTTTATTTTATTTAAAAGTAAATATTAGAGTAAATTATACATCAATTCATATAAACAGCTAATTTAATTGGTTGAATAATCGTTCACCTGATTGACAAAAAATTCACAAATCCTTAGAATGATGTACAGTATTTGTCGCTTTTTTAAGAATAGTAAATTATCAGTCATATGATAAAGCACATAATAAGCAGGTTAGGTCATTAATATTAATAATAATAATTATTATTATTATTATTAATATAATAATAACAACAACAATAATAATAATAATAGTAATAATAATAATAATAGCTAAAATACTAAATGAGAGGAAAAAAAGCTCCTTTATGTCCAATTTAAACATCTTCAATGCAAAGTATGGGTAATAATCTGATTTATTGCACGTTTGTAGACTCAGGGACCATATTTCTACATAAAATATTTGTATTTTCAAAACGGAAGTACATTTTCTTAATAAACTTATTAACATTCACGATTCAGGAGGACTTTCACAATTTGTTGCAGCTCGTCTTGGGTGTATCACACCATTCTCCCAAAGAGACAAACTTTTCCAGCTCTCCTGCAACCTGAAGATGATAAAGCTGATATAGAGTAGATTGATATACAAAGGGATTGAGTACTTTCAGAGTGGTAATACTGATATTTACTCTCTAAGTTATGAGTAAACTAAATGTCTTTCAATGAAAATATTTTTGAAAAATGACTACATGGTTACCTCAGATAAATATAACATCAGACCTCAATTTGAATTGTATTACATAAAATATAACAATAAGAAAAAGAGCTAATATTTGTCTTGATGATTGTAGTTTTGGCGCATCTTAAAGGTCAGGAACACTCATTTTTATTCACTTCAACACTTCTTATAAATGTTTCTGGTAGAAAAGCTTTGAATGCAGAGGCACAATCCTCAGCTTCAGATGTCTGCATTTCTTCTTTGATTCAACCTTTTCAGACTGAGCCTCTAACAAGCTGTCATTGAGTCCCAATGTCCTCTGTATTGGTAATCAATAGGCATATAGTCTGCTAATTCATAGTTAATATGTCCATTGATCAGGTGTCCTCTGGGACAGGACAGCACTTAAGCCTATTTTAACATTAAGTCCTTAATGCCATGTATCTTACTTGGTATGCAGTGATTTAACTCACAGTTGATACTAAAACAATGCAACTGTAAGTATATGCCTTATTCTATGTGCTTTATTTTTATTATGTGTGACCAATTCTCCTTTCTTTCCTTGCAGGACAAAAATTCCTTAACAAAAGAAACATTAAGTGTCTCCTTGTTTATTCCTGTGCTCACTCTGTATTTATTCACTTCTGTCACTCATCTTTTTTCCCCTCCCTCCACCTCCTTCTCCCCTGCGGCTTCTCTCACACACAGCCGCAGAAATGGCGCTGCAGCAGAGGGAGAAAGATCTTGGTGACCATCTGAAACCAATTATGGCAGCTCTGCAGCCACCCAGAAACTCAGTGACGGATGGGGATCTTTGTATTTATAGCTGGGGTAATTGGCAACATTCAGACATGCACACACATAACATGTGCACACAGCACAAGGAATAGACACTTCCAAATGTACACACAGTTAGTGCAGTCTCACGTTGTGTTTACACTCAGGAATAGACATCACACACACACATGCGCAGGCCTCACAGGCAGCAGAAAAGGTGCACAGTGCCTCGGCGCAAGCAGGTCTTGCATGCAGTTAAAGTGACGCACCCTGTTTATGAATCAGAGACCTTTGTCATGGGAAGACAAATAAGGCTCAAGGATGGTCAGAGAGGCATGTTTGTGTTCTCCACGGTCTAATCAGAGCTGATGTTTACAGCCGATCCTGCAGTCAGGACAGAGGTTGTACATCTCAGCTATCTGTCTCGACCTGTCAGCGCATCAAACCTGCATGTGAAAACATACACAAAACACATCTGCCTCTTGTTAGGCGCCATAAATGGCTGCCATGTGGTCTGCTGATAAATAAGCCGGTCTATTTATTGGAGCACAACAAATTGGCTACAAACATTGACAAGAAATTGAAGAACTATAAATATTGCTACGTGATGAAATCTTTAAACATGCTGCAGGTATTTTACGAGGGATCCGCTTCTTTGCCTTTTTTTTATGCAGTGGGAGGTATTTCTTTTGACTGCTTTCTTCTTTCACACACCGCCTTGTTAAATAGGTGGGGGGACAATGGCACTCTCACACTAAGCTGCTCCAGGGCTGAGGGGTGAGTAGAAGCCTTGGCCGCACTAAAGCTCAGCAGATCCGACACTTGAGAACGATAAAGAGCCCTGTTACACCCGAACTCTCAGAGAGACGTAACCAGAAATTCCTGAATGAATCGGCAACAGACAAGCCCTAAACCCCGTGTAATTACATATTTGGAGTTTATCGGGGTTTATGCGAAAATGCACGAGTTTCCCTTCCCTGGTGGTCCTTAAACACATCCATATGTCCAGCATGTTTCCATTTCTGCTCCTCCCTCTGCTCTGTCTCCCTTTCTCTTTCTCTTTCCCTCCGCCTTTATCTTCCTCCTCCTATTTTCCCTCCGTGAAGAATGGCTGTGGCGTACAGATGGATGATATGACCCATTGGAGTGGTGTTTTCCTATTGTTAAGTTGTTGTTGACTCTCTAGACTCACAGTGTGACAGATCCGGTTTGGTGTTTTGGAATGCGCTGAGGCCATCAGCACCGGGCCCCGGCTCTTGGTGCACTGTGTGCAAACATAGGAAGCCGCAGCCTTTCCACATCGCACAGGCTGGAACACACGCACTAACGCGGGGAGGCCTTCTATCGTGTGTGGGCCACTTTTTCCATGTCTTTTCCTCCCTGTCTCAGTCTCTCTCTCTCACTTCTCTCTCTGCTTTTCCCCTGCTTGGGAAAACCGATCTGTTTTAAAACACGTGCTAAATATTACCATATTTACATTTTCCTGTTTCAAGAAGGCAGCAAAGTGGGAGTGTGTGGTGTAGATTTTTCCTCTTTTTTTTTGTCTTAGTCGAGAGGGCTCAGTCTGGGGTTGGACTCTGTTTGAAACTTTAAACCTTTTTCATGCTTATTTGTTTTATGATTCTGCAGGGCACTGTGTTTACACTGAGAGTGCAACATCTGGATTGGATAATTTGTTGAGAATTAACCGAGCTTGAATGCTTATCAGCCCCATCTGATTATACATCTGTTTGATCTTTTGTGCTTTTTTTCCCCCAGCATTCATTAATTTTAACCAGCTCATTCACTTTCTGCTGTGCATTTTAGCAGAGATAGTTTTTTTTTCTGACAAATGGGGATTAACTAGTGCAGCATTTACTCTAACCCTAAGCGCCAGCAGCAGACCTTTCAAGCTCTGTCACAGCTATACAGAAGCACTTGTCTTCTGTGATGGCTCATTCCCAATTGAATCTCACCAGTATGGTTTGATTTCCCAGTGGCAACAAAGATTAGTGAAGTGGGCATGTCAACAGCAAAAACTGTGAGTGGTTTCATTAAAAGAATGCATTAACTGATAAGAAACCCCCTCCTTCGAATAACGTAAGGGTAACCCCAACCCCTAAGGCCAAACAGTGTCAATAAAATGTATTTAAAAATTAGAGTAACTCTTTGAAATTTAGTAAAGAGCAAAGACAGTTCAGAGAGCTTTAAGTGAGTGAAAGTGTTTTTTAAAAAATGAGAAAAATAAAAACAGGAGAACAAAGAAAATGCTTGACATGCTGATGTAAATCAAAGCAAAAAACATGACAAAAATAGGTAAGTGAATGCCCCCATATTTTGTGGATTTTATCTGAATTTTATTTGATTTGAGCCAACTGTTGTGATAAATTGCTTAATCTGCTGCCATGATTGAGTTTATGTTTATAGTTGCAATATCTTGTTTTCTTTGCACAGTATTTTTCTGCTTTCTCCTCTCCTTCTTCTTGTGGGTTTTATTGGCTGAAACTTGGAGAAAAAATACGGCACTCTATCGCACTAAGTAGATGGATGGACTTGCTCGTAGTAATTGTTCTGCCATGTAGAGTAGCATTTACATTACATTACATTTCTACAATTAATTTTTCATGCATCTAGTGCTTCTAATTTGGGCTTCTGTCAAGGTCTGAACACATGAAAGTCAAACATCAAAGTTAAAGTATCAACACAAACTTAAACCCCTTAACAATAACTCAACAATAAGTAACAATAAGTACACGATACAACATTTATTCCTGGCTTCTATTAATGCTACTTCGTTCATTTGACTAAAATATGTCACCTCTATCATGCTTTATCTTCATTCTGCAATCCCTTACAAAGCTGCCTGCCGTCCCATGGGTGATCTGCCTTGTTCCCTCTAATCTGGCCGAGCCGCTGTGATTCCATCACTCCCATTGAGCCACACAGAAAGATTAGTTAGCCTCTACGTACAACAGATGTGTCCAGAGCTTGATTTGTGTGTGTTTTATTGACTCTGGCCATCTGTTAATACAGTTGCTGGTTTCTCCTCTTGTGTTTGTTGATGCACACAGACAGGGGAGCTGAGTGCCAGAAGAAACATTAAGCAAAGGAGAGATTAGAGATAGAGAGGAAAGGACAGAGGGAGAATGGAGTTGTAGTAATATATCAGAAAAAGGCTTCTGGCTTAAGTGTTAGCCTGTGACCTGCTGTAACTCTGAGTATTAAACAAAAGCATTTGTCCTTGTTTTTAAGAAATTTAGAGCATCGATTCAGATGGTGACCAGTGTTAGTTGATAAACGAGTCTCAGGTGTTAAGGGATCTCGCAAAACAGTAAAAGCTTAAACTCCTTCTCTATAGGAGGAAAGTGAAAGAGTGCTGTAGATATCTGAAATTCCTTGTTGGACCATTCCTCAGATTCTCTCTCAGCTCTGCAGGCACATAAGCAGCAGTTGCTGTCAGCATTCCATGTGCTCCCTGTGTCTGTCGCTGTATATATGTGCTTCTGCATGCTAATGTGCATTGCAGGAATATCTTCCCTTGCAAAAACGATGATAATGTGTAACAGTTGCAGTCACTTGTGTTAGGTCGTTGTCTCCTGTTCTCCTGCACATTCCACTTGACTCCTTGTCTTCATCTTTTCTCTGTCACTCCTCACAGACTTCACTCCCATGGTGTCTTTTTTCCCCTCTCCTCCTGTCTCACATTACACTTTTACAAATGCCTTGGAAGCCACAGAGCTTATGAAAACTTCTGCCTCACATCAATTATGCTCTGTCTTGCTAAAACGCCTAAAATGCGAGATAGATTACATTTTAAAGCTTAACCTGCTCACTAGGCATGATCCGCATCATTTAGTTTCCACGTCCTTTGACAAAATGTTCACACTGATCCCTTTCATCTGCCCTTTTCTCTCTGGCTTACACTTTCCATTCATTCCTCCCACCCGTCTCTGCTGTAACTGCCTGTTTGCTCACTAAATGGAAAGTCAAGAGCACTGCACGTTCAGCTGTTTTGCTCTGTATGACAGCAGCGATTCTCACTACCCTCTCTGCCGTGTCATCGTGATGGGATTTCTTGACTTAGGCATTGCTCAGCCAGCTGAAACCCCAGAACTCCATGGGAACCTGCTGAAAGCGAGGTGGCGTGCAGCCTGTGTAAACACAGAGTGAGGGGGAGCCAGGGACACAGCCTGTTGGTCCTAAATGTGGAGGAAAAATGTTCAATAACTGGGCCTGTGGGGAGTGAGCAGAAGCCAAGGTAGGCTACTAACCCCTTTACACATGCTCACTGGGAGCAGGTAGGATTTCAATGACAGCAGGCCTTGCAGGCATGTAGATAACAGTTAGTACAGGCATAGGTCTTACTAACCAGAAATCATTTCCCAGGGGGCAGCAAAAAAAAAATTTTCCTGTAGGCCAAGCTACATCTAAATTTTATTGGAAATACAGTTAAAAAAAACATCAAAATGACTGTGATATCCATACAAACATACGTTTCAGGTGTGTGTTGACATTCAGTTAGGTACAGTTTAAATTGCATGTTAAAGTATAAGCATACTAAATATCTACCCCGTATCCCTTCCATTCAACCCCAAAAATTCCAGCCTTTTATTTATATTCACACTCTGAGTCTCTGTTACCCCTTCAACTTTCACCATCTTAACTTTAAGTGCCCTCCACAGAAGCAGCAGGGGTCCATGGAACGGAAATCACACACAGAGAAAACACTGCAAAGAGTCAGAGGGGGGACGTTAGTTGTGTCTACGGAGGTCTTAGCCAGACTTGGACCAAACTTAAGAAATCTTTCTTTTGTATATTTTAACCTATATCAACATCCACTCACATATTGTGTTATCCATTATTAACACTGTATTCAATGTATGTATCTTTGTCATTGTATGTATTAATAAAAATGTAGTCTGAAGTGCCATGCACAGATGTGGGGAACTCTAATCAAAATTTCATGAATTATGAATAGCAATATGAAATAAATGATGACCTCAAAATAACTTGAGTTGAAATTAGATTAAAAAGAAAAGTTATTTTCTTTAAAAAAAATTGGAAGGACTTTTCAAGACATATGATTATTCATAGCAGTTGTTAGGGAAAGGCCATGCAGATTTAAAAAATAACATTATACAATAAGATAATTATGAGCACCCAGTATCTACATTGAAAACAAAGCATAAAAAGGCCACATGTTTTACTGGTAGTTCTTCCCTCAGTTCTTCCTTAACTGAAAATTGCTAACAGGAAAAGTGGAGGTCAAGTCTGGAAGACCAAGAGCACTTTCTGAGAGAAAAGCTCTAGGGTTGCTAAAAAAGACAAATTACAACTCTTGTTTGACTGAAAAAAAGAGGGGGAAAAAATCTTCAGAAAGATTCAGCAGTCTCTAGAGAAGATCACTGATCTACTGTGCAGCCACACCTGCACAAATACAGTATGTCCACAATGGAAGAATTAGCAAACCTTCCCTGTGTCCTCACAGAATTTATTGTTCAGAAGTTTGTAAAAACTCATGAAAACAAGCCTCCTGGTGCATTTTGGAGAATATATTGTGGACCACTGAAGTACAAATACAGCTAAAGGGAAGAATGAACTCATTTTACTTCCTGTGAAATCTGAAAGATGAATTAAATTTAAAAAGGCTGATAAAGCAAGGTTCATTTCGCAAAATACACCTCCACACATTGTCATTACCCTTCAGTATGAACATAAACCTAATAACAAATCGAAAGAGAACAGTTTGAGATGAAAGATGTCCTTAGAATCTCCAAATATGAAAACTTATAAGAAATATCTTCCAAACCAAGGAAAGTAGTTGTCTAAAAAAGTGTTTACAATCGGTAACATTTGTCATATAGGCTATGGCCGACAATCTTACTACATACAGGGTATCTTTACTTTTTCTTTTAACTGCCATTCTCATGTACTTTATGGCAGCAAAAATAAAAAAAACAAATCAGGCCTAATTAAAGAAATGTGTCATCTCTTCTGTAGTGTAAAGCTCTCTTTAAATCAGGTCAGCTGTAAGCTATTTATAGCAAAAGAAGTATTGCATGTATCTCAACCTCTCAATGTGGTCTACCAACAGGATTAAAATTTATATCTTCATATGCAAAAACATTTTATATACATCTACTGCAGATGAGCACAAAATGTTAGTTTCACAGATGAATAAAAAATATTAAAGTCAATTTTCCAAATTTGGAGTAATAGCTGTTTCATGTTTTCATAGATGGAAGACGTAAATTTTAGGTCATAATTAGATCATGACGTTACGCAATTAACCAAAACACATAGTACTGTTTATTGGTTGGAAAAATCTGTGTTTCATTTTCCAAAACCTTTAACTGCTCAGTGACGGCGCATTAAGCACATTGAAGTCATCCTGTCCCACCGCAACGGCCCACCCTCTTCTTTGTCGTTGTGTTTAAGGGAATAAAACCCCTTTGAATGTGATCAACCCCATCACCACCTGCCCCATGTTCGATCCCAGTACCTCACAACCTCTGGGAAGCAGTTAATCCTCTAATTGGCACTTAATTAGTTAATTGACCCCACCATCACTGGGGAATTTGGGTAACAGGGTGACAGGGGCTTTGGGGGGGGTGCAGGTGATCGTGGAGAGGATTGGCCCAAGGTGCTTCCTGTGTCACACCACCAGTGGAGGTTCCCATCAGCCCCTTTGAACTGGGACCGAAACACTGGAAACACTTTCATCGGGCCGATGTGTCATCACAGCCGGGTCCCATGTATATGTATGGGATTGTCTGAAAATATACAAAGTCCAATTTGCCCGGGACAGGCCAACCTCAGGATAATGAATCACATGTGATATGCATCTGATATGTGGCCTGAGTCATCACCAGATGTTTCGACAGGATTACTTCCAGTTCTGGAGCATAGCGGTAGATTTTCAAAGAGAAAACCAACAACTCTTCTTGAAGAAAGACAAAAGAATTCAACAAACATTTGCTGCCATGATGAGCAAAACACAGGAGTTTACAAAGGTTCTGCACAGGAATGCTCCCAGTGCCTCTGGAAAGCAGACCAAAAGTGTTTCTTGTGTGAATAATTGGGTGTACACATGCCAAATGAGAGGAGTTTTGAGGTCAAGTACAGCAAGGGGGGAAGTAACTTTGGTACCAGACCTTCAGATAAAAGCTTACAGGTGGAATCAGTACAGTGCTACACATGTAAGCAAGCTGTAGCGCTTGTTTGCTCTGGTGTCTGTTTGTATGTAGAAAATACAGCTCCCACTGCGTAATGTGTTTGCTTTTTTAAAGCATTGCCTGTGTGCTGGATTGCATTCCTTGTCTTCTTCACTCTGCAAAAAAATGCAGAGTAAGCCAGTGTGAATCTGTGAAGCCTTCTGAAAACCCCCAACAATGAGTTTTAGCCTCTCATCTTTCCCTGAACTTATTATTACCCCTCTGTACTTCACATACACATAAACAATATTAAGAGTTTACAACTTAATGCACCTTGGATTGAAAGAATGGTGTTCTTTCTGTTTGGGGATTAGTGGTACTTTGAGGAGAAAGATGCGAGGCCTGACCTGTGTGAGAATCTGTGTGTGGGTTCTAGCATTTGCCCCTGTATGTTTGTGGCAGTGTGTGCATCAGAGAGGGGCGCCCAGCAGGCAGTGTTGTTGTAGGTGAGGGTGAGGAGCCCCCTGATGGGCAGCTGTGGCAGAGAGGCCAGCTTTGATCAAAGGCCCATGAGGAGGAGGAGGGCGGGGAAAGCAGCAGGCCATCCAGGAGTGACAGGAGGTGAAGCAGGGGCTGCAGAAGAAACCCAGGATGAATGTGTCCTCAAACCCATGGTGCAACCCTTCTACAATACAAAAAATTAATAAAAATAAAATTAAATGAAATAAATAAACACCTAATTCTCTGCCACCACACTGGGTCTTACTGGAATAAATTGTTCTTGCAGTATTGGATTTGAAACTGTGTGATGTTGATAGGATTCAAAAATGTACATCCACAAAAGGTATATTTCTTCCTGAACTAATTTAATCTTTTAGAGAACCACTGGTAGAATGCCATGTTACTCTGACGAGATGGGCTTTAAGTAGCCTATCCCAAACAGTTGAATATTATTCAATGGGCTCTGGGCGGTGTATTGATTGTCGACAGATTGAGTTACCAGATATTGTGTGGGAAGTCTCACAAAAGGAGACGAGCTAACCAAGGGCATGTGTGCAAGGAACTGTGTGGCCAGACTAATGTATTCAGACTAAATTCATGTGGCTTAGGTCATTTTGTCCTCACATTTGCCTGAAGGGATAGGTAAGCTATTTAACGAAAGGCTTCAGTTCTTTCAAATCAGAGGCAAATTTCTGCGTTTTCTCGGTGTTTTATGGCTTTGTGGTTATATTAAAAAGTTAAATAAAATCATGGAAGTCGTCTTTGACTCCTACAATTGGCCAGGTTTTTTTTTCTCTCCATAGCGATCCTTAATTAGCCTCGATGTACTCCGAGAGAAAATTAAATTTGACTAAATAAATTAATACCTGCAGCTGCACCCTCATTAAGATTATTAAGAACAACTCTTGGAAAATTGTATGCGCTATTACACCCTCTTTATGGGTTAATAAGCTAATAAGCTAAAATAATAATAATAAGAAGAAGAAGAATAAATATAATAATAATAATAATAATAATAATAATAATAATAATAATAATAATCATGTCAAGATTACAGAAAAGGAATCACATTTCTTGTGTCATGCTTAATGTTAATGTAATAATGTCCGTTATCCACAGTGCTCTGCTGCGTTATTAGTGACTGAGTGAAACTGGAGAACATGTGTTTCAGCTTTGATGCGTTCATGTCCTAATTCATCATTTTTATCTCCACCGCTCACGTGCATAATATTTTTCTATAGCCTATTACGCAGATTAATTGGAGCAGAATGATAAAGATAAGAGTATTTTTTAAAAAGACGTTCAGCCTCTACCAGACCCTGAAAATGGATGATTAATGTATAGTCAGATTCCCCTTTGTTGACAAGACAAACAGTGCATTGAAGTGCGTTAGAATGGAAGAAAAACGTCAATTAAATGAAGCCTTAATCGACGGTAATTTACTTTATGAGTCCACCTGTTAATAATGTATCAGCAATCTGTGGTTTAGGAAGACTTATCCATTTAAATGAGGCACTGTCCTAAATTGTCTACTGAAAATAAAATTGTTGACAATCCCCACATCCACATAAATACATGTCCAATTTGGAAGTATGTATTTAGTCACCATAAACTTTCAGCCAAAGATTATTTGTTTTGTTCAACTAAGCCGTTTTTTTTTTGTTGTTGTTGTTTTTGTTTTTCCCTAAACATTTATTTTTCGTAGGATGTTTGCCAGTACATGCATGTCTTTTCTTTTTTGATTAAAGTTGAGATGTATATTTTCAGGTTTCTTTGTGACTGAAGCTAAAACAGACGTTCACTTCCGTTATAATTATGGCTGCGTGGATCTACAGAGAAAGAACGAGGCTTGCATGGGCCACAAGCCCTATAGCCCGCTTCTCTGCATGCAATGGGAAACGCTGGCCCTGCGCACAGTCGTTTAGTGTGGTTTTCGAGGAGTACCGATGCCATATGCGCTGTCTGTCCTGCGTGATGCATGTGCGACTTGTGGGGTAAACTAAAAAAGAAAAACAACGATTAGACATTAGTGTGTGTGTCCAAACAGACGAATCAAAGGCCCGTTGTGTTTGTGGGATGATGATTGGTGGGGCACAGATCTACCCCCGTCGCTCTTTCTCTCGGTCTGACCCCGTGTTTAAGTCCTGTGGAGCGGGGCGCACAGACAGACTGCGGGCTGTCTTTCTAAGACGCCTTCCAGTCTTTCATTATCTGCGCTTATTCTCAGTTCACTTAATATAAATTTTGTGCTTCTTTCTTTCTTTCTTTCTTTCTTTCTTTCTTTCTCTCTTTCTTTCTTTCTTTCTTTCTTTCTTTCTTTCTTTCTTTCTTTCTTTCTTTCTTTCTTTCT
>JBBBVT010000015.1:17719834-17735324 GCA_037177035.1 Craterocephalus eyresii
ATCTATCTATCTATCTATCTATCTATCTATCTATCTATCTATCTATCTATCTATCTATCTATCTATCTATCTATCTTAACAAAAAGTCACATCTTTCTGTTTCAGTCCCACAGCATCTCCCAGACATTCAGGTAAAAATACATTGTTCTATGGTTTTCCTGCAGACACGTGAGGATGTGGTTGTTCTCCATCAAATATAATGACAGGACCAAACAACTGCTTAGATCAAATCCAACGACATTATGTTCCATCGTGATTTACAAAAACTACACAACTACACATGTAAAATAAAAACAGTCATTAGCTACGACAACGATAGAATTTGGCCATCTTACATCATTGCGTAGAAACCATCTTTATAAATCTTGCATATTTTGTATGTTTACCAAACATGTGCTTTTAGTCAATGTGAAATCAACGCCAAACCCTCGGTCAGAGTGGCATGGCCGTTGATTTGAAGTTATTTTAAAAGCAATAAACACGCGTTTTTACCAACGAACTTGCTCTCTGTCGTGTGAAATCTTAGCACAGCCTGTGTGGGCCAGCAGCGGTGGAAATCTCATGTCCTTTTAGCACCGCCGTCCCGACACCAAACTATCTGAGCCTCAGCCACGGTCGCAGTCCCTCTCAACCTCCCAAGCAGCACACATAAGGCGTAAAGCTCCAGAAGTAGGCTACATGAAGTCTGAATAGACCGGGGACCAACAAAGCAGTGAAGCCATGGGGCCCCGGCCGTTGCAGGCTCTGTGTTTGCAAGTCTCCGGTGGTTGAGACAGGCGGTGTATGAGATGGGGGGGTAAGGAGGCTTCTGGTGGTCCCAGTGCATTAGGTAGTAATAGGTTTGGGATGACCTAAACGATTTGTTGACTGGGACAATAAATCTGTTGTGTGTTTCTTGGCATGCTGAGGGGAGGATTACAAGTTGTCACACAAAGGAATGCAAATTGCAAGCCAAACTCTCCGAGAGGCCTGTGGAGTAGCCAGCTATTTAGAGCAGTTGTGCGGATTTCTGCTTCTCTCTCTCTATTTTATCTTTCTCTATTAGTCCTAATAACTGTGAAGAGCCTGAGAGTAGCCACTGTATTCATCTCAAATCAATGGCTTTCTCGCACCAGGCCCTATAGACCTCCACATTTGCATTCTGTGCTGTTAGATGACCAGTAGGACAATTGGCGTTAAGTCTCTTTCAGGCGGCCAAATTGAAATCCTCAATCCTAAATGACGTTTTTTTTGTCGAGGCTATCTTTTTGTCAATCCACTTTTGTCAATCCACTATAAATTGTATATACATAGCCTGCATATATATATAATTATATATATATATATATTTATTTTTTATTTTATTTTATTTTTTTTAACTGCAGATATAGGTGCAGGTGTTTGAGGGTCTCCGCTGCGGACAAATTGGAGCGGGGAGCGGTATGTGTCCTCATTCACACCTCCTAGCGCCTGCAGAATGAAGTGCAGCAGCAACTGCATCCTAAAATAAGATTCTTAGCTGCGCATTGGCCAAGAAAACCCCTAGTCAAACTTTGACGTGCAAGGGAGACAGGACGAATTACTGATAAGAAGTTGCTTTAACATCACAGAAAGCCTCTCTGTATTTTTTTCTTCGTTGAGTCAACTGCCTGCACCGGAGCCCAGTTTGTGTGGTAACTTTATGTTAGGCAGCAGATGCCTGAGTATGAAGAGAATCCCAGGATCCGCATGGATCAGCTCGGACATTAGCGGGATTGATGCTCCTAAATCTCAACTGTTGTCGGTCTGACGTGACTCTATTTAACTAAGAGATTTGACAGATGCAGCTGGCTCAGGTTATTGGACTGCATCAAATTACCACAGACAAAATAATTATCCGAAAAGCGTATGATATAAATATACATAAACGATTGTTTTTCTATTGCATAAATTTCATTCATTCGAATGTGGTGTTAAGGGAGGTAAATACAATTTTGCTGCCATAGCCTAAAATGGTGGAATTACAGTTGTTAATGATTTTTTCAAGTGGCAGAATGCATCAATGCACACATATAATCTTTTGCAATAATGGTGAGAAAAACAAGCCATGAGCATAGAAAAAATAAGAGTTTGATTCCACTGCAGACAAATAATACCAAATAACCATATACTCAGATATTCACATCTGCGTGTATTAAGATGTTAAATTAAATAATCAGTGGTAAATTTTGTAGAAATAAATATTGCAATAAAAAAAAATTCAAAAAAAATGTTAACATGTATTTAGGTAATGCAGCTAATATTATGCGTTGGCTACATAGCAGACATTCAGACTGGACTAATCATATGTATAACTCCACAACGTGGTGAAATTGGTTTTCATGCAGCTGAGACTGAGCTGCTTCACAGTCTGATTGCTGAAAAAAGCCTTGCTGGTTGGTTCATATCTGTGATTGTTAGAGTCAGTTTCATGTTTTGACTGAACGGATGGTTGTTTTAATTGGTCTGGAAAGTGCATACACATTAATTCCGAACAATGTATACCCCTCTAGCTATAATGAAAGAACCAAACTCACGTTTCATTCTCAATGCATTATCATGCATTTGCACGCCCATCCATCCATGTGCCAAAAATGACAGATCTTTAATGCACTTTTTCTCCCCCACTTCTTTAACTGCATGGCAGATATAGCCTAATTAAAGAACAACATTATTTTAGGGCTGCTGCTCTCCTTGCAGTGAGGAGCGGCCTGTTTTCAGTGCTGTGTCAGGCAAGAAAGACAGCAAACGTCCGCTTACACTCTTGCAACCTTTGTGGTTCTTCCAATGGCTTTTAATAGAGTGACTGTAAACATTCTTTATCACACAAAATATGTTTTACAGCCCTCAGATTCCAAAGCCGTGCCATCATTTTCCCCCCTGTAACATTTGAGACAGGCTTAGTGTGTACAAAGTCTTGCATAACACCATGGACCTTTATTTTCAAATGCTCACTTAAAGACAGAGTATGCAAGTTCTGATGTGGGTACTCACACAGGACTGGATTGCACACATATTGAGCACACTTAGAGATTGACAGTATGCACATTTATACACTGGCTAATGAACTGAAATAGGTAAGGACAGATAGATAATATACAGATTAAATAAAACATTTGTATTATCTTTGCTCCAGTACTTCTGTAGCCTTAAGACAAAATATGCACAGATAAGTACACAGATTTGACACACAGTGTGGTCTAAGGTCTGCCTGAGGGAACAAATATTGGAGTCACTCTTGATCCCATTGTCTTTCTGAAATGTACAGTTTGCTTCCACTTACTAATCTGCGTATCTTTATCTAACCTGTTTTTATTGAGCACTGGTGTTTGAATGCTGATGTGTTGGCCAGGTGAAGTCCGGTCGGCGCATGATGTCTGAGGCCAGCCGAGAGGGCAGGCTGTTTAAACAATTTTTTTTCCCCTAATTAACACGATCATAACCTCAGTAGAACAAAGGCATGAATATCCATTTCCAAGGAAAAGGGTGAGTGCCCTCTCCATGCCCCCCCCCACACCTCCCACCCTCCTCACCCCACTGTCTTCTGTACTGGTTACCCTGGTAACCCCATGGGCAGAATGCAGATCAGGGGGACCAACGAAAGCAGCGGCCCCTTGTCTCTCCTCACAATTCGCCCTGATGATGACTAACACTTTTGTTCATGGAGAGGGCAGGTGGGAGTTACAATACGCTCCGAATCATTGTCCATCCGAGAGCTCTCCTTTCCTGTGTAACCTCCCCCACCTTTCTTTTCCTATATTTTTTTCTTCTAAAATCTTACTTTTTTTCAAATCACCCCTTTTTAAATTCATCCTCTTTGTCAAATTCATGATCCCGTTTCCCCAGTTTTGTCCGTTCTTGTCATGCTAAAGTTACGGCGAGTCCGCACACAGCTCACTCACGGCAGATGTGGCAGTGGTTTGCGAGAGGTCAGTGTTATCTAAACAGACCCATTGGGCTATTTGCTATAGCACCCTCCATCAAGGCAGGAAGCCCTGAGGAATCAGCCCATCACTTCAATCAGCCACGACAGCGTACGATGAATTTATAATGGCCGGATCTGAGTGAGGAATGAAATCAGATGAGAAACCGAGGGAGGGAGAAGGGGCTGGGGATGACAAGAGGGCAAAAGATGGAGAACGGGAGAGGGTAAAGCAAAGAGCCGGAGGAGGGTCGAGTTTCAGTTGGTGTCAATGACCACTACGTGTGGGAGTGTGTTGTTTGTTTGTGGTCTGAAACAAACAAGAGATTGTTGAGCAGCGTGGAGATGAACTGTGACTTTGTTTGACAGTAAACTGTATAGTATGCATGTGTGCGCCGCTGCAGCCATTTCTATGGGACTGTACAAGCACGTATGTTTGCCTGTGTGCAGAATAAGCGTTTTACACGTAGACATTTATGTGCATGTTCTGGTTTGTACACTTAAGTGTGTTTATTGGCCTGTGTGCAAAGAGAAGCAGTCATCTTATCTCTGTTCAGAGGGTAAGTACATGGGACAGTATATATATACAAACTCCAGATCAGAATCTTGATAGATTGTCTGATAATGGCTCTTCAGACAGATAGGGACAATTGCTTCAGTATGTATGTTTTTTCCTGGCTCGTGTGCAGACAGATTGGCTACGAGTCGTCGTCCAAAAGGAGATCGCGGTCCGGCTTTGACTTGCTCCCCCTCTTCTCTGGTTCCCTCCCACTCCAGCCTCTGACCTTTGACCACATTAACTGGTGCAGTCAGACTCATCTTCCAGTCTTCTCTTATCACTTGGAATCAAACATTAAAAGAGGCAGGGAGTCAGAGTTACTCATAAAGTCGGTGAAATATGAACACAGAAGGGGGAGAGGGTCAGATAAAGACAGTGAGAGGCATAGAGAGGGAATGAAGACTGAAACTAGAACATTTGAAAGGCTGATAAGTGAAAACAAGATGGTAAGAAGATAAAGAGAGGAGCACGGAGGATTTCTATGATATGAGCAAGAGGACAGATAGGGGTAATCTCGTGCCATCCCATTGTGCACTGTTGCTTCCTGTCTCTCCGAGTTTGGTGTGTCAAACAAGCAAGGCGGAGCCCCGCTGAAGGCAAACAGGCCGTTTTACGAGTCGCGTTCTGCAATTACCTGTTACCTTGACTGTCATGGTTTTAAGAGCGGCCTGGCCTTGGAGTTACCTGGATACACCTGGAGGAGAGCGATAAAAGAAGCAGCAGGCCTTGCAGACATGGGGTGGGGATGAGCTACTATCTGAGCGGCCGCAGTCTGCACCCAAAACTCCATCTGTCTGCGTGTCTGCAGCTCCACAACAACTGGCGCCCATACAGACACACTATTTGCCTGTCTGGCTGCATTGACTGCCTGACCAGAGTGTGCAGATTCATCCACTAAACCTGACGATATCTTGCTTGGGCGCTCCACACACACACACACACACGCACGTGTACTCAGAGTTGAAGATTTCAGGCAGGTGGTGCGCTGATAGTGATGGATAGGAAAATATTTGATGTTCCCAACCTCCCCATTTAACATTCTCACCCCATGCTTTGACCTTAAAGACATCGCACGCATGCATACAGTGTGCATGACTTCACGTGTGTGTGTTCGCTTAGCTTTTAGCCTCGGTTAGCCCGTCAGACCCCCCCTTTAGCCCTGTTCAAACACCCATGCTCACACAAAAAAACATGCAGCATCTTATTAGCAAGACTTATCAGAGCCCATTTGACCTCCACCTTCTCCCTGACCTCCAGCAATGTCCCTCGGGAAAGCCAGTCAGAAAGGCGAAAGTGTGTGAGTGTGTGTGAAAGGAAAAGGGGGGCTGCTCCAACGTCTGACTGTGAGCAAACACTGATGGTCAAACACACACAGAGCCTCCTCCAGCCCCTCGTATTCTCACTTCCACCCCTGTCTCTCTGCTTCCCTTTACAATTTTTGCATCAGGTCATGTCACCGCTTTTTATTTTAGTAAAGTCTAGAAAGTACAGAACAATAAGTATCATTTTTCCCGTGGGGTTATGTAATGCATGTCAACATGTCAGCTGTAAAATGAATAAATAAAAAAATAAAAAAATCTCCAAATCTTGTCAGCGAAAAAATCAAGATTTAAGTGTTTTACTAAATCCGTCTAACCCTAACCCCTTCTAACATAAACATCTATTGTTAAATGATGACATTGGGAGAATCTTTGATTATTAAAAGGTTTTATTGTCCAATACCATCAAAATGATCCTGGCAGGATCTGCTTTCAGATCATCTTACATCAACTTATATTGCAGGGTTACTCTGCTCTGTAATATCTCCTTCGTAATCTTCAGACAGACCAAAATCAAATAGCCTCTCATGAATCCCAAACACCCACGGCTAAATTTATAGCCAGACATAATGCTTTCATTTAAATCTCTTACCTTCCCGCACTGAGATTTTTTTTTATCCAGTAAACAGACTTATGAGGTGTTTTAGTGGAGCCAAGTTCTCTGCCGTTCCAGACTGGGTGAATTTCAAATCAGGAAAAGAATTTTTTTTTCCCCACAAAGAAAAATGGACTAAGTTAGAGCAGGACAGAAAGCTCTCTCTTTTTTTTTTTTTGGCACTCTTCCATCCCGCATTCTCCCGTATTTCTGTGAAATGGGAGCACAAAAGGTTTTTAATCAGAAGACATTTCCCTATTTGCCTATTCCTGGGTCAACTGATGGCCCATACTGCTTTGTAACAGGTAAACAACCAAAAATATATACTGTATTTATGAAAAAGAGAATTAAACACACTGGGTGTCTTTGGATAAAGTCATATTTGTTTTTTATACCCTTTCTCCAACTGTATCCAGGAGGGCTTTTATGTGGCTGTAATTACCATATTTCATTAGTGTGTGGAGTGTCACCGCTGGAGCATCAAAGCGGTTGGCTCTTCGTATATGTGCGGCAACCGCTGCCAGGGAAGTACACAACTATCTGTTTTTTTCCCCAGAATAAATTCGCCCTTGCCTGTTTTTGAGTGCACTCTCTCCCTCAAGCTGCTGTCGATATCAAAGAGAACCCATTCCGCATGTGAAGTGCCCCTTGTGCAGAATAATAAAGCAGTGCATCATGGCAAAAAACTGTGAAACACAACACTCTCACCACCACCCTCCCATACACACGAAGACACACACACACGCACACACATACAAATATGGGCACACAAGCAAACGTAGTATTTCTCTCTCCTTTGTACCCACTTTGCTCTCCTTGGTACACATTCACTCTATCTACCTCTGCACTTAAAAAGATGCCACAATGTCTTAGCATGTATTGTAATGGAGACCCACACTACAGCGCAATATATATTGTAGCTTTCTTAAAGTACAGATTTTTTTTTGGGTTAATATAAAATACAGAAAATATTTACAATGATCATTTTATTTAAAATAATTTTGAATAATTTAAAATGTTTTTTTTTTAATTCACAAAAGAATCCATAGATAATGTTGTTTGCTCCTCTATATATACAGTATATATATATAAAACCATGCTCTTCGAGTGTGATAATGATATAAAGAAATCAATATCATATTGCCTTTTCCAGTGTTTATATAGTATTTGGTGTGCGATAAAATTATATACGTAAATATCAGATATTTTTTTCAACATTAAATAAGTAAAACTAACAAAACATAAAACAATGTAGCAATGTCTTCACCTAATGTCAAGCTTTTAAGACTTGCACCTGACCTTAGGGCACGACAAGGCCATAGGGCTCAGCTCTACAGCTCAAAGCTACGCGACTTCAAGGGGATGTAGACAATGGGAAAAAATAATGTCTCAACCAACACAAACACAGGTGAGCCGGGCCCTCCAAAACAGTCGCCACTATCAGAAGGATTATCTAAGGGGAAACGAGCTATCTGCCCCGAGGGCTAACACACTTTTGTTTTCCCAAAGCTTTGCTTGCCCTCAACTAGACAGATAATCAAAGCTCTCCTCGCCATACAGGACATGATTAAGATGGAGGGAAATGTAGTCTCTCTCTCTCCTCTCTCTCTCTTTTAATGGCCTTTTATAAACACCCCTCAAAACAGTCAAACAAACCACAATGTGTTGCTAAATTGGATCTGATGAACTGAGAGACAACAGATGTGAATGTGACTGTCACCTGTTGCCTGGAGTGTGTTATAAGTAACTCCTTCAGATGCAATTGCTGTGATCACTGTACACACTTCAACCGTCAAAGCAGAACGCCTTTGACAAGACTCTTAAAAGTTCCAGCTACCTAAGATCGATGTTATCCTTGTTTGAGAGACTCCTTAAGGTTTTGATCTCAGATGAAGCTTTAACATTGGTCTCACCTGCTAGTGTACATGCATGTGTCTTTATGTTATTTCTGCTGCAAAGGAGAATATATGTGACACAGCCGTAGCACCTGCATCCAAAAAACTTGGTCAGAAGTTGACAAATGAATCCTCCTGTTGCATCTAAATCTTTCCCCCCTTCGTTCATCAAGTTGTGGTTGTCGGTGACCACCTTAAAATCCTCTCAGTAAAAACACAGCAGTTTCTAAATCCTTTTACCAGAGGTGACTTTTAACGACTCCCTGGACTGCGACGAGTGGGTCTGATGCCTGATCCGCTGTTGGTTTCCTCGGGGCCCACCAAGCCTTAACCTTGGATCTCCCTCCCACACACACACACCTCCCTTGGTAAACCAGTTCAACAGGGAAGGAGATGTGGAGAAAAAGATGGGGGAAGGGGGCAGACTAAGTGGTGTCTAAGGTGTGTGGAGAAACGAAGGACCTGCCACATTATATGCTCTAACATGACTAGCAAATCCAGCACGGTTAAACAAACTTAACCTTCATTTGTGAAACGGTGCAAATCAAAGGGCAAAAAACGACTTGTGCAAGTAATTACCACTGGGGGAGAGCAACAGGGTGAGAGAAGGATGGAAGAGGGTCGGGAGGGAGGGGAGGTTGGGAGGTGGGACGAGGCTGTGATGGTGGGGATGTGGGGGCAGGGTGGTGGGTCCCAGGGACAGCCAGGCATTAACAGGTTGAACGGAAGGAAATGGGAATCATTTAAGGTGAGGGGCATTTTTAATGAGTTTACACAGAAATTGATTTTTCACTGTAATCTTTTATTTATATGCAGCTGGTGGCGCGGCCCTCGTGGAGTGAGGGTCAGCCCTCAGAGCACCCTGTCAAGGCCCCCACTCCCTCAAACAACACCCCAAAGCCCAGGGAAAATGGTATTCTAGCTAAGGCAAATATTGTCCTGTCTTGGCTTAAGGGGCTGTTTGTTCTAAAAAAAAAAGGGACAAAAAAGTTGCTTCTCTCTTTTTTTTTCACTGTTTGATAGTGACTGTTTAATAGATGCCTGTTCTGGAACCGTAAAGTACTATTTCAACCACACATGTGATTCTAAATATTTTGTAAACCATATTCATTAGAAGAAAAACTATATACTGTATATGAAAATGTCTATATAATATATACACATACATACATATATATATATATACATATATATATATATATATATATATATATATACATATATGTGTGTGTGTGTGTTATATAGATAGTGGAGATAGTGTTATTGCCATTTTTTGCTAACAGAAAATACATCTTGAATTTCATCATGAGTAAAATGTAAAATCACACATTTAGATATTGAATTTAAAGTGTTCAGAAATCCAAATTAAACAAAAAAGTAAAAAATAAATTTTTAGAATGATTTATTTTTAGTTATTGTGTTCAACAATACTAAATTTTATTTTGTTTAGTCAGGATTTTCTTTTTTATTATAACTTAAACAAGGTAACATAATTTGAATAGGAAAAATAATTGTAATTTCAATGTGTCATGTTTATTCATAGATTTAAAAACCAGGTCATATTTCAAACATGTTTTTGTACATTTTGCCCTTATAAAGTTCAGACAGAATATATGTAGTTTTATTTTGTTTAAAATACATAATTTACCTTAAAGTTTTAGATGCTTAATTGTGGTGTAATTGCAAGGACATGAGAAATCAATTATTGTATCCATATCAGCTGTCATTGTATACTATCACTTTGCCTGTTTTAATATCCAGGCTTAGTGAGGCCTTCACGTCGTTTCCAGCCATTTCCTTCACTTAGGAAGTTATTATGTGGCTTTAGGGACACCTGGTGGCGAAAAGAAAAAACTACAACAGTTCAGACATGCATGGCTGCAGCAGTTTAGATTGATATTGAGACATTTTCTGAGCATTTTGACTCTGTATACTTACAACGATATGTCCTTCTGACTTTAAGAATTATTTTTACATAAAAGAAGTAGGGAATTATGTTCTAAAATGGTTTTTAAATTTGAAGATTTTATTGATCAATACTCTTTTGCCATGTATTGGGAATAGGTTGCACAAGGACAGTGATACTTTACTAAAGAATGGAGAATTTCAAGTTATTCATTTGGGGGAAAACATCTAAGTAATAAATTAGCTATAACTACTTGATCTGTAAAATTTTAATAGCCAGTGAATTAATTATTTTATTATCAAACCATTTTGGTAGTGCTGCTTTGTTTAAATGTATCTAAAAAATTTAAAAAAATTATAATTTCATAAGATTGCTGAATGTATCAGTAACATTTTAGCAACTGTTAAACTCACTGGATGGTGTAAATCACACATGCTGAAAGATATATTTGTCACAGCCAATCCATTAATCAACCATTGATCAACACTGGAAGCACAGCACACACTTATCATTGTAATTTTTTCAATGGATTGTGTTAATTATTTTCAATTTGCTTTGATGATTATGCATTTATAACATTTACTCCTTTGCCTTTTTGTGCCCTGTCACACATTTTTGCCACTCTGTAAGGCAGGGTCTGTAAGGCACTTCTGGTTCTCTTATGGATTTCATCAATTTGATTTACTGTACATTTTGCCATAAAATATAAGTCAGTGTATTTTTAATAAAGGATAGAAGCAAATATTAAATATCTCTGACTTATAAACAGATACACAGTATATTATTTTTCCCTGTGTGAGATGAAGGCAGACATGGGACAAGGGTATAGTGGCATTTAAGTGTTTAGTAACCCTCTTAAAAACAGAGTTAAACTTCACGCTTCCAACAGCAAAAAGACAGCTTCATGAGTGTTAGTTGGTCATTGGCCTTTCACTGTGTTTCTCTGCAACATGAGTAATGAGTTTAAAGCGTTTCCTGTGTGACATTTTGTGTCTTGTTTTGTGTGTTTGTAATACCACTTTGCTCTTGTTTACTTTTTTGATTTAAAAACATTAGAAATTTGGCACAAAGCTGTTATTTAAATATAATAATTCCACTGGACAAAGCAGCTGGCAAAGCTATTGACAGGCTACCCCATTCTAACTTCTGTCTTATCTTGGCCATCAAATTAAAATGTCCTAGATAAATAACTAGTCTTTGGGAAATTTTGAGCCTTTCTCAGCGAGACACGGGAGAAAAAGCAACGTACACAGGACTGTCACAAAAAGAAAGATTAACCTAATATACATATCTTTTGTCTATAGGAGGGAACAAAGCAAAACTCAACAAGCACAAAGGAGATTTAAAACTTTGTAGATAGAGTGACACAATACCATATGGTCATTTCTTTGTGTGGTTTGAAATTAAATTAGCAGTTAATTTCTGATAAGTTTGTGTTCTTTCAGGGCTCTCAATTGCACTGATTCAACTTTTAAGTTAAAATCCATCTAAACAACTATGGGTCATGTCATTTCCATTAAAAACATCCTAACATTTTTTGTTGAAATGTGTGGTCTCAAATCACAAGCTTTCAAATACAAGATAGCCTTTATTTGTAACCAATATTTCGTTGTTTCTTTCCTTTGACTGTGCAGTCATTTTAGGTTGTTCTGTTGTTGTTGCTTACCCTAAGGTAGAGTTATTCACAGTGAACAGCACAGGCTTGGATTGGTCCAAAAGTTTTTATGGATTTTAACCAGCAGGTGGCAGATTAAGATTGCCTGTTGGACCATTCACTCCTAAATTCTGTCCCCCTAATCCCAGCAACAGTATGTGTTTTATTGTTTGGTTGTTAAATGAATGATATCAAGTGTAACAAAAACTGTCCACTGAAAGAAAGAAACAACAATACACTTCATTTGATTTCAATCAGTTTTCCATTTATCTTAGAATAGCAAGAAAATATACTCTTTTTTCCCACAGAAATAATAAATACACAATATTTCTTTATGAACAAAATACACAATTTACAAAGTATCAACTGAGTGTTCCATCTCATACATAGTACTGTATGCAGTAAACTCATATTTCAGAGTTACAACTGTTATTAGTATGTTTTAATCTTATTATCAAGGTAAATCTTATTTTTCTATACAATATAACAGCTTCATTAAGTAGAAGACTCCATTTCTTCAAAATTACAATTCTTCATTGTGCTATGTGTTTGTTATTTTAATACTTTGATGAGGTTTGGACTCTCCACTACAGTCCACTGAAGTCCGTTCATTGTTTATCTCATGGCTGGAAGCCATTCAACACAATTTGAAACTTGTGGGTTTTGTTTTTAAAGACTTGTCGTTCTTTTGGCTGGAACTGATTCCCCTGTGTTTGGGGTACACAGCAGGACTGTCCCGACTGAAGACATCTTGTCCAGACTGTACTGTCTCTCCATCTCCTGTCTGCATGTACTGATGATAGTCATCCTTGTTTGTCTTTATCAGGGACATTCCACTGCTGTAGTATGGATGCACTAGTGTCTTAAGTGTTGGCCTGTAAGAAAACACTGTCTCATGGTCAGGAGGTGAGCAGCATGTGTGATAAAAGCCAGGCTAACACACAAGACGGAGCGAGTGAGTTGTGAAGCAGCTGGGCTGAGCTGGGACTGGACGGAGTGGAGGACGGGGAACCGTGGTGTTGTTCTGAGGGATAGACCTCCATCCGTCTGAGTTGCTCTTGATGGGTCAGTGGCGGGTCCACTGTCACGTAACCATTGATAATTCTCAGATTGGGTGGTGGAGTTGTGCTGGAAGGAGAGGGACACAACAAATCTGTGAAATGAGTATGAAGTGATTACTTGTAAAAAAACACAGTTTTTTCTTAAATCTTTGTCAATTTCATTTGAAAAATTAAGATTAGTAATAAAATGAATAATACCACAAGCATTACAGCTATAATGTGAGTTGACAACTAGGTTTCTAAATGTATATAGTATACAGTAAGCAAAGATATTAAAGGAGCTATAACTGGTACTATTTTAATCTTTCTAAGAAAAACTGTTTCTACATGGTATATTATGTGGTAAAAGGGGTAAGTCCATAAAAATCAATGAGTCATTGATTGCGCGTATGGCAATGGGGTTAACTTCTGTAACTTCCTGATTCCGATCAGCAAGTAAGAGCGTTCCCCTAGGGAATCTGGAAGTTATGGAAGTTAGCCCCATTGGCAGAGAAAGAGAGCGTCACGCCAAAGCTAAAAATTAGCCGCTATCGTTACTAAAATGTCCGGGACTCGTACATATGCGCAATCAATGAGTCATTCATTTTTATGGACTTAAAAGGGTAAGTCCGACTTCCCCCTCTTACCACATAAAATACCGTGTAGAAACCATTTCTCTTAGAAAGATTAAAATAATATCAGGTATAGCTCCTTTAAGCATGGGGTTTTGTCTGTCTTCTAATGCACCTTTCATCCATGTGTAGGAAATATTTTTAGGCTTAACTTCTGCTAGATTCTTGTATGTGTGTATATAGCATACCCTACACATTCCCAGGAATCAATCCCATCTTGGCCTTTCATTTATAGAGCTGTAAATTTTCTGTTATGTATTGAGTTGCTTCATGAAACTAAATATATTCAAAGATCTGATGGTCAGTCACAGTGAACTGATCGGAATAGATCTCTCACCCATCCCCGATGCGGACCCACAGGTCGCTGAAAAGACGGGGTCTCCCATGGCCGCGGTGAGCTTTGCGGAGTCGTTTGTGTCTTCCGAACTCCTCTAGCTGGCTAAGGCTGTCCGGTTGCAGCATGTGAGGAAGCTCCTCCTCTCCGAGGCCAGGCACGTCGTCCGGGTCTCCCAGCTCCAGCTCCATTTCTGGACTTGTCGGCCAGCTGGTGGGAGTCATCGTGTTGCTGTCAGAGCTGGACCCTGCTGCAGGCGGCTCTGGATCTGGTTTACTCCTGGAACAGAGGAAGACAGGAAAAAGAACGCACGGATGGAGTCCATTAATACTCATTTTTAATTGAATGAATCTTCGCATGATCAGGGGTCAACCTGAAACCTTCCAGTGACACAGCAGATGAAGAAATCATAAGCCTTTTTTGTGTTTCTGTATTCTTTTCATAGATTCTTCACCTGCTGCATGTAAAAGTTATTTTTTGTGGTTTTCTGTCCACTTCATTGCTTTCCACTTCCAATCCCTAACTTCAATCAAAGACATTAATACCACAAGGAAAGTCTTGCTCTCTTAATATAGTCCTGAGTGACTGAAATACCAAGTAGGCAACATTAGTGGAAGTTGTAACTCTTATGGCTGCTGTACGTTATCATAATTAACTGCTGACCAAAGAGGACCACCCAGAATCCACAGCCACTCCCTGGACAGTCTGAGCACTTGAAGACTCGTTTTTCTCTCACCCTTCACTCTTCTTTGTTAATTGTTTTGTTGAAATGCTTCTTAGTATTTTGAAGTAAACATTATATGGGAGTTAAACTCTGATAAAATGCAAGAAAAAGTAAAGAAAACACAGAAAAGCAACGACAAGGCTTTCCAGGCTAATGTCAGGCCTTAAATTTACTAAATTAAACACTTTATGAGTGACTGCAGGAGGGATCTGTAAGTCATGATTTCCACCAGAACTGCTAACTCATGAGTAGTTATGTCTCTCCTGTCATTATAAATTTGACGGTTTCCACTTCTGCTTTTACAACCTTCAGCCCCCCCCCCCCCCTTCATACCTCTGATCCAAGTCCCGATGGCTTGGTCAGTGTGATGATAGCTCAAGGATTGTGGTCAGGCTACGGAGCAGTCAAACTACTCTGGCCTGCTGTCTGTCAGTCAGAATTGCTCAACATGGCATCGTTCCAGTCTTTTTGAAACAGTCCAGGTCAGCATCTTTCATAAACACCTCGGATATAGCCATCTTGTGGTGTTTTCCCTCACCGGTCACATCACCTTGCATCATGGAGTAACAAGCGTGTGCTTGCATGCAAATGTACGGCCGTGTAGCACACACTAGCTTTTTCTGACCACAGTAAGTCAGTCTACTTGTCAGGTTTTTAAACCATGAACAACGGCTGGCTGAAGCCAACTCTGCAAACAGAGTGGAGGGAGTTAGGGAGGCTGTATTTGTAGTAAAAATAAAAGTTTGGAAAAGCCCAGAAAGCATGGATGGGTTGCTTTCACTGTTGCAAAAGGATTCCTCCTGTTGCATCTTGTTTTTGCCATTCTCACTCTGATACATCCATCCATCCATTTTCTGAACCGCTTAATCCAAGTGGGTTGCGGGTGTGCTGGAGCCTATCCCAGCTATCAACG
>JBBBVT010000015.1:17753765-17770770 GCA_037177035.1 Craterocephalus eyresii
CTTGACAGCTGGGATAGGCTCCAGCACACCCGCGACCCACTTGGATTAAGCGGTTCAGAAAATGGATGGATGGACATCTAATTGGTATGAGTTCGTTACATCCTTTTATTAGTTATAAAAGAATATCCTAGAAGCAGAGCCAGCAGAAACAAAGATGGGCACAGGCTCTCCAATCTGTGAAAAAGTTTGTAGAAAGATTGTAGAACACTTGAAAAACAATGTTTCTCCACTTTGATCATCTACAGTGCATAAAATCATCAAAAAAGACAAACTGGAGAAGTCGTAAGGGACAAAGTCAAACAACCTTTGTTGGATGCTGTGTTCTCGGGGGCCTCCGATCACCCTGCATCACTCTGTGACACTGACATAACGGAATGGTCCCAGTAATACTTGGATAAAACACTGTGGGTGAACACAATCCATTGTACCATTTGCAGATGCCAATTAAAGTTCTTTCATGCAATAAGTGCATACAGGATAGGCAGTTTGTATGTTTTGTAAGAAACTAATAATGCTGAAAAGGTTTTAGAGGAACGTCTGCTTCCATCCAGAAAACGTCTAATTTATGGAAGGCCTTTTGTGTTTCAGCAGGATAAGGCAACACCTATGGACATTAAAACAGCACGGCTTCGCAAGAGAAGAGTCCAGGTACTGAACTGGCCTGCCTGCAGTCCAGACCTTTCACCAACTAAAAACATTTGCTTCATCATTTGTTGAAAAATACATCAAAGAGGACGGCAAACTCTTCAGCAGCTAGAACCATCCATCAAACAAGAACGGGACTAAATTCCAACACTCATAGCTTTGATGCTCAGACGTCTTCAAACAGTTCTGAAAAGAAGAGATGCTACAAACACGCCCGTCTGGAGCAAGCATCACATTTGACATGAGCTCATTTTGTGAATAATATGGTAAAAAGTCTCAGTTTAGACATCTGCTGTGTAATGCATATTCTGCTTTGAATAAAATATTGGCCTGTGGGGTTTGAAGGTTTATGGGATTCGGGTTGTAATAGTTATATTTATATTTCTGATGCTGGAGCTGGCTGTAATTGAGACTTCTGTACATGTATGTGTTTGTGTATTTTTGCTGCTATACACAGACGCACACAGATGTTTTGCATGCCAAAGATCTGGGAACCATTGCGTAGTATTACAGTCCTGCTTTTTCTCCAGTTTTACTTTCAAACACAAACAAGAGCAGATTTGTTCGCCATAAACATACATTAACGCTGACAGAAACACTGTTCCAGACCAAAGTAAACCTGATACCCCGCCCAGCCTTTCACATTTACATGCAAACACACACTCTCAGCTCCAGTAACTAAATTGTTGGAAAGGCTTCATTTAATGTAAGAAAATCAGGTGTAAACTGCTGCCATGATGGATTTGCATGTTCAAGAGGCCTCCCAAACTAGCTGGTCCAAGGTGAGTTGTGTTAACATGGCCCTTCTTGATGTTCCGTAGCAATAAACATTAACCCCATCATGCAGATTCCAGATGTAATGTCAGGGGCTGCCTTACCTGCACCGAAAGCAAAAAAGTAGGTCTGGTTTGGGTTTCTCTGAAGCAGTGCAGACACACGCCGTGCCATTCTCTCGTTGCGTTTATAGATGAGCTCCTGGCGGAAGTAGCTGTCAATCTGCTGGGCCGTCAGCTGGTCATGTGCTGGCAGGGAGCTGTTGATGAAGTGAGGCAGCTGTAAGAAAGAGAGAGATGGTAAAAATAAAAGGACGTAAAAGATTTCATGTCAGGTATCCATGGCAGTTTAAAGAATTGATGATTCATTCAAATCAAGAATCAGACATAAAAAGAGAACAGAGGGCAAAGAATGAAACAGAAATAAAAGGAGAGGGTTAAATGGAGGTGTTGGGGCGAAAAAGTAAGTCGGAGGTGTTTCTTAACAGAAAAATGTTCAAGACAGTGTTCTACAGGCTGGCTTTTAAATGCAGAAGCAACAATACTGTAAATCAAGTCTATGTTGTCATTTGTGTATCAGGAACAGTGTATATTGTTACTTTGCCTGAACATTTGATTATTTGAATGAAGACCTGTTCAGTATTTTCATTCTTGAGAGTGTGCATTGCAGTTTTCCTTTTTTTATTTAATGAATTTGTTTAATTTCATAATTAGTTTGTCTGTTTTTTTCACCAGGCAATGCAGAGAGACCTGGTCAGCTCCATTAACAGATTACACATGTTAATATGCAAAGATGAGCAGGAGTCGTTGGAGGAGTAGCATCCAACTTCAACTGCTATTCACATAGCATCTTCATTGACTTCATCAGTTTTTTTGGTTGAATTTATTTTTTTGTTTTGTTTCACCAGGGGGGTTTACAAGCGGTCTTGAGAACTCTTACCCAAACTAAATATAAGATCAAATGCAATGAAATGCATTCAGGTTGTATTCACACACCTCATTTATTATGAATTGTCTAGTGTGAACAGGGCGTTAACAGGGCAGGTGAGCTTCTGGCTCTGTGTGAACAGGTCCGGGAGCTCACCTGAGGCCACCTTGCCTTCCTTTTCCAAGCTGATGGAACACAGAAAGATCTGAATTCTGGTGTTTAACATTCACAGATGTGTTTATCAAGATTTGTATTAGAATGTGACAAGAATACACAAACATGCTATGGCTGTCTGCAAGTGAGTTACAAGTTGATGCAGCAGCAGAACATCTGCGAATGGTGTGTAAACGTGTGTGTGTGCGGTGTTAGAATTCATGCGGGGATTGATATTACCACATGTGAACAAGGTGGTATTCAGCATCCATCTGAAATCTGGATCTGACACATTTCCTCTCTCTCCTGCCCCTCCCCCCCTCAGTCTGTTTCACATCAAGGTGGGCTGAATATATT
This sequence comes from Craterocephalus eyresii, assembly GCA_037177035.1. Taxonomy (NCBI): domain Eukaryota; kingdom Metazoa; phylum Chordata; class Actinopteri; order Atheriniformes; family Atherinidae; genus Craterocephalus; species Craterocephalus eyresii. Next base: position 17,756,622 of record JBBBVT010000015.1, read on the forward strand.
TATTATATATTTTTCCTTTTGTCATGCATATTCACTTTCATGATAAAAAAATTCAGATAGTGGCTTCTGCACCTTATTACTCAAAGAAAGATCTTTGATCTGATATGATGCGTGCTTTGGGGAACATGTAATTGTAGGATATTCACTAAAATAAATGAAAGTGAAATAAAATGAAATGAAATATGGTTTATATGACTTAATGACTGTGTTGTCTCAGGTTGAGTGAGCCTGGTTCATTCAGACTGACAGAACCCAATGATTCATGAATAAAATGAAGCAGACTTGCTGAATGGAATGAGTTGAGAAGAAACACAGAGAGAGGCAGAGAAGGAGGCTATGATTGCACTGATGAGTGAAGATAGAGTAAGTATGTCATGAAAAAAAGAGAATATTTTCAGTCATAGCGAGGTCAAGGTGGATGTGCAATGGTAAGTGCAGATAAGTTGTCATGGGAAAGAGCATTAGCTTCTCTCTATCCTGACCCGTGCAGGAAATGTAAAGTGAAGGCGGGATTCCCTCCCCTCCTGGCTGCTGGTGCTATTCAGAGTTCATTTTCCTTGCATTCATTTGTTTCTCTCCAATTTGGCTCTTTGAAGTCCCTTTCTCTTCTTTTCCCCGTTTTAAGATACTTCCTTCTCCTTTGCACTTTCCCTTTTCCTTTTTTTAAAGTCAATCTTGTGGTAGTGCAGGAATTCTAGTAAATCTAAAAGTAAAAGTAACAGCAATGACAAACTTTAGTTATTTTACAAAACTGTATGGTTGGCATTGGTGGACAACCTCAGCTATAATACTGTCTATTAGTCAACAGTATTTAAATCCTTGGCTTTTTATGTTATAAAGAGTGGCTTTAAAAAGGCAAAAGCTTGTGTTCTAAAGTGAAAAGAAATTCATATTGGAGATCGGGGCAGTATTAAAGCCCTCCATCCCACCATCTGTTTTAATTTATAGAGCCAGTATATTCACTCAGACATTCTCTGAAAGTTTGGTTAGTCATTCTTACAATATGTTTTGTTTTATCACAGGTAGGGTTTTTTAAACACAAGGGGTTTTAAAGATGTTTGCAAGTACTAATTGTGCCACCATGCCTATCCTGCCTTGCACCTGTAAATGCTCATTCTGCTGAATGCCAGCATTTATGCAGGAACAGTAGGTTCCGTTCAAATTGGGAGCATCTGAGAGCACCATGACTGTTAGATGCCAATGTATTAACTTCTACCTGCTCTTTTACATCCCAGCATTCCCTCTCTCCATCTCTCTCTCTCTCTCTTTGGTTTTCTCTCTCTCTCTCTGACACACTCACACACAAACACAGATTTGCCAAAACATCACAAGGTTATAATGGGACTCTGAGGTCAGGCATCTTACTGGCCTACCAGGTGCTTAATACATGTTACTATGACCCAAGGAGCTGGAGCAAATGACTTCAGGTGCTCATGAAGGAGACAACTGCAGCGTGTCGGTCAGGAATGTCTGATTCCAGCCTTTGAGGTCCACTTTCCTGCAGATCCTGGATGGTTCCCTGCTTCAAAACACCTGATTCGTATTAATGGTTCTTTAGCAAGCTCATGTAGAATCTGGCTTAGGAGAAGTTTGGTATTTTTTAACCTGGACATATTTTGTCGCATGAAATACGATCATTTACTCACAAGTTTGGTGCAACTTTAACTCCTTCGGAAGATATTTAGATCCACTTACGATCAGCATATTTCCATAAAATGGGAGCATTATGGGCAGATGCCACTCTGCTCTATGTACAGTATGGCATCATCTGCCAGAAAACTCCTTCATTTTACCAACGTGTTGTTAGGAAATGCTAGTCCGATCCCTCTGTGACCTCAAGCAGCTTGTACTTTCTTTGTTGTCATTCTTGGGTTCTTTCAAGCGTCTTGCCTGCCACGGCTATGACGTCAGTACCATGCGCCATGACAAAAGGGCAAGTCACTCTGCACTGTGGGACAGTCTGCTACTTGCTAAGATTATAGCAACATGGTCTGTGTTGAGTTTTTCCAAATTGTAAAAATATAAAGTAGCCGACCGTGCTATTTTTACAATAGAATGCCACCATCACAACGCACCACTGTGCAACACGTTGCTATTGTTATGAATTGGCACTATACCAATAATGATGAATTAAATGAAATTAAATGAAATTAAATGAAATTAAATGAAATTAAATGAAATTAAATGAAATTAAATGAAATTAAATTAAATTAAATTAAATTAAAGCTGTTGGAGAGATCTAGCTCATTTGAATCAGGCATGTTGAACAGGACAGTGGCCCCTGAAGACATGAACTGGGCATTCCTGCTGTAGATGAAACTGTGGTTTATAAACTCCATGTGGGCCCCAGGAAAAAGGCATATTACAATATGCAAAAAAAGATGCAAAATGCATGTTAAAAAAAAGCATGTCTTTCATTTTGGCATATGGACAGAGGTACAGTGTGCATACTTTGTTTTCCTCAATAGCAAATGGTGTGGCATCTGCAGTCAAGCATTGAGTGGAGGTTACATGGTGTGTTGGGTTTAATGGGACTTGAGGACCAGTGAGCAATGGTGACAGTGTAGCAAAACTGACTTATGAGGAGGGCTTCTAAGCGGGAAGACTGATTAAGCTCTCAGTAAAAGAGAAGGATAAAACATCAGAGGCCTGTGAGATTGTGTGTTTGCAGTTGTTTCCAGAGCTATTATAGCATTATAATATCAAGTGACTCAGGGTTGAGAAGGATTAATATGGCCATGTGCAGATTTGTGGAATTGATGTGCAAGCCTAAAACTGAAGTGATGATTATGTAATGGCAGGGAGGTGTGTGTGAGAGCTATGCCAACTCAAATCCTTGGCCTTGACAGATCTGGGTTTTGGTCAGTGATGCAGATGTTGCTGCGCCTAAGCTGTAAATATCTAGTATTTCCTCCTAATATGTTACTGTATTGGAACATACACTTACACTAGACAATCAATTTGTAAGGGAAATAATAATAATTATTATTATTATTATTAAATATTATTAGTATTATTATTATTATTATTATCATCATCACCATCATCATCATCATCATTATTATTTACGTATTTATTTATTTTTATCCATTTTTTTCAGGACAATAGAAAGTCAAGAATAAAAATGCAAAAAATTAAAAACATCAACAATTCAGAACATAAGTAATGTTTTACACGGAATTGTAAACATTCACATATACAGTTGGGTCAAAGTAAAAAAAGCCAAAGAGGTAGCACTGTAAAATGATCATTATGTGGTCGCAGTCATCACTGAGTCAGCTTCAATGATCGCTGAGTCATGAATTCCGGCTGGGACGTGGCAAAGAAACATTGCAGACTACAATTTGAACCCCAACTGATTATAGCTTCCGACTTGTTTGATGCATTATGTCATTGGGAGGAGGTTGCCAGGGAACATTTTTATGGTCCACTTAATAGCACAAAAAAGCTTATGTGGGTAATCATGTTTTATGTCTGAAAGTGAAAATGGAAACATTCATCACTACTTAGTATGCAAGGGAGTTCTTCTGGTTTTTGTTATTGTTTTTGTCCAGTTTAGAAAAGGTGTTCATATGTTGTGTGGTGCAGAATATACAACAGTAGCATAAGGTTCAATAGTTTTAAAAAAAACTTACTTTACTTCATTTCAAATAAACATGACCTTGGTCTTTGGTCATTGGTTTATGGAGATGAGCTTTGTCAAACAGTTTTAAAAAGGGGTATTTTAATGGTGTCCAATGTACAAATAGAACAAAGGCACAACAGGGTAGTTTATTTATAAGAATGCCAGCCAAATCTTAAATGAAGGAGAACGGACCCACTGGCATTAAAAGGAATGTGAACAATGGAAAGTCCAAATTTTAAACAATACTGTAATATTTTTATGGATATACCAAATGTCCTCCATTTCAGTACTGAAAGCTTTTCAAGCATAAGATGGATATCTTTTGCTTTTCCATCTACTGTTGCTGCTAGTATCCCAAAAAATCCAAAGATTTGTCAAAACTTGTCATTTCAGTGTATTTTTCTAATCGCACATTAAGTTTTTTCTTTCCCGCAGAGAAGTGGGTTTGAAAGCTATGACATTTAAACAATGAACATAGAGAAGAATGCAGCACAAAATTAAAGGAAATTGCAGGCTTTTGCCAACATTCAAGATCATGATGCAGAACTGAACAAAATCATAGCTTAATCTTAATCAATATGACAATATTTCAACAAACGTTCTTTATTGCTGTTTGTTGTCAAACATGTCTGAAACGTTGCCAGTAAATGAGAAATATACTAACCCAGTGTGTATTTTTTTTTTAGATTGTTGTTACCAACCATCTGCAAAAAATCAACGAGTGACAGATGGTGTGTGTGATGATGATCTCTTTGTTAATGACACCCCGTGTGTGCGCGGGTGAGCCATTAATGGGACGATACTGTGTAGTGGGATCATAGCATGAAAGTAATTTAGTATTTGACATCTTTTGGCTACAAATTCACAAACTTTGGAGAAATATTTTGATGGGAGCATAAATGAAGCACATTGTTGTTGGACCACATACAGCTTTGTAAGTGGGAAAATATGGGAGATAATATCTGCTGTGTGTTTTGGCAAATGAAGCAATGGCATCAGACCATTTGTACTGGGCTGGGCAGGTGGTTCATTTTATGTGCTGTATATTTTCCACAGTGAAACTCCTAATAAGCCAGCGCTTTTAATTGACTTCAGTTGTTCTACACAAAGCTGACATGAAAATGAAAAAGTGTTCGCTCAAAGAAAAGTGACAAGGGAGTGATTAAGTTTTTACTTTTGGATGAACCATTCCTGCTCTCTGATAAATTACCCAAAGACAAAGGCTACTAACCTGCGAGGTGTCATGGTTGAAAATGATGGAGCTGAGGTCTCCGCAGTTGTAATGCGTAATGAGGTCTTCCGTGGTGTAGGAGCCTTGCAGGCTGCCTGCTCGAACACCCTCATGCTGCAACAGCGTCTGATTCAGAGCAAACAGCACCTGCGGGAGAAGAGACGGAGAGACAAAACTCAATAACAGCACAAAAAAATGTCACAGGCGGTGTTTCCCTTTAAAAACATAGCATGGCCTTTATATGAAATAAAGTCATTATGATCTGTGTCAGACAAATACAAATTCTGTTGCAGCATTTTTTTTTCTCTGCATATTTTTATGGACTTTCCATGCAGAGAGACTACAGTTAAAGCAGAGCACACAAAAGACATAGCAAGACTTCACTGACTTTTTCCTGAAGGACGGGCAGAAGTCGGGAATAAAAAGGAGAGGGAAAAAAAGGAAACCTTTTAAAAATAATCCTCCTTTCTCTTTCAGCAGGACCAGGGTGCCGTAAATTTACAGCACCCATTAAAATCTAAAGTAAACCCTCTTTAGAGAGAATTTATAGCACGCAGCCGCCAGACAGCCAAAAAAAATCCACAGCTGTCTAAGACACCAGGGGTTAACCTCCCCGCTTACGCCCTCTACAATCCCACGCCACCTCTGACACGCCTGGCAATGGAGACCGACATGTCAGTCACTGTTAAGCTCTCTTACATGAACCAGAGGTGTGTTATATGGGGATTTTTCTCTTTAGTGTAATGCGCTGGGGTCAGATTCATGCAGTTCTACATTCCTCCCTGCAAGAAAGTTTCCTCCGACTTGATTAGAAGATAGGATTAGCTCATCATATCTTCAAACTATACCAGACTGATGATCCTAATTACAACAAAATCCAGCTTTGGGAAATACCGGCTGGAGAAGGTCGGCGTCCAGACTTCAATGATTTGTGGAGCAGCTTAAGGCCGATACAGCTGCACAACTGATTGAGGCCAATGTCAAAAAGTCTGGGTCGTAATTCACGCAATCATGTTTTTGCAATCATAATGCCCATATTGTGCAGATCGAATGTTTAAACTCCAGGTAACCTTTATGCGGGGATAATCACAACCAAGCTCTAAGCTCGAGCTTGTGACTTTCCCTCTCCCCTCCATCTGAGCTCACCATGTTTGCTAACCAGTCTTGCGGCTTCTTTTCGCTTTAGTCTGCTTTTTTCATAATCCAAAGAGACAACTGATGAACCAGCAGCATATATAACTCTGTCATTACACCCCCCTCCCTTTTTCTTGCTTCTCTTCCTCTGCTCTTTCTCCTCTTTAACCTCAGAAGAGACTTCGTCCTCTCATCTCTCTGCCAGGGCCAGACCTCTACCCCCTTCCTCTTTCTGCACACCAGAGAGCCGAGTCTGATCTTATTCATTCTTTTTTTTTTTTTTTTTGACATGTTTCAGCCAGCATCTTTTTCCAGCCAAGCTAAACGCCCCGCTGTCACCCTGCCAGAGGTAAATAGCCCCAGGATGGATTTTGATTCAACCTGCGACCGTTTGAGTTTTGCTCCTGTGCTTAACTCAGCTAATCACTACCTCATACCTCCCAAATTCAGGATTTGGAACAATGAAGCACGATACATCGTTTTGATTTTCACGTTCGTCTGAGGCGGGATACATGATCATTCTAACCTCCCGGTAACTGGTACCGAGGTGTGCTGCCAGGCCCAAAGACGTTAAAACAAGAAATTTGCAGCAATATAAACCGACTCTATTCTAAGGAGTTGCTACTGCCCCTTGTCCCTGACCCACCAGGCACTCGGCCATGTCCCAAGGTTTTTTTTTCTAAGAGAAACACAGCAGCAAAACCCTGGGCAGACTCAGGGCCAGAGCTGGCAGGGAACACACACCTGCCAACATTTCTGTAACCCAGCCAGCTTCAGTAGTTTCCCTTAACATGGCAAATTGCCCCAGACCCAGCAGACATGGGAGCGAGCGCACGGTTCGTTGTGTTGTTAAGGAGTTGTTATTTCAATATTGTCTGTCTCCGGGGTAAAGAACCTCTCTTCGGCTGTAACCATGACACTGGAGTTTGTGCTGGCCTGAATGAGGGTCAGCGCGTCAGTCACTGCAAGGGAAGCAACGAGGGAATGAGAGGAAAAGTGCAAACATACCCTATGTGGGTGTTTGTGCCCGTATGCAAGTTTAAGCATACACGTGAATGTGCGCGTGTGTGTGCGTGAGCTCGTGATGACTGACGGAGTGGGTGTTCTCATGCTGAAATGGTCTACATGCTCTGACAGACCAATTCTTTTGGAGCCTGGCCTCTAGTAAGTAACAAACACACTGACTCTGTTCACCGCATATTTTACCACTGCAGGTCTTGCTTCTCTGTTTTTGTTTTCACATTTTGTCTGATGCATGCGTGAGAAACTCCCATTCTAATTAAATAAAAGCTTTATTAGAAACAAGCTGGAAGGAGAAATACGCTTGGATGGTCTTGGAACCTGCGCTCCGAATGCAGCACTCCAAAAATTCATTAGTAAATTTTGGAAAGAAAACAGAAAGAAGGGCTTGGGCATGGGTGCAAGAAACGTAAAAACAAAGAAAATCAGAGAGACCTTTTAAATTTCAGAGAATGCCATGTATCCACAATGTGTGTACACTGCAGCAAAGTGCCTCAAAGTGCATTAAATCCTGCCTGCTAGCTCCAAACGTGTTAGCTTGTTTGAAGTTTTTACAGGTCTGAATGTAATGAGTAGGTGCCGATGACAAGGTGCTGGAATCGAGTGAGCTCACACTTGTCAACTGCATCAGTCCTCTATTATACCTCTGTTAAACTGAGTAGGAGAATGTGAGTGATGGATAGTGCTGAAGGGCTGTGGCTACAATACAACAGGAGGAAGTGTCAGATTGTGGAGACCAAACACTGAACACCAGGAAATAATTTATTTGGGAGCTTTATAAGCCCACACCATCAATGACAGCAGGTAGGCCAATGAAAAAATTACATCCTGCTTGCTTTAATAAGTTCCCCATTATCACATCCATTTTACCCAAGGCCTCCTTTAAAGGGACACACATGGAAAAAATAAGTCCTGTTTCTAGTCTGAGGCGACTTCCAACTCAAAATTTGAAACATAACGCCACACTTTTACTTTGTTTAAGGCCACTAAGGTTTGAACATGTCACCTCCAATGAGCTGTTGGCATCTCTGGCACAATCCAAACCCAGATAAGCGGCCTCCAATTCTCTTATTTTTCAACAGTTTTCAATCCTTGTTTGTCGTTTGTAGCTTATTCTTTTTAGTGGTCTTCACTCATCCAGACTCCAGCAATATGTTTTCCAGCCATGAAATGCAAGATTAAGGTATACCAGATGGTTCATAATGGCAATTAAACTTCTCAAAAGTTTGCAGCGTGCCTGAAGAAGAATGAGGTCCATTTGATGTGTTGCTGGGAATAATTGTGGTTGACAGATTGTGCCAGGTATCAAATGATGTGCTCAGCAAACGTTTGTGCTGTCTCAACAGGGCTGAAAGATTTTTCCAGTTGCAGAAGCTATCCCCACTTTCTCTATTCTTCATTTGCATCTAGTATATATACTGTGAGCTGCTTGCAAATCTCAGTCCTTCTTCATTTTTTTCCTGTCATTGTCTTGAACAGGTTGAATTTGCAGTATTGATCAGCTCTCTTTGAGTCATGGAGTGTGACTAAATCAACAATAAACATGGTCAGAAATATTATCCCCTTATTATGTTTGTGAAACATTAACAGTTCCTGCAGTCAGAAAATTGTAATTCCAGTTCTGATTTGTTATGAAATGCAAAACTATTACCTGCATATAAAAGAAAAATCACATTTCTACTACCTTTAAATTCCAACTCCAAACAAAATGGAAACTCATCTGGTTCTCAATATATTTATCCCATTTAATCAGCTCCTGATAAAGAAAACTGTCCAAACAATGTTGGGATGGTATCAGCCGCTCTTGTATCCCTGAGAGCCACTTGGGTTTCATTGCCTGGGAAAGAGAAGAGCTGGACCCCTGACCCAGGATACACACTCCTGGGCTCCTCTGCGTCAAAATGGTTTCCCTGTGGGCTTTAGCTATACAGAATATGAGAGGGGATTGCGTTCGCAGCACCCCAGGGTGACTGAAGGGAAGGAGGTAAGAAGTTGAAATAACATCCTTGGCAACCCAAGAATAGGAAAACTGCAATATCCCATCCCTGTTCCCCCACAGAGCAACCCCCAAAGGTTTAGATATCAGTGTGTGAGGTTGTGCTTTCCCCTTCATGACTGGGAGAGGATCATAAAAGAATTAAGAAAAATAAACTTGCCTCCATTTTCTTTTAACATGCTCTACTAAATTATGACTTTATGCTTGAATGCGTATGCTTCAGTGGCAAGGCTTTTCTCAGAAGCCGGCTGTTGTCTGATCTTTAATACTCCATGAGCTCTAAAATGCACCTTGAACATATTAAAGTGCTACGATGGTGTCACAAAAGACCACTTCAAAGTTGCCTGGATGGTCTCCCCGTGATGTTTTCACTGTTACCTCCTACAGTTTCATCAAGAAAAATCGGACGACTTGATGCCCCTTCTTTTCATTCTTTGGGAAAATGTGTAACCTGTCAAGGACTTTAAAGGCAACATTCGAGCATAAAATGTCTCAGATGCCAAATCCGATGTCGGAGCATTGCCAAAACAGTTTTATAGTTCCTCAGCACCTTTCCTACTTTGCTTATGTGAAGGTAAGCAGCACTTTGAACTCACCCCATCTGGCATGAGCCACAGCAAGCCAGAACATCAGTTTCTTCCAAATCTTTATCCCTGTTAATACCCACATGCATGCACACTCAAAGCAAATATACAACCACCCGTAAGCACACATGCTAACAATTACACACCACAACTCTCAGAGCAATACAAGCATGTGAACCACATAATGCAGGCATCACAACACCACTGTTTTGAGCACTATTTCTCTTTTATCTCTCCCCCTCTTTCTCTTCTCACTTCCTGTTTCTTTTCTCTATTTTTGTTTCACTAAGTCTCTCTCTGCGCCTGGTCTGCCTCCTGTCTCAACCCAGGAAATCCAGGGATTACCAGGGGACAATCCGAGTGGCAGAGGCCTGCTGCTTCTCAAGAAAGCCTTCCCTGCTTTTTTCCTCCGTCTTCCTTCCCACCTATCTTATTTCCTCTGTGAGGCAGCGGGTGGGGATCTAATGATGGGAGCTATTCCGCTCTTATTTCACTATGTGAAACAAAAAGAGAGAGGAAAAAAAAATTTTGTCTTCAGTCTAAAGTTCTCTTTCTAAGCCACCCCTGCTCTCCAGCTTGATCTCCTTGTGTTTAACTTTTGTCTATAGGCACCCATACACCCACTCCTATACACACCCCTTCAGTCTCCAGTGTCCTATCTCTCCACTTAATAAGATTCTCCAGTGAGATGGAGGCGGGGGTCTCCTCTACACTTGTCCACAAATAAACCCTGCTGTTTAATTTGGCAGAACAACTGCTGCATCAGTCATCCCAGCTTTCCTGGCTCCCCAGAAAAAAAAGAAGAATAATAAAGTATCACTTGAACTGTAGTAAAAAGCCAGCACCTGATGCCTCTCTGTGCACACGAGTAAGTTGTGCATACAGAGTGTGAAAGCTTGGTGGGGGGAAAAAAGGCTTTTTTGTATCTTTTTATTAAAGCGTCAGTGATCGCAAGCAGCTAAACTGAATTTGGAGGCAAGTATGAGCAAAATACACACAAGCATTATTCGAGTACTGCACATCTGGCCATCTTTTTCCTCGTTTCATTTATTTATCTATGTACATTCTTAGCAGATTCATCGTGTAGAGCACAGCAGCCAACAGAAACATATGATGGAACTGTCCAAAACATATGATGTTGAAAAATAAGTAATGCAATCAGAAAAAAATGTCTTATTCTCTAAAACTTTGTCAAATAGTGTCTAAAATAAGAGTGAACAGTTACTGAACACAAAAATCTCGAAAATTCTAAAATAAAACCTTAAAACTATTAAAACCATGTGTGAAAATAAACCCAAACTCCTGGATGGAAATCCTGTAATATTATCTGATTTTTCCTGCATCTTAACTTTGTGCAGACTTTATAAATCTTCTTATTTTCTTAAAAAACAACTATGACACTGATGTATCCCAATAGCAAAAATTAAGTGAGGAATAAACACAAGTGTTCCATCATTTTAGAGGTTTTCTTATTTAACTAATGTATCGGTTTCATGTCCTTTGCTCATATTTACATTATTTCAGCCAGTAATATCTTTTAATAGTATAGTAGAAACACAACATACAGAATATCAGTCTAATCCACTGGTTTCCTGTATTTTCTAAGGTAAGGAAAGGCTGATTTATTTGTTTTAAATATTTCATGTGCAAGACAATTCAAAGGTGGTCTAATTTCATGGTCTGGAACAGCAGAGTTCTCAATAAGCTGTCTAATTAATTTTTGCTAGACCTGCAAAGACACTGTTGCAATAATCAGGCCGACTAAAGATGAAAGCATGGACCAGCTTTTCCAGGTCCTGCAGACCTTGATCCTGATGGAGACTGTAGGCGGACTCTGTGATTCCCTTAATGTGTTTTTAAAATTTAGGTCTGAGTCCATCACTGCACCCAGACGTCTGGCCTGGCCGGTCATTTTTAGATGTATATACTGAAGCTCAATGCTGACGTTTAATTGTTTCTCTTTGGCTCCAAAAACAATCACCTTCGTTTTGTTTTTGTCCAGCTCACGTAAGTTCAGGCTCATCCAGGCTCATCTAGGCAATTATGTCAATACATTTAGCAAGAGCCTGTTCTGGGCCTCAGTCTCCTGGTGAGATTTTAATATAATATAAATCTGTTTGTCGTCTCCAAAGCTATGGTAACTACTTATGTTGTTCTCTATGACCTGTGCCAGTGGGAAAATTAAGATGTTAAAAAGATGAAGCCACCTTGAGAACCATGTAATTCCTCAATCAAATGCAGCACTGACATCCAGTATAACTGAAATCCAAAGAAAAATCTGATTAATCGTCTTGCATAGATGTACGTTAGATCAGATCACACTAACTTTATCTCTCTCAAAACTTTAAGCCAACTCTTACCATTCACAGCCCTCCCTAGTAACAATACATTTTTTCCAAGGTAAATACTCTCATCAAATTCCATCAGATTTATCTAGCATCCTATTATGATGTGTGACGCTATGCAAACCAGATGAGCTGGGACTCCTCCATGGTTTGAAAAAGGAGCAGTCGTGTATGTTTAAAACATGCCTCTCCGATCCCAAAGGGAGCCCAACGACTCTTATCTCCTTCAATCTGTTTTGGTTGGACTAATGGCTTTAGTCAGACTAAGTCCTAAGGAATGATTTGTCCTTTGCGCAGTATACATCTGAACGCCAGCTGAAACATGAGAGCGGCACATACTCTGCTGAATGAACATAAATTGTGTGATGCGGGAAACACTGCATCCAGACCGAGAAACAGCAAACTAGCAGGAATTGTGATCTTTCCAGGAAAGGAGTCCTTGCAGACATTTCTGAGTACTAATCATCTAACATGATCCTGATAAAAAGGATGTAATGGTAGGCTCGTATATAGAATCTGCATTTGATTACAAGTAAATGCAACAGTAAAGAAGAAGCTCAATTTTACAAAATATAAAACCAAGACTCTTCAGTTTCTGTTGGGGGTCTTTGGTCTGGAAGCTGGATAAAAGATGATAAACTAAGCTAAATTAGATGCTCAGATAAAAATTTTAACAAAATGCAATTAAAAAGGTAAGGCAGAATAGGGATCAGGGCTACGAGAGGCGCAGCGACTTCTGTGGTATAGGGAATGGATGAACGAGGATGGAGATGGTCAAGAGCCGGGAGGCACAAATTTACAAACGGAACCATTTTCACCGTTTTCTTGAACAGCCTTTGGAATTTGTCAATGTTCTTTTGTCATCAGCTTTTGGAAGCGTGAAATAACACATGACCAATTGTGCCAGAAGATCAGAATGATCTCAACTGGCTTGCATGGCACCAGTTACAGCATGTTCTAGTTGAATTCTCTGTCATGTTCCTTTTTTTCCCCTTTCCACTACACCAAACTGAGCAGAATTTGATCTAAAAATTCGGTTGTGTGTACACTTCAGATTCAAGGTAAGGTTATAGTTTAAACCCAGTTTCTTTTTGTGTGGTGTGTTGTCCACTGCATTCAATAAAGTATAAGATTTATTATTTTCAAGCAATCTAAGTCTTTCATTTTAATTTTGTACATAAAGTTGTATGTATGTAATATGAGCATCTTTTGAAGAGAAAGTTATATTCTGCACACCTTAGACGCAGCATTAAAGAAAAGTTTATTTCCACATTGAAGGCGTGTGACTGAAAAGCCTGTAAATGCACAAGTATGCACATCCTTCATGTGTAATCAGAGGAGAAAGAAAAGAAAGAAAGATGAATGGAACACTGAGGTGAAAAGATACAAAGAGAAAAATGCCAGGCATGTTGGTAGGCATAATCTATAAAAATCCCAAAAGTGGATATAAATAAAAGTAGACAAAAGCACATATGCCTACAGTTAACCAGCAAAGAGGAGATGAGAGAACAAGATTTCCCTTCACCTCCTCCTACTCCTGCTCCTGCATATCTGCAACACAGCTGTCGCTCTCTTCCTCCACACCATCACCTTTCTCATCCTTGCAAAGCCTCTCCATCCTCAGACCTGTCTGCATCCCTCCCACATCAGCTCATGTCGCTTCATTGATTTTAAAACACTCAATCACCAGCCCTTCCTCCCTTTCCGCTCCGAGGTTATGCGCTCACAGTGACAAATCTCTAGATTATACAGTTCAGCTCTTCATCTGCAACCCGCCCACTGCATCCCCCCCAAACGCTTTTCTTTCATTTGATGGCGGCTCTCCTTCCACCATCACTGATCTTTGTTTATTTAGCTTTCATGTCCTTCTTCCTTCCTGTTCTCCACATCTTAAACACTTGCACAGTCTGAAGGAGCACGCATTTGTAACTCAAAGCCTGTGTACATACGTGCATGCGTGAGGATACTGCTCTGTGTTTCCATGTGCGCCTGTCTGCACCGCAGAGCTAGTCTAAACTGCACAGGGCCCTCACTGTGAAACAGACCGGACTAGATTAGGCTGCAGTAAGTGGACCAAGCTTCCTCCCCTCTCTTCCTCTCTGTCAGTCACGCCTCTGTTAGGCTTAATGCTGAAGCTAACACAGTGGCGGACTTACCATTAGGCAAAACTAGGCGGTTGCCTAGGGCCCCAAGTTCCCTGAGGGCCCCATAAAA
>JBBBVT010000015.1:17770870-17785936 GCA_037177035.1 Craterocephalus eyresii
CTCAATGCGTGTTGTCCAACAAAGGGCCCCATGTCTGCCTTCGCCTAGGGCCCCAAACTTCCTAAATCCGCCACTGAGCTAACAGAGAGTAATCCCACACAAGCGCACCATTTCACGGCAAATCAGAAGAAGAAATGTTTGATTTCACGCAAGTATCGTCAGCCTGCGGAAAAACAGAGACACAAAGTTAGACGATGAGGGCCTTTCAGGCACACAAGATGCTGAATCTGGATGATGATGTATGAGTGAGTGCTCAGTTTGGGTTTTTAGGTGTTAAAATAACACTCTTAGTAAAGTTTATCCTTCTCACTCGCTTTCAAACTATCTGTTGACACATCCAGGTGGTCCAACTCATCTTCCCAGTTAAAATAAAAAGACATTAAAAGTGGACGGAGACACGCAAATACAGTTGTTTACAGCTTTTCCTACTCAAGGTTTTTCCAGCACCTAAAACTTGTTGGACCACTAGAGAGATCTGATGTGTTAAGCAGACCGAGTGTTGGAAAACAGACTGGCTGGATCTTTTCTTCACTCCCTCCATGCATCATCTCTCCATTGTAATTCGATGTCTTTTATATTTTATTTTCTCCCTTTAAATGTAATGTGGCTCGCATATTAGTCTCTGCCAAAACAAAAGGAATGTGCCCTCCAGAAACTCCAGAGCCGGCTTTTATATGCTGTCATCTGGAATGCGGCATCACCAGTGGTAATGCTGCGTTCAGGAATCAGCTGGGTTTTGTTCAAAGGCAGAGCATGTGTGTATTCCACAGGCTGCTTCATGCATTCAGTGAGGCTTTGCTAGCTGTCGGTGGTTGGTGGTAAATAATGGAACTCCTGATTATAAACTGACTAAAACTACATTTTGCATTATGGATTTTAATTTTCATGTGTGATGGGCTGGTGCTGCACCGGTTTGGATGCAGAAATAAGCTTCTGAAAACCTTCTTCTGCTTTAATCTGTGTGAATGGAAAGCAGATAAAGAGCTGGCTAACAATTTGTTTTCATTTGCAGGACTGATTGGGAAAACAGCTGAGCACTTCTTAATCTAATTCCACAGTAGATTGTCTGATCATAGGAACTATTGCATGCTTATACAAATATACACCCACAGCAACTCAATTCAACAAACTTCACTGAGCCAAAACCTTCTACAGATGAGGAAAAACTCTGCTGATGATGGAGATGAAATTAAAAATGAAAACTTCAGAAGAGTGTGTGAAAAATAAACGGTCAGGAAAACCGGAGCCTTTTAGCTTTAAAACAGAAGTTGTAGCACATCTGCTAAGGAGGGAGAGTGGGCTGTCTGAGACTGTCAGGCGGGTGTTCAGCACTCTGTCAAAGTTTCCCTATGCAAAATACTTAGTCCAGAATGGCAAATTTATGAAAACCTGCTGTTTCATAGATTTCAAAAACCAGAAAAAAAATCTACTCATTCATTTTCTGTACTGCTTAATCCAGGGTCACAGGTGTGCTGGAGCCTGTCCCAGCTATTATCAGGCAAGAGGCTGGTCCAGTCCATCACATCACCAGCACAGAAAGACAGACAACCATTTACACACACAGGGAGAATGTAGAGTGTCCAATTAACCTAACATCCATGTCTTTGGTCAGTGGGAGGAGTACCCGGTGAGAACCCACACATACTGTACACAGGGAAAACATGCAAACTCCACACAAACCCTCCTCTAAATATATATATTTAGAAAATTTGTCATTAAATATCATTGGGCCAAAGTACTGGACAGATCAGAATCAAGTCCAAAGAGAGAAGTTGACAATGTTATTTGTTTCTCACAAGATTTTCAATGTAACTGCATTAACCCTTCGACATCCAAAGGTCCTGCAATGTTTACAGACAGGTTGCATCTTTGTCAATAGAACACAAGCAGCACGACTTGAAAGTCAATATCAGTCAGTTTTACTTTCTATAGAGGGTCACAGTTTAATCCTATTATTTTCTTGGATTCAAGGGACACAACAGAAAACAAAAAAAAATGTAAACACTCATTTAGACTTTGTTTATGAAAGCAACCTCACACCATCCTTTAAATAATGCATGCATAGTTTCCCATGCATGGGCATTTATTCCATCTATACTGTAAAGCAGATTGGTTAGTTCAAATTCTTTTGCAAAGTCTTTCCTCAGAATCCTCAAGCATCTTTGTTCTTCGGCTTTTTATACTGTCTGGCACGCTTTTTTTTCCTTTATGTTTTTTCCTGAGTGTAAAACTGATTAGGAGCATCTGTAGTGAGTGAACTCAATCCATGCACAAGCAAATATTTGGGTAACGCACGGTGGACTGCAGAGGGACCTTTGCAGATTGGTGCAGATGACAAAATTATATCACAGAGGATTGATCCACAAAAAAAATCCACAACCTTTTCAGGATATTTATTGGGAATAAAATTATGATGGGGTTCCTTTTCAACTTGCACTTTTAAAAAAAATCTAACCCATGGACATCACTAGGTCTATTTTAGGGGTCTGACTGTGGAGCCACACTGAAATGTTTTTAAGCCCCCAGTAAAAATCATAGATTTATTGATTTCAGTACTGGCTTTAATGATTATGCTGTTAGTGAAGGTTTGAGCTGTGGTCTGGAACGCAGTGTTGTGAGGTTTCCCATTTAAAGTCCCAGCAGCCAAATCCGGTCCGTTTATCAGTGTATTCATTCCTGGCTTTCACTCCAGCTGCATCTGCAGCTGTATGTAGCACCATGAGTCCATGATCAAAATGGTTACACAGGGATTTTTTTAAATAGAAATTTTAAATTAAATAAATTTTAAAATAAAGAAGAAATATATTCAGCCAAATAGTGCAAAAAAAGCTACATCCTGCCTTCGGTGGAGTGAGTTAAAAGCAAGGCCGAATAGTGGCTGTGATGCAATGACGCAATCAACATGGAATGGAATATTTAAAAATGCCAGAATACACTCAATAAATACTTACTTTGATTAAACAATGTCTTAAAATTTATTCTGGGCTATTTATGCAATATTTTTAAAAAATTGTGGAAAAACTGAACCACATTTATATGACAAAGCCATATGACCAGCCAGGTGACACTAAACAGCTGCTTTGCACACAAAATAGTTTTGGCGAACAAAACAGAGCAATTTATCCCTCTCTATGGCAAAAATGAAAGACATCCCATATAAGTTTAATATTTATAAGGAGTAAATAAAGAGTTTGATCCTTTCCTTTTTTTGATTCATTTCCATCTTGCTCAATTTCACTATGAGATTTAACTCCTCTCTTGGGTGACTCAGTTGTATTCTGTATGAAAGAGTAAAATCATATCCTGGTTGAATCAATCTGCAGAGCAGCAATGGTGACCTGTGATAGGCTGCTTAGTTGTACCACAACAAGAAAGTTGTCTGAATCTTGACTGGGGCCAAAAATGGCTTCCTCCCTGAAAAAACACACACATTGAATTCTTAATTGACTCAGACCTGCTAGTTTTTTAATAGTGGAATTTGGTGGTATGATGCTGTTCTATTCAAACATTTAGCATGTATAAAGAGACATCCCTGATCTAATCGAGTACTGTAGTTTAACACAATCAGATCAAATTTTGAATATGAAACATTATTTAAAAAATAATATTTAAATTTGGCCAGATATTTAGTTCTGATGTAAAATCTGAAAGAAACAATGAAATAATTAATTCAAATAAAAAAAAGATCATCTAACTCAGAACAACAGCCTTAGACAAAAGGACAAGTTGAGAGATTTATCACCCCTCTATTAACTTTACTTACTGTACCTTAAAGTAAAAGACCTAATTCATAAATTTTGGTGTACTCTAAATTCCTAATGTTTTCTATTCTTCTATTCTTATTTCATACCAAATTCAATTAACACTAGCTATCCACACTGAAAGTTAAATCAGACATGAAGCCCAAACTGAATCTTGGACATGGGAACATTATTCATGTTTACGAGCAAGTCATGAATGAGTCTCTCTGCATCATCAGAGCAACTAATCGACGCTGGAGGGAGGAGATCTGGAGAAAATATGGCTTTACGTAAGAGCTTAAAGTGTACTTGTGCAAGACAGACTGAGGAAACAGAGAAAAAATGTACTTGTCTGTATGGACAGAAGGCAGAGAAGAGGATGAGCAAGCCAGCAAAGAGACAGAAAAAACGATAACTCACAGAAACAACAAGTGGGAGACAGCAAAGGGGGTATGATGAGAGCAGTGATAGTAGTTCTGAGTGCTTTTTAAGGGTGGAAGGCATGGTCTGGACTGCAAACAGAGTAGAGGATATGTGATGTTGACCATAATAGCTCTTCCTCTAGTTGGTTTTAATTGATAGCTGTGCTGGCTGAGACATCAGAGGCAGGCATTTAACTAAACTCATAAGACTCATTATTTCATATATCTGCAGTCTAACTGTTGATTTGAGTTTTTGCCAAAGGTTAGAGAATGTTTTTACAATCCTGTTAACTTATTTACAATCTTTACTGATTCTTGTGTGTATATGCAAGTGTGTGAGGACACCATTTGAGCAAGGGGAACCAAGAAACTCAAAGAGAGGTGCCAGTGAAAAGGATGGCGCTCACTTCCTCTTTGCTCGTGTGCATGTGCGTCTGTGTCTATATGCAAAACCCAACAAGAACTGTAATCCGATCATTGTTAACATTGCCAGCATGGAATTAAATTTGACCACATCTGGTGCACATATGAAATTAACCTTTCATAAGAGTGTGACACATATTTTTTAATTTTCTTTTGCTCCGACACATTCTTGGCAGCTGTTTTTTTTCTCTGTATTGTCTTTCTTATCAGGACTTTGATGGTGCTGACTCTGGCTCTCCACAATGGAACACACTGTCTGCTTAAGCATTGTCTACCGTACAAGAATGCATGCATTAAATGAACATTTTGAAAAAATTTAAATGTAAAATAATGTATAATTAGATACAAATGCATATATATTTATCACTTTTTTTCTAAGTACACCAGGTCGCCTGTAGAGGGAAACATATTGCTAAAAACTATTTACTTTTTGAGGTATCCCTAAAACCTTGATCCCTACTTTAACACACATTTTTTTCAGCTTTCCCATTAACTTTCATTTTCCTCCAACTTCCAGCAAACCGGAGCTCTTAGTCTAGTAGCCTACAAGAGAAAGTGCTTGGTATGAAGAAATCCAATATGATTAAGACTATGATTTCTGCTTCTAATAGTTTTAGCACTCATACCGTCTATTAGGAATTATTGGGTTTGGATTATTGGGTTTCCTCTCTGTCAGAAGTATTGGCCTTCTGACAGAGAGGATCAGCCTGTGTCTACCCATAATTCGGTGTTCAGATTGTGTGTACTTACATCTGAGTATGAGTGTCTAAGCTATTTTTCCCTTGTATCTTCTTATATGTGTGTGCACACATAGTGGCTCAGGATCAAACTTGGTCAGCCATGCTGAGAGTTTGTGGTCACCCTGACCGATGGATCACAGGATCGTGGCCTTAAATCGACCACAGATCATCAAAGAGACCACACCAATGCAAAGGAATGTGGAAGCAGGCAGGAGGAGTACTACAAACAACATTACAACTCTGCAGCTTGTCTTCACAGGAAAACCAAGAATAAAAACCTTGGAAGAAACAGGTCATTGCTGAAGTAGATGTTGCATTGTGTGGGATGTTATCATGCTGTATGATATGTGACCAGTAAAAAAAAAATCCTTATATTTTGCCAGTTTTTCAACTTTGACAAGGTTTATTTGCTAAACTAAAGAAGAAGAAAGTAATTGTTTCATTATGTTTCACTTCAGTCTTAAAGGTGTTATAGAAGATGTTTCTTTTCATCATTTTTGCGATATTAGATGTAAATAGGTTCACTGCCCCATAAGGTATGTTTAATTAAAAATTTTAAATATGTAATTTTCATTATGAATCAGATGTGAAAGTAATGGGACTTGAATAACATTGACCAATCATTTTTGCAGTCACTGCGTGTTTTATTTGTCTATTGGACCGTCAATCACTCTTTGGATGTGCTAGAAATACCGTGCATGCTCCCGTGCTAACAATCTCTCTGCTAGCATTTAGCATCGTCCGACATCCGATGGCAGAGCTAAATGCTATGAAGCGGTGGCGACAAAAGAAAGAGGTTTTTTTTTATGTTGCTGCGAAGCGGAGAATCTGACATGATGGCGAAGTCGGCTAGATGGCGGTGTCGCAGCCGTAACCAAACTCGTGCACGTCGTCGTAGGCATGGCCAGGGAGGGAGCTGGGATTCGAAGAGGTTGGTCTTGCGTCTGTGCTTTATTCAAAAACTCACTAACAGTCTGCTTTCAGAAAAGCCACAAACATCTTCTATAATGCCTTTAAGACTTCCTAAAAACAATAAACAGAATGAGAAAAGAGCAAACTCCATTGATTAATTAATCTAAAATTTAACCACTTTTGTGATAAACTTTAAAATCTTACCAACTCGTGAGGTGGCACAGCCCAACTAATTGGAGAAAAAAGTTTTAATTTTCAATGGGAGAATAAAGATTGGACTCTAGAGCAAAGGAAGAGAGTCACATGCTCTGATAAGTGGTCTGATCTGAACCCACTGAGAATCTTTGGGATGTGCTGTGGAAGACCTGGTGCAGTTGTTGGACTCTCCCATCATCAATACAAGATCTTGGTGAAAATGAATGCAACACTGGATGGAAATAAATCTTGTTACATTGCAGAAGCTTATCGATACAATGCTTACATTTTACTGCTGTAATCAGTTGATGACAAAGCAAAAAGTGGTCCAGCAAAAAAAGCGTTGTGTATCTATAGTATATATGCATTTATAGTGCATTGTTTACACAGACAAAAGTATGCTGGTTTTTTTTTTTTACACTAAACCTCCAGTTCCCATCTCACCACCCATCCTGCTGGGCTAAAGCCTATCTTAATTAACACTGGAATTTTACTAGGTGACTGTTGCTTTGGTTCGGGTTACACAGCTCTGACACTAATGAAGTGCTGAAGTTAAGGCTGAAGGCTTCAGTGTGTTAACTGAAAGAAGAAAGTGTTGTACAAATACAATGCCAATCAAGCTCACGCAAAACAATATCTGTCAAAGTCAGCGAGTGGAACTGGGCCACATCAAGCAGTGCCATAGTCTGCGCGCAAGTGTGTGTCTGCAAATGTTTATGTGCTCTCCTGCACGCATCAGAGTGTGCCAGTGACCAAATCGTCAGTGTGGTTATGGGTGAGTAGCCGTGGTTTCAGTGGCTCCATATACTCACACACACAAACACAGGGACCTGCTGATAGATGCTTAACACAGTTCAGGGTTACAGCAGAAGAATGGAAAGGAATGATCATTTTCTGCTGTACCCACAAATAAATACAATGGCAACCACAGACAGTTGTGAAAATGTGATTTAGGAAATATACACAGGTGAGCAAACATGGATATACAAACACAATGGATGTAACAGATTTTCATAAAACCCATGTGGCAGGACAAAAGAGGGCCCAGGCAGGGACTGATTCCACAACCTACCGGGTGAAAGTATGCTGTGGGAAAAAAACATATTTACCAATTTATCATTTATCTATCTATCTATCTATCTATCTATCTATCTATCTATCTATCTATCTATCTATCTATCTATCTATCTATCTAGACTTGGCTCTTGCACAGAGCCAGCTAAAAATAAGTCAAAGAAAAGCAAAGTAACTTATTCAGACTCTGTGAGTCAATTAGATTAAGTAAACAAATCCTCCTGGAGAAGCACCACTAAAGTATTTATACTCAAAGCCAGACAGTTTGCAGTTTACAATGTAAATGTAAGCCTACATGTGTCAGAGCACCAGTTTTTGCACTGTTTTTTGAAAATTTCAAAAAAGTGTCTAAGGAATTTAAAGAAATATTAACGGTAAATGGGCTGTACTTGTATTGTACCTCTCCAGTCACTCCAGTGTGACCACTCAGAGTGCTTTGACACTACAGTACATGTCATATTCACCCATTCGCACACACATTCATAGAGCACTAATATTGAACCGTACGCAGTGCTTAGTATAAACAGGCTGGTTGGCAGGCGTTTTCTCTTCCACCTGAGCCAAAGCCACCTCATTAATCCCCTTAAAAGGACCTAAAAAAGAAGAGAGGAGCACTAAGCCGATGATATGAAACATTTTTTCACTGGCCCTGGTGCTGCGGCGATGGTGTGATGGCTTTTGTCAGTTGACACCCCTGCTGGACTTTTCCCCGGCTGTTGCCAAAATGGTGGACGAGGTGTTGTGTGTCTAAGTGTTTATCTTCATCTGCGCTGTCTGTGTCAGGATTTGGTGTCTGCAATAACACAGTCGCACACAGTCTCACACCAACACACACACACACACACATAAATAGAGCAGACTCCTGTGAGATGGGTGACACAGACACATGTTTATCATTGAGCAGATTGGCTGGATTCCTTTCATCTGAAAATGGCTGACTGTTCCCTCGCTCCCAGTCTGACCCCTCAGTCGTCTTTATCTCCCTTTCGCTGCCTGTCGGGCTCTCTTTCACTTTCTCCACTGCTCTCCATCTGTGTCTTTTTGGACTCTTCTGTGTTTAACTCTAAGCCCGTTCAGCCTGCGTCTGACTTTGCTCCTGTTTTGTTCCTCCTCATTTCTTTCACTCTGTCTCTCTTTACCACCCATCTGCTTCCCATCTGAGCCCAGATTGATGAGTGGAGAAAGCTGGTGGTTAGGGTCGTGATGCAATTAAGAGGGAAGGTGGAGGGAGGGGCACTTATACCTTATATTTCCAATCAAATTCCTAAATATTATTATTGCTGACTGATTGATGCATGTGGAGCCTGTATGATCGTGTGTGTGCGTGCAATTCAAATCTCCACGTGTGTTTATGCGGGTACATTCCTGCACGAATGCGTGAGAAAAAAATAAGTGTCATTAAGCTTCACCGGGGATATTTGCCTTCTCATAATAAATGCACACAGATATTTGGTACGCTCTGACGCCAGCCCTGCCCCCAACCTTCATACACACATATGTGTACAGCAGTGTGATGACCTCTCAGTCCCTGTTAGACTTGGCATTCTCGTTAGCAGGCGGTTTAGATCCCCTTTCAGAGGAGTTGAACTCAGGACCTTTTCCCCTCACTACTCCCAGAGAGTGCCAGAAGCCAGGGCCTGCAAGGAAGCAGCGAACATGAAGGAAATAGGACAGACAGGAAGTGAGAGCCAAGAGCTTTCATGATATCGATGGGTTTGCATTTAATCATTTGTTGAAATAGCTTCCATGCAATTCACAGTGCGTTCTTAAATAGTTTAGAAGGCCACCTCCGTTTTCATCTCAAATAATTCTCTTCATCGAAACTGCTGCGTATCAAAGGCCAACTGTGAAGGAGAGAAATCGAGCTCACCAAAGCATATATACATTATGAATAATGTTACCTTTAGATTTGATTACATTCTTTCCAAATGAGTCCCTGAAGAACCCAGTGTTGATTAAAATAAGTTTATTTATGTTTCTCTGAGACACAAAGTGAAGGGAAGTTGGTTTTCTTTTACAGGAGCCAGATCAGCAGGCCCACCTGGGTGGGCAGTGGTACCGAACCCATGCCAGACATCCTTCAAAATGATTTTATCCACAATCCCCGGTGCAGTGATGACTCCAACACATCCAAGATAAGCATTTGATTTGTGAGAAAATCACTTCAGTGAATGGGAACATGCCATCCCTCAAACACTCCCAAAAGTTAATTTTTCTTAAAAATTCGGAACCCTCCTGACCCAAAACGTCTGATCACCACAGTCCAAAGCATCCTAGGTTAACCCATGTGAAGACGGATGGAATTCCTGAAACATGTTGCAGACTTCATTTTGTGAATTTATTTCTTGTATGGGTGTTGGTGAGCTGTGGAAAAGCTAGTCATACACAAAGGGGGGGCTACAATAGTCTTATGTATTCCAGATAACTCAAAGTGACAGGCTAGTTGGCGATAAAAAGAGTACTAAATAAATGTCTCGGTTTAGTGTAGCTTTAGTGAAAATTTCAGGATAAATTAGTTATCATTTTCCTGCCAAACCTTGGACATGGTTTGTGTCAATGTCAAGAGTAACATTGCAGATAGCACTCCCTAAAATACACCAGTCAGAGAAAATAAATATTTCACAAATGTTTGTATAAAAGTCTTACAAAAGCAAATACAAAAGTAGAATTATACGAAATAAAGTAATCAAGAAGAGAAGCTTAAGTAATTATGTAGAAATCTCGTCCAGGGAAGCTGAACATGAGCAGCATGTTTTGTTCTCACACTTTTTAAATCAATTGTTTGATTCTTTTCTCTTCTTTGAACAACTCCTGTCCTCACTTCAAAGTCTCACTGGTTTCTAAGCAGCCTTCCAGCCACTGAGTTCAGGGCCATTTTGTGCAAACTGCAGCTATGAGATATGATAGTGAGGTTTACAGTATGTGGTTTATTTTATTTGACCAGTTTGTTAAATCACTATTGTGTTTCTTATAAACAAACTATGAATAGATTCTAACTCTCTTGTTTTGTTTTGGGGTTTTTTCACATTTTTTATAGGCTATATATATTCTTTTTTTTCAATAATTTCATATTGTTAATAGAGGCCAATGAGAGTGTCTAACCTATTGAATTCAGAGTAAGTGCTCATTTATTATTTTTTTAGCAGAAAAAGACTCAAAAGCAAGTTGCCTCCTAGTTAGTGCAACACAGCAAACTCATATGCAGGTGAAGGAAGCCACAACTTTTGGAGTACCACGAGCTTTTTAAGATGCCATTTTAAGCACAAAAGTAACAGATGGAGTATTTTATGTTATTTTTTGGTCATAATTTAGATGAATAAACAGGTCTAAACTAAATGTTGTAAATTTTCAAGAAACTGGTTAAAACCTTATGGTCTTTACTGTATGCTGGAGAGTCTGGGAACATGCCCCTGCCAATTTTGTGCATAGTGTGAGTATATTGTGTCTTGGGAGATTATAGAAATTAATTTCTGTGTGGATTAAATAAATGTATATAAATGAACTTATTTTTCTCAATCAGAATAAGCTGAATGCTACAAATATTGCTTCAATTCTGTTCTGACCAGAAACTGACCTAAGCTCTTAAAGTCAAACTCATTAACTTAATATTATTTCGTGGACATTAAATAACTCCTTTTTCCACCTGATATGTTCCATTCATCTACTCCAAAATTCCATAATTATATATCTTTAATAGTATAACTTTGCTGATTTCACAATGAACATTATCATTTTTTCCAAATGGCCAACACGTCAAAATTAGTGACTGAATATGAAGACTGTAAGGACTTTTCATCAACTTCTCTTTAATGAAACCAGGATTTTAAAAATCTGCTTTACCTGACAAAAATCACCCGTCAAGTAACCGCACCCAATCTATTTAGTGAACTCGACAAGTGAATCAGAAAAACCTAAGAATGGCAAAATGTCTTAAACTGTTTTTTATTTATTTATTTTTGTCATCTACAGCACTGTAACATTTTTGTGAATAACTTTAATACTTTGCTATGCACATATGAAGGAACCATGATGGGGGTCCAATAAGAAGACCAGATGAAGCTCTAACAATAAGTCAATTTACCTGCATATGAAGCATGGTACAGTATTAGATGGTAAGAGGTACAAAGTAATCTGCAAAGAGGTTTCTGCATAAATATATGTAATATAGACCACAAGCATCCCTGAGTTGCAAAACTATACTAGCATGAAGTATCCTAAGGGATAACTTTTGGCCACTAGGGGTGTTAATGTTTCACAGGCTACATGATACTGTCAGAAACTGTCTCCATTGTTTTAGCCTTCTTTCTTCATTCAGCCATGGCAAACTTTTGATTGAAGAGGTAAAAAAGTAGCACAAAGCAGAGCCCTCTGTGTTTATAGAAGGGGAGCTGTAAAAGCAAAGCACTCCAGAACACATGACTAATGAGTGACGGTTCCACTCCTGCAAAGTTGCAATGTTGGGTTTCTGAAGAGGGAAGCCTCCTCGGAGCAACGAAATATGTAAAACACTCTTTATTGACCATAGAAATCATCCATTATTTAAGTCACATTAGGCTAATATTTAGGTAAAAAATTCCACAATATCCCTTAAAAGTTGAAGATGTCAAAGCAAAGCATCAGATTCTCAGTACAGAATTAATAGAGTCAAGTCCAAAAATGGAAGCTAATGTCAACAAGGGCAGAGCCAGAGTGGTGACCTGGGGGGCACTGGCCACCCCTAAAGTATGACTGCTTGTTCTGCATCAACAATCCCATGTTATCTGCAGCATTCGTACAGCATTATGTTATCATCTCAGCATCTACCATATGTGGGTGATAATATTTATCTATCAAAATGGTTTACATTTTATGAGGAGCATGTAAAAGTCATAAAATCACCAAATGTGAAAACTGTGCAAAGTTGAACAGTTAATAACGTTAAAAAAGCAGATAAAACGTGTGATTGAAAAAACATAACATGCTTCCTACAACTGATGTGTTTTTTCATTGTTTGATTGACTTTTGATGCAGTTTGGGATGTAATTCATAATACAACTCCCATTTTCTCAAAAAGTACAACCTCTACTTAGTATTTTGTCAATGACACAAACGGAAGAAATGTAATAATTACTCTTTCATGCTTATAACTTTTTTTTTGTAGGAAATTATGTCATTCATGGCCAAGACTATTCATGGCAATTCAATGTCAAGACAGACAAGCCAATGTTTTCCTTCTTACCATTGGCACAATATGGGTTTTTATTTATTTTGTGTTGTACTACTATTGGACAGCATTTCTCGACAGTAACTGACTTCACTTTAAAAAAATGTGTGATGAACAGCCAGCTGGACAGTTATCTTCAGATAGTACAGCAATAAAGGCAATTACTCCTTTGATTTCGATACAATTGAGACTTCATTTGTGTCAGTCCAAGTAAAATAACAAGACCTCAAGAAAAACACTGAGACACCACCAAGATAAACGAGGCTGGAGTCAGAAAAAAGACCACAATGTTATATATTCAGTCTCTAATAGCATGAAACACAGATTTCACTTGAATCTTGCAGTCACATAGAGCCTATAAGGGGGGCAGCAGTGTGGAAGAGGCGGTTAGTTGGGACCCCTTGTCCAAACATTGTCGTCACTCTCATCTTTTTCCCATTCTTCCCATCCTTCACCATATCCCTTCATCCATTCTGCCATCCCACTAAACACCCCGGCTGTTAGCAGGCATTAAGAAGCCATTCACACTGTGCTCAAGTGCTTGGATTGGCCGTCACCACAGCTGACTACAGAGGCTTTGTGGGGCTCTGGCCTCTCCCTCCCTCTGATTCTGACTTTCTTTCTCTGAGTCTCTGTACACTCTCCCCTCAGCATCTTGGCAAGCTGATAAAATAGACTTATGTTTCCATTCCAGTGCTCACTCGCTTTCTGTGAGAGATTCACAAAGAACTAGCTTTTGGCTGGCAGTAATGGATCACACGAAGACACAGTACATCTATCAGGTCTGTATCAGCTGCCCAGGACACAGACAAAAATACAAGATTGGTCCATGAATTCGTCCATGGCTTGGCTCACACTCAGACCTGCTCATATTTTCCACATTATCAGATTCCATACTGAAGTTGCAGGAAAAATGCTGCATGATGTTGTGGAACTCATCCATTAGAAAATGGTGGCAAGGGTGTGGCTGATAAAGCACCATCCCAATAAAACTTGGAACATCATGAGGTAGATGTCAAACAAATGCCACAAAGGATACAGTCAGACAAAACCAAAGGGTTCATGCCCTTTGAAATGTTTATTCAGTCATTCAATTATTAAATTTGGGGCCACAAATTAAATACATATTTTTCCGATTTTATAATTTGATATCTTTGTAACATACATACCATAGGTCAGGGGCTTCTGTTGAGACACAGTTAAGACAAAAGGGCCTTGTATAACATATTGTATAATACTGACGCCTACTTAAACTCTATGCCCTTCCAAATCTGTCTTCTCCTCTTCATCAGTTATTTAGTAAAGCCTTGTCAAAATAATTATGACATTGCATGTAATTGGATAAAAGATCTGCAATGGAAGAGAATATATATTTACAAATTTCTCATAAATACTTTCCAGTTAATCATTTGTGAGGCACAACACTGTTTATTTCTTGCTGTGAATTTACTGAGAAATTTCTACAGTCTGTCAGAGAACATTTCATTCTGTTAGTTACGGTAAAAAAATAAATCTGATAGAGAACAGTCAATATTTTAAAAAATGGTCTCCATTTACAATTTTGTGTATTAATAATAAAAAAACCTACTACAAATGATATTTTATTAAATGAAAATGTAGCGTCTCTGTAGCTTGTAGATTATAGTGAACATAAATACAAAATACAATTATAGTTAAAACACAAGCAAGAATTCAAATAAGAGGGGACATCGTAATGAAGTGCTTTGTTGTTGTCGTTTTTTTTGTTTGTTTGTTATATCTCCCCCCTCATTACAATAGTCCCATGTTTAATCAGGAGACCACAATTTCATTTCACAATTTCTCGATTTGGGAATTGGTGTATGCAGTTTGTTCAGTGCTTAGTTGAGCTGAGTATGGAATTGCCCCTTGAACAACTGAATCTTTATCTTACTTTTAAAAGTAGATAGGAAAGCAGAGGAAAAGAGTCTGTCTACTGGTTTCGCGCCATGTTGTGGGAGCACAAGGCGTCTTTCACAGGTAGAGCTGCTGTCAAGAGGGAGTATAGCTCTGGATTAAGGAATGAAAATAGACAGGAGTTGTTTGGGTTATTGTTTTGTAAGCCAGAAGCTGAGCTGGTGTTTCTACTGCTAGTAAGATTACAGCTTACCTTAAACTTTAAATGCTCCTCGGTTTGTCCTGTGGGTTTGTCCTGCTGTTCCATGTTCTCCTTTTCCCTCCAGTTGTAATCTCGCGATAGTGTCTGAGATTTTCCGCGTCTGCATCTGAACTTGATTCCTTCATGTTAGGGCAACATGAAGGAATCAAGTAAATGTTACGTTTTAAGGTTTTACGTCAAATTTACACAAAATATTTATGTAAATCTGCAATCACATTTT
>JBBBVT010000015.1:17790347-17806966 GCA_037177035.1 Craterocephalus eyresii
GTTCACCCTCTTTCTTCGCTTGATTGTTTCCAAGCCACATTACAAAAAGTGGAGCTCCAAGTTGTATCTTTTTCTTTTCTATTTCTTACTTTATTCACTAATTCTTTATTTATTTTTCATCCCACCCCTTGTGGGAGAGGGGATTTTGGTTTGTGAGACTTGAAACTTTCATTTTCCTGCTCAGGTGCAAAAACACTAGGAATAACCTTCCTTTATCCATGTGTTTACCAAACCTCTTATCTTGATCAAACCAAATATGCAAAGAATAACTGACTTAGCCCTATGTCATTACAAGGAACTGAAAATGTCATGTTCAATTGCTATGTGAAGGGGGTGGGGGGGGGGGGTGCTACTGGGCCTCAGCCAAAGAAACAGCTAGGGTCATCTAGAGGGCAAGTGCAAGGCCAACCAAGTCCGCTAAAGTCAGACAAATCTCAGGGAACTCTAGATATTAAGGTGAAACAAATGGCTTATCTTATTGATCAGGCTGAAAGATTTTTGTATGTGGTACCAGTAACATGAATCCTGTTTCACATACATAATTTCTCTATCTAATAAAGTATTTGAAAAAGAGCCTAATAACTGCAACACAATGCTTCAAAACTAGATTTCTAAATGTTTGGAATGAGAGCAAAATCAATGCAGTCTTGAACCCTCTGTCACTGTAACTGCTGCAGGATGAGGCTTGGCTGCAGTTAGACTAAGAAGAGCTCCACAACGGGAGGGTGAATGTTTGGATGGGCGCTAGCATTTTTCAAGTTCAGCTCAGTTTGACCTGTTAAGTTCTGTGTTTGTTCCTTACTCTCGTCTGTAAGGCAATCTACCCCTGCAAAATGCTGTTTGTACTTTTACCAGAACATTTGATGTCATGTTAGAAGTGCTGTAGCCTTCCTCCTGCGTCCTTCTTTCCCATACCTGATGCCACGTCTTGCTTTTTTGGCAGCTTGCCGGTCCGTCCAATCATTGGTCCCCCCTCGTTGCTCTCTTTAATAAGAGGTGTGCAGAGGAGTAACTTTGCCCGCTTGTTTGGGGAGAGATAACACAAGAGGATTTATGTCTTCCCTACTAAAATATACGAGCGCAGCCTTGTTTCTAGAGTTTCAACTAGCAGTTTTCACTTTATCTCTCCCTGACATTCAAAAAAATACCTTTTTGTATGTCTGTCTAATGATCAAAATCCCAAAATCAATAAGACTCGAACAGAAACAACTTTGGGGCTGATTGCCTGCTGTAAGCTTTACAATGCAAATCATTGTTCTCTGCTGTAATTGTAGTGTTTCATCACCTGCAAATCCAATTATTGAAATGCATCGTTTTGTGATAATGTACGCCAAAAAATCTCATCAGGCTTCCTCACAATTCTTCAAAAATATGCACAAAATTTCAAACTTAAACATGATTGTTTGCCTTTCAGGATAACTTGAGTAAAATGGTGTGAGGGCAGAAATTAGCGTGACCTTGTGCTGTTTGGGGAAAGGGGAGGTAGAGAGGTGAGGGGTACAGGGGCAGGATGTGAGAGGAGATAAAGTGCTCCACTGGTTTGTGTACAATGGGAACACGGCAGAGGGGGGGAAAGAAGCATAGGTCACATTAAGATCGGGTTCACTGAGAGGGCTCTGCTAAACCTACCTAATCCCCACAAAGTTTGGAACACACAGCACACAGACATGCATACGGTCCTTCTCTGTATTTGTGGTCGTTGGCCAGTGGTGTTAGAGGTGTGAGTGGTATGTGCAGCTGATGTCACAGGCAAACTGGGAAACTGAGTTCATCACAGACCGCCTAGCACCCAAAACGGAAAGCTGCATGCCTTGGCAAACTGGCAATGTTTTTCCTGTGGTCACTCACTGTCACACTGCCCACCATGTTTCTCATTCAGTAATGAAATTATTTAATTACACCTTAGTAGACATGAAGAAATCCACCATTGAAGTGTTGATGTACAGAGATGCATGTGAAATATGACTCAGCATAGCAAATTAAACATATAAGATACCTCACTGGCTTCACATAACGAAGAGAGAATGGAGAAAAAAAAAAAAATCAAAACTAATGGCACACATCATCTTTCACCATGGCAAAACATCTTGTGCTCCGTGCTTCTTGTGCTCCGTGCATTACTATAACCAAATTTCAAAATCGATTAATATAAATAACCAAAATTGATCAACAAGCACATAAATAATATTTAATAATTAATCTCACCTACCCTGGCTGATTAAGGTAGAGCACATCTGGTTAGTTTCCTGTGACGTGTTGCTGTTTCATGCTGCACACAAAGCATTTTCTAAAAGGTCGACAATTCAGGGATCAAATACATGCACAGACCAAAAAACATTAAATCTTTTAAGGGAGACTGAGAGAAATGCTATACAATAGAAATCACAAACCCTTTAAATATCATCAGAATTATTTCCAGTAGGAGCTAGCTAAACCATACAAAGTACACATATGGGAATTGTATTGAGCAACATATTGGTTGAGGCTGAGATGGCATCATATAAGTATACATCCAGACAATTTTATACTGTAGATAGGCATTTGTCCACTTCTTCAAAACACATTAACGTCACAATCCATGGTCATAAGTTATTAGATAGTAACATGCCAGGCAGGATTTGTATGTAACATGACATGAAGGAATTGCCACAAATGCAAAATTGGTGAAACATCCAGACATGATATTACATCTAACAATTAATCAGTAAGATCAAGTAGGAAAGTAAATGATATGTGGATGGGTGTCAAAGTTGTATCTTACACAGAAGTCTGCAGATTATGCTTCCCACAACCTTCTCTTCAATCCTTTTTTTAACCCCTTTTAAGGCCAATTGGAAAGGAAGTTGGCTTTTGTTGATTTTTATTTTTAATTAATAATCACAAACATAAAAAGTATGTACAAATGTACAAATACACACAAATATCTAACCTTGTTTGGTTTTCCTGTTTTGAAGAAGACACATGAAAACAACCTTTTAAAATCAAATCCTAGCTGACAAAGGTTAAAGTGAGTAATATTCAAACTATTTTTGAGCTGAGCCAGTGAACACTAAACTTATGTGACTTCTCAGAGTTTAAACTTATTTCTCCAGAAGAGTTTTTTCTGTTTTCTGCTTGTGGATGTCCATTGCAGTATTTGTTGCATTACTTCATCCACTGTGGCAAGATAAGCTGGAAGCAGTGCATCATACACTGCCACCCTCTGGTAATGCACATCCAAGTTTACTCGGTTCAAACTAATTAAACTTCCTAGTGAATTGGAAGATAGATTTTTGAAGCCTCTATAATAAGAACTGTTCAAAAATAAAATAAAAAATAAAAAAGATAGCACAATCTAAGAAATGATCAGTTTGGATTTTTTTTTAAGAAGGCACAATAGTCTATTTAATCAGTTCTGAATGATGATTAGTTGTAGTGATGAAGATGAACCGTAGGAAATAAACATTAGCAAGAGAATAATATAGAGCATTATTGGGATCACAGCTTGTGATTTAAACAAACAAGTACATGTTTATGAGCAAAAGCTATATAAGCTAAAGTCATACATATAGCTTATATAGCTTTTGCTTGGCCAATACAGAGAATCAAACAACTATTCAGGGTCAAACTCGCCCTTAGGGTGAACTTACAGTGATCAATTAACCTTTCATGCATGTCCTGTACACCCGCCAACCACTTGTTTATGCGCTCATCAGTATTATATCAACATTCATATTCAGCATAACAATAAAGTTATTTTGGTACAGGCTAGATAAAAGTGGATCGCTAACCGATAATTCATCACATACCATCAGCATTACGTGGTATCTAATGGTAAATTAGAAATGAATATTCTAGCAGCTGGCTTTATTTCCAGTTGTTCAATTTTTATGCAAATATATGGGTAATAACAGTGAATAAAACAATCTTATGACACATCAAATATATTTCTATCAGTAAAGACAGTGTGGCCCTGTATGCTTCAGCCCACACCACTGTACAAGGCTTAGCAAAAATACTGTTTGTGTGTTTATAATCTACTTCACGGGTTGTTGTGTTACATATAAACCACACCTAAAAGGTTGCTTTAACAACTGGTTAAACAAAGGTTTAACACAACAATGTCCCAAATGAAAAACGGCATTCCAGAGGGGCCAAGTGGGTCTCTAAGGAAATCAGTCAGTCACATTCTTGTCTGTGATCAATCAGCCTCTGGCTTAGACAACCTGAAGTTAACCTCAGCCATCCTGGAAACTACCTGCCCTCCCCGTCAAAATGCAGGTATCATTTTTTTGCAGCCTCCCTTGTTGTGATGAACAAATACTCTGTGTCATAAATAAATATAATTGAGACATCCTGCCAGCAGGAATAGAAGCTCAGCAAGTGCAGTTTCCACAGTTAGACTGACAAAATAATTATATAAGACCACTGTGTGATTGTGCTCAGCAGCTTTGTTCAAAAAGGAGAAGACTATGGAGTGAAAATGAATTAAGTTTACAATTTGAGTAGAAAGTAATGCTGATTTTCTCTGTGGGCAAAGGAAGAAGGGAAGGATTTGGCACAATGAACTTACACTGTAGAGCGTGGAAGCACAGCGCCAGCAGCACTCATCTTAGCGACAATGTGGTGGACTCATTACCTCAGGTCTCTCAGGTACTCCCAGTGAAAGGGGACGTGAACTCGGTTGGAATCCATGAATGGAGACAGCGCTGTGCATTTATAGAAGTGCACAGGGTTTACAGGTTTCTTGGTCAGACTGCAATTGATTTCTGCAAGATTGTTGAGGTGCAAGTTTTACAAAAAAAAAAAAAAACTTAGCCCTGGATATGCAATTACTTTTTGGGTGTTCCCACTTTCCACGCATTACTTCTATCTTAGTTAAATTAGAAGAGGTGATTTTTTTTCCTTAAAGGAAATTCTATAATGAGGCTATTCACTTTCGACTAAGCCTTTCTTGAAACTACATAATATTTTCCAATTTACTTCTGTCTGCTACCCGCAGTTGTACTCCACTGAATTTTGCTCTTAAAATATGAATCAAGCCAAGGATTTATTGTCATTTATTTACCTGACAAGCACACAGTACTTTACTCCAGCTCACTGTCAGCCTGCAAAGCTCAGGCCAGAGCGTAATTGTCTAAGTGCTTCTGGATGGCAGTGGGCCATTTGGTCATTAAAGGGCCTATTAAGTCATTAGTGTAACAGTGGAACTGCCGTCTGCCAGCCGACAGGACCAGATGATCAGCCTGATACGTGTTGCCTTGCAGTTTTCCACATATTTGTGCAGGTAATTATGGCTTAGAAGTGAAACGCCCTTAGATGTCATGCTTAAAGACACGGTTTAAGTCACCAGCAAAATTTAAAGGGAACCTTCTCCTCCTGCCCTTCACCTCTTCTTGCAGCCTTTTTCTCCACTTGTGATGGGCATGTTGATAGTATTGTATATGTGTGTGGATGAGCAGTGGGTTGGCATTAAGACAAAGGACCAGAAAGATAATGAGAAAAAAAAAGATATCCCAAAGATATACAGTAAGGAGGTCAGAAAAAACAAGGGCAGTGTCTTTCCTGTCAGTCCGACTCAGGCCAGCACATCCGTCCAGACCCAAACTTACACACCCATCACTGAATATAAATATTTGGACATAGACATGGTTGAATTTTACTTGATTCCTCCCTTAAAGGGAGGCACAATCCAACAAACACAAAGCAAAATATTCACCATGATTTGATATGACGCGTGAGAATCTTATTTTGACTTAATTTCTGCTGTTACTTTAAGCAACCTTCCCCAGCCTCCGGAGACAGTCGCTCCTCTAGGCGCTCTATATTATATGAACTGCTTACCATAAACGCTCATCAAGTAACTTCCATGCACAGCCAGAAACTTCTGGACCTGCACACAGGAGGATAGTTCCACTGGAAAGGCTGTTCGACTTTCACTGTTGTTAAATCATTTTCAAATGGCTGATTTGTATTTTAAAGACTTACGTTTTAGTAAGTTCCTTTTGAAAAGGAAAATCAAACACAAATCAAACTGAATATCATATGAAGTAATAGTGGCTTATGGAAAGCACACTGTGTGGGTATAAACAGACTTAAAGTAAATGTCTTTGGCCCAGAAATCTCACTATAACCCCTGTGTATTAAGTCAGTGGTTGCTTTCCTAGCGCCCTGTATTTTTCATGATATGTTTTTGTGCATATATTGGAGGAACTGAATGTCATCACATTGCACATTATTTCACCATGAATGCATACCTTGTTGTAATGTTTTGGCCACATTTGCAGGCCTGAAAGAGCCCCACTGTGACCACAGCTTGTGTGAGTCTGCAGACTTAGCAATATACAGAGAGGCTCCGGTAGATATCTGCTCAAGCTCAAGTCCTCAAATCCATCCCACCTCATAGGTTGTTTGTCCATATCCTTTAAATGCAACCCATAAGGGTGTTTGTTGAACTGTTAAAATATCAATTAATAGGATGTATGGGAAATTTCATAATGAAATATAATGTGTACTTCCTCAAATATGAGTTGTAAAAGTCATTTCCACATTGGAGCAAACATCATTTTCACTTGTTTCCTCTAGCACTTCCAAACAAAATTGTTTAGTGTTTGAATTTGCTGCCATCACATTAACAGACGCCACTTTAATACTTTTAACCCAGCTGTCCTCAAGATCATTCGAGATCATGTATTCTTGGAATGTTATTTTTGGTTTTAGTTTTTTTTTAATTCAGTGGAAGACGGGAGTTTCTCTCCAGTAGACATTGCAAAGAGGCTGCACTGATGGAAACAGACACAACAGGCTGTCAGTAAAGTTGTAAATGGGGCACACACCTGGCGACTAGTGTCCAGTTCTCACCTTCCTGTTCGGACAAGTCACAGCACCATGTAGATCTAGCTGATGGAAACTCGGACTGGTCAGAGGTTGAGCTTGATAGTCTAAGCAGGTTCTGCTTGCGGTGCCCACATTTGACCCCAGCAGACTGCCAGTCTCCTTATCGCTCTGCTGCTTGTAGCCCTACAACCACCTCCTGCAGCGACCTATGACCCCTGCCCAGGAGAAAAGGCGCCATCAATATTGTGCTATTTCTCCTTGACATGGCCCACTGCTCTCGGCTGCAATGTGACCTAAGGGAAAATAAATATGGGTGTTTATTTGGTGGGAATGAGAAAGACTCACAGTACAGAGCCAGATGCCGGGTTCCAAAAAGCAGCTTTGCATTTGACTCAACTCTGTCTCACTCCCACTCTAAACAGTATCATTATAGGATTAAGCTGTTACAAATTTCGTAATGCGCATCACCAATACGCAACAGCAATGTGTTGCTGAGTCGGCTGAGATTGTTGCACGGAAGTGTTTTTCCACTTAAGGGAGATAAGATCAAAAAGTACCTTGCATCTTTTAAGTCGAGCTGCTGTAGTCATGCAGCGTACACTCTTTGAACAGACTGAACTTGCTCCAGCTTTTTCCAATCTGGAGTCAAAGCGTTTGGTACTAGCTGGCCAGCCCAGCTGTCAAGATACATCAGCTTTCAAAGACCTGGAGGAGAAGCATGCGCTATGACCTGCCTTTGTTTCCACAGCCTGTAAACTTCCTCTCACAGAGACGTCCACACTTTAGTCTCCCACTGGTTGGGCTCTTATTAAGACAACAATAGTCAAAAAAGGGCAGAGGAATTCTTACTGTCTCTGTCCCTTCCATGATACAGAAAATTATAACTTTTCTTTTTCTCTCAAGCATTGCTGACAGGATGACATATTTGCTTAGTATCTTTTTGTTTAAAACCAACTTTCTCTAAAGTTGTAGGTACTTTAGCAACAGAATCCATCGCTCAGTGGTACAGCTCTGATAAAGAGGTACAACCAGGACCAATATCACATCCTGCAGTGAGCAGACCGCTGGCTTTTGATGAATCTGTAGTGTTACTGTGATAACATGCCACCATCTGAGAGGTTTTCTGTCACATTAGATTGACTAAAGCAGCTTATTTTAAATTAGATAAATAATACATGAGGCAGAATCTTTCCAAAATTACATTTCTATTCATTCACACGTTTTAGATTAGCATTAGGAATGAGACATTGTGTATGAATCTCCCCACAAAAACACTGTTTTTACACTCTTTCTGTGCCTTAGCCAGTGTCTCTCCCTGTCTCTGACTCTTTTTTTTCCCTCTGATGTTTCAATTTTCTTTCCTCTGCTCGGCATGTAATTTCCCCCTGACTCTTGCTCTATACATCCTCCTGACCTCACCATTGTTACAGTCAAGCGTTGAGGGATCCAATCAACCGCAGTGTTCAGATTAGACCGTGCATTATTATAATTGAGAATAATGGTTTCCATGTCAGAATCAGTACAACTCTGAATTGTTTTCATACATATTTGGACAAAGGATGGCTTGGAAGTCTGACACAGCTTGTGCATGATTCGGGTGGATTTCAAGTTACTCGTGATCAAATCTCGACATAACTTTCAAAGCAGTAAACTCTTATCTGAATGTGAACACTTACCGAATAAAACTTACTGCAGATGTAGAATTTGCTCTATGCTACCGTTCCATCGCTTTTGAAAAATAAAATGCACTACAAAACCCATCCAAAGTTGTTAATGCTGATTCTGGTCATTACTGGGAAACAGTGTCCTTTGCGAGGCTTATTTCTAGGGGCAGTAAAGCTCTCAGGCATGTGCAGTGCATGCAGTACCATTTTGACAGCATAGTTAGGAGGTGTTGATGAAAGAGGAGAGCCTACTCAAAGCCCAATGCTTCTCAAATTAGCTGTGGAGCCTTCTGTGCTGTCACACAGACGCACAGGCTCTTGAGGATTCTGTTGCATCATGAATGTGCCATGTGGAGCTTTGCATGACTTTTCGTGCGAGTCGAGCTATGCATGCAAGGCACATATGTTTGGTTGCAAACACTCCATGAATACAAATACCGAGATATCTTCTTTTTTTTGTGCAGTCCAGATCAAAGGCTGGAATCAAACTGTGCATCTTCCTCCTGCTTTTCAAAGATTTTTTTCTGTCACTTTTCACAACTTGACAGTTTCCAGTCTCGCCATTTTCCATGACCTCAGACTATTTCTTTAAATAGATTCTTTCCTATCTTCTTATCATCATACGTGAAATTCAGATCATATTCCCCTTGTTTTGATCATCAAGTAATTAGGTTGTTCTACTCATCTTTCAGTCTCCAATTGCCGTTCAAACCCGGCAATTCCCAAAAGAGCCAGACAGTCTGCATTAATGAAAGCGAGATCTTCCTGCTCTTCTCACCTTCGTTAATCTGTTTTTCGTGAACACTGCTCTCTCTGACACCCTTTGTGCAGATTCAGCTGTTGAGTATGTTTATTTAGTGAGGTGGAGCAACATCCATAACCATAAAGCTGTCTCCAAGGCACACACATTTCAATTGCTTCTTTCTCCTTACACTGTCTCCTCTCACATTCTCTGCTTCTTTCAGAGAAAGCGCAGCACTCAGAATTTGTGCATACACTCGACCTTTATTGCAGACGATAAAGCCTAACATGTTTGTGTTCAGAGCTTCAGGCAGAAGGATAAAGGATGCACAAGCTCAGGATCTGACTATGGCCCCCTCTAGGCCTCACTTGTTTTTGCCAGTTGTCCAGCTGCTCCAGCTGTGTACACATGCAGAATCGGTGGCAAAAAAAAACAGCAAAAGTAAACATCCTCATTCCATCTTACCTGAGAGAAGTTGAGTCCATTGAGGGGGTGGCACTGCTCCTCCACCTGCTCCACTGCCCCCGTCGTCTTCCCCATTTGCTCCGCCTCCTGAGCTAAGAACAGGTCCAGCACTGGCGTCCCTCGCGACCGGACGTCCCACTCTGTCAGTGAGTTGACCATCAGCATCACCCACACGGGCCTCTTCCTCTCCCAGTTCCCTGCGATGGCGTTAAACAGGTAGTCGGCATACAGGCCGCGGCCTCGCTGGTCAGGAGTCATCCAGTAAGGCATCATGTGTTTGACATAGTCCAGGTGGCGTTTGAGACGGCGGTACAGGTCTCGAGGTAGCAGGGTCTGCAGGTTTTCTCCATGGGGAAGCAGCTGGCAGCTGGTCAGTTTGGAGATAGTCAGAGGGTCCGTCAGGTCCAGCTCAAAGAAAACATTATGACTGCTGTGGAAGGCCTGCTTGGAACTATCGGGGATGAAGTCCCAGACTCGGGTGTAGGGCACGTGGATGGTGCCAAATAAGTACGATGGTGGGTGAGGAGGAGTACGGCTCACTCTCCACAGGAAAGAGTTCAGCTCACTTTGCTGTAGAGAGGGAAAAGGAAGGAAGAATACCAAAAGTGAGTGTCAGGTAGCCCATCTTGTCATAAAAGGCGAAGCTGAGACTTTTTTTCCTCTGTTGTGGTTTACTGGCTCACAGGCTCAGGTCAATAAGTTGAAGATTGAAATAAGATTTTTAAGATGACTGCAGGGGAAGTATAAAGTCAGCCCAGAGCTGTGCTGGAGGGAGTTTATAGAGGGGGGCCTTCTGGGCTGTAAACAGACCCCTGTGTATTGTTGAGGTGCATACCTCTGTTGCCAAAAGGCTTTTTCGGCCTGGGAAGCATTTCCAGGGCAGCAGTGCAAATATACTGCACTGGAGCTCATAAAACTCCGAACCTGAAAGAAACCTGCTCTCAATTCTGACCTTGTTGTGATGCCAGAGTTTGTGATGTTTTTTTTGTACAGCAAGCATGGAGCTGAGATGCTGACAGCTTTAAATGCAGCGCTGTTTTTATCTGTGGTTTATATGACAGGAAGCATTTGTCTGGTATGGTTATCTTCACGGAAAACAATGTCACTCTGGAAATTAAATAATCACAGTCATTGTAAATGAACTTCAGCCTGTATTGCATTTTAAATATGTTTCTTGTTAAGTGCTCAGCAAATGTGCTGTGCATGTGCTGTGACTTTGATGTTGGCATTTTTTAAATATGAAAAAAGAAATTCTCTAAACAATATCAAACTGCTGGCCACCGACACATTAGACATTTGAGGGATGAAATGTATTACTGTTAAATAAAGTTATTCTTATAAAATGTTTACTTTTAAAAATGTAATTAAGATTTCCTTCAGCTGCAGAGCTCCATTCATAGGGTTGCTTTAAAAAATGTAATATATAATCCAAAGCAAGTTAAGCATTGTTGTAGGATGATCAATTTCCAATTATTCATTTATTTATTTATTTATGAGCATCTCGATCCTTTTTTAGTTGTCATGGTGTCCGTTTCAGTTCTCACCGTGCCCTCTCCTTTTTGGCACCGCACATTCTCTGTCACATTTCCGGGAAACTGGGAGAAATGAACAATTTCTGCACGTGAAGCATTTAAGTCCCGAGTCAAAATATGCATTTATGAATGAGGTCTTTTTGACATGGAAAGCGCGGTCGTGCTCGACTTATAGTAGTCCTGAGGAGAAGTGAGATCCCCTATGCTGAGGCAGCGCTGACTTTTCTGGAGAGCATTGATGCGCAGGGCTCTTATTTTTTCATGAGGTAATTACTTTTAATCCAAAACAGAGACCACTGTTCTGACGCATACAAATCGCATGCACCATAGAAGTACGAAGTCTTCACTGATCTCTGACATCAGATCCATTAAGGGACATTATGCGCAAACGCACAAACGCCTGTGATCTCTAAACGATTTCAAAATGACATCTCAAAGATGCAGTGCATCTCTGAGTATTATCTGCCTGTTTTCTATCGTGATGCATCTTTTATTTTTCTTGTGCACTGGGTTCAGGGTTTTTCAGCCAGAAAGACGGATGGATTTGATTTTTCATAATAGTCTGAGCTGCAGCACTTCATTCACTGAGGTCAGGATGCACTGGCTTTCCCATGCGTGCCAGATATACAGTACGTGCTTCAATAATAAGCTGCATGCTGGGCGAAAACACCACCACTTCTGAGAGGTCAATGAAACTTTTCCAAATGAAGTCAAGTCACCCGTGGGTGTTCCCCACTTTGTCACATAAACAGCCATAAAGTTGGCGAGCACTACAATTTCTTTTGGCAACCTCATTCATTGTTAAGACCACGAACTCTACAGAGGCAGTGTCTGCAGGCCTACTGTAAGTCACAGATTTTTAGATTATCATTATCATCATCATCATCATCATTATTATTATTATTATTATTATTATTATTATTATTATTATTATTATATGACGAACTGATTATCTTATTTTTTATTTTTGGCTATTTCTGTTTTAATATATTGATTATGTAGAAAGTAGTTACCTAAATAAAAACTCTCCTTCTCCTCCTAAGTTTGCCGTCTTTGACATGAGATAAATGCAGCCCGTTAGTCACAAATATAACAGCTTACATGATTAACTATATTTACTGTGCACCTCCTGTGCTACTTCCTAAATTTACGCATGACTAAGTTTAGCTTCTCCAACATTACCTTTTTAAAAAGAGAGTCCAGTTTAGGTTTATTCACGCAACAAGTGCCACAGATCTGGACTGGAGCCGCTTAAATATTTTCTGGATTAAATTGCAAACCGAGTCCAACATTGTTTTTTTGCTATCATGTGCAGATGAGAACATGTGCCCATTTTGGAAGTAAACAAGTGTCACTGACTTGAAAAAAATAAAATAAAAAAGGGAAGAGACTAGACTCACCGATTTTGGCGTTTCGCACTGCCTCGGTCTAGCCGGTTGGTGCGCGCCCCAGGGTGCCACATTTTGCAGAAGTGCGCTCAGGAGGACCCAGCTGAAACCCGGCGGGAAGACCATCGCGTGGAGGCGACAGGACACTTGTGACAGTCAACTTTCAGAGGAGCTCTGTCCGTTTCTTACTCTGTCTTCTCCTCTTTGAAGTCAGAAAAGACTACCGGTGGCCTCTGGGCTCACATGTGGAACTCTGCTGGAGGACCATTCCGCCTCTCCGTCAGTCCTTCACGCGTTCCGCCTCTTGACTTTATGTTTGCAACTTTTCCTCTATCCCTCAAGCCCGGTGCTGTTCCTCAAGCAAGAGCTTAAAAGTCTGGAAAGTTTGCGCTCCGCGAGTTTGAAGCGCCTTGACTGGGCGAGAGAGAGGTGGGACGATGTGAGTACCCCCACCCCGTTTCACAAAACTCATGCACACACTTTCCAGCTTCTTTTACACCGCAGAGTGCGCAGGTTACTGGGATGAGAGGTTCCCCGAGTAAAATCCCTAAAACAAACTTAAACAAAAAGAAAGCAGAGAGAAATGGATGTTCTTATTTTATCTTTATAACTTCCCAAAATTGAACTTCCTTTTTCTAGAAGAGTTTGGTATCAGGATGTCTTAGTAAGCGTCGCTGCTGTTTGATCAGATCGTTGGGCTCCAAACCTAACTGAGCTTGACAGTATTTATATTGCTGAAGGCGTTCCTGTTGTATTATTGATTTAATTCCTGCAGTTTATGCTGAATTGCACAAATTTCCGGTAATGTAGGCCTTCCTGCAGAAAACATAATCTACCCCATGCACTTTTTATTAAAAGGAAAAAGAGGAAGCAGAGCCAGGGGGGCAGATGGTAATCACATTGCCAACAACCCACAGGTTTGTTTAGGCCTAATTTTCAGCAGTCATTCCAAAGATGTAAATGAACAATATTTCATATGTTGTCATTTGCTTCCTCCTGCAAAGGATTACATTTATCTTTGTCCTTCTCTGTTTGGCAAACCTTCCCATTGGAGGTCTTGATGAGGCAGGTAGACTCCAACCTTATATGTTTGATTAATGGTTAAAAATAAACATCAACCATGGGAAGTATTTTATTTATATAAGGTGCCGTGCTCTTCTTCACAGGCATTAGTCATGATCCGGAGAGGCGGATCTGAAATAACGGCCGGTGTTGAGAGAAAGTGATCCCCCTCCTGGCTGCGCAGGCTGCTATGTCAACGCTCCACAACTCAGCTGTGACCTCAGTTATTGTCCAAGTGGCAGACAGTGTGACAGAGTCAAGTAGTGGAAATTTATCATGGGGACCCCTCAAACAAGTGGCACCGGGCCCCTTCCTGCAGGCCGGTGGCAGACAGACCTCAGACAAGCAACCCTTTGTCCTCGGCTGTGTTCTCCCCTCCTCACCACTCCTCTTCTCACCACTCTATGTTCACTTGAGTTGCCGGGTAACTCTATTAGCAGCCGACTGTCTCCCTGCGCCCGTATTGTGTTTTCCTTCTAGATTATTACCCGTTTGTGCTGAGCAGTTTTGATCAGCTTTTTCTTTTTAACCAACTTTCTAGTTGTAAAACGGAGACTTTTTTTGCCCTTTGACTCTTGGACAACTTTTCCTGACTTTCATTTACCAAAATGTGTAATTTGAAAGCTGGAAAAGTCAGTACTTCTATGTCTTGAATGCAGCATATAGGCCACGGGAATAACACAGAAACCGGCTGGTCTTAATTGTTTCCTTGCTCCTGCGTTTCTCCCCCTTTTGCAGCTCTTACTCTGAGACAGGTGTGGGATTTCACCAGTGGGATTTCGGTTAGCTGCCTCGTCTGCTCTAATAAGGCCACCTGTGGAGCCAGGTACCTGCCTTTAACCACACCTTGCAGACGGCTTCTCTTTGAAGGAGCCTTTCGCATTCTTGTCCAGTTAGAAGAGGGCTTATGAGTGGCTGGCTGCGGGACATTGCTGGACCGGGGCCAGCACTTACAGCATGGTGCACATATAGCTGGGGACGAAAGAAGACATGAAAGTTAATGTTCTGTTAGCAGATCGCAAGAAATGCTCGCTTACAGAGCACATCTGGGGAGGCGTCAGAGGGAAAGAAAGCTCTCTATACTATTTCAAAAAATGTTTAACAAAGTGTGTCTGCAATCGAGCCTTGTTAATATGCTTCCCAGCACTTTCTCTGACTATTACAATCTTTAAGGGGCAGATAAAGA
This sequence comes from Craterocephalus eyresii, assembly GCA_037177035.1. NCBI lineage: Eukaryota > Metazoa > Chordata > Actinopteri > Atheriniformes > Atherinidae > Craterocephalus > Craterocephalus eyresii. The sequence goes on from JBBBVT010000015.1 coordinate 17,805,203, forward strand.
GGAAAGCACACAGTGAGGAAAGAGAGTGGGACTTTGTTAATGTCTGTGACCCTGCAGCCGCAAGGATCATACATCAACTCCAACCTTGTTCATAAAAAAAAAAAAATCTAGGGTCAACTCACTTCCTTACCACTGTGCTTCTTTACCAACTCTACCAGTGCTTATACACCACTTCAAAAGAAGACAGTGATGCTGACTTTCTCTGGAAATGTGTGCAAAATGTTTGTTTATTATGTACACAGAGACCCCTAGTGGTGTTAAGAAGAATTAAGTTTGACTACATTTGTGGATAATGGCGCAAAGGACAGAGTGATATAAGTGGCTTGAGGGAAGACATTTTTATACTTCAAAGAAATAGTGTCTGTGATGAATATGAAGAAGTGACTTCTTGCTTGAGGCACACATACTTCAGAAACTGTCTGTCAGACTGGCAGCAAAGGCCACACTATCTTTTTCTGTGTCTGCACTCAGATGGACTACACACACTAACGCACACACATGCACACAGAAACTCCCACTGCTACCTCCACCCGTCTCTTACTCAGGCTCTAATATCCTCTGTCCTGCTTTGAAGATGTCAAGGAATAATATTGACTGAGTCTCTGGTGAAATGTTATTGTGGTTTCCCTTTCCGGATGTCCTGGGAAAAGAAGGGGGTAATAGGAAAGGGTAGCAAGTGGTTGAGAAGAAGGGCCACAGTTAGATTTGGTGTAACATAGCAAGGCATGTCAAAAGGGTTGTGAAGTGTTGAGTTCAGTCCGTTTTGTATGCAGCCAGAACAGGTAGGAAGTGGGACAAGTTAAACAAAGTCTGCCATCTCTGAATTTGATGGTCTGTAAGAATTCTGCAAGAGACCAAAGTCTTTGTTCAATTGTTTTCCCTCAGCCGGTGCACTGATATCTCCTGTGGCACGTCAACACATGCAGTGGACGGCTATCTGTCCATCTTCATCTTCCACAATGAGTGAAAGCAGGAGGGGAAAGATGAGAGGAAGAGATAAAATGACAGGGGTCACAGCCAGGTTTGTTTTTCTAGAAGCAGTTTCTTATCCAGGTTTCTTTTAAAACATCTTTCATGGTTTTAGGGTGAAGTAAGGAAAAAGGGACATGGCTCTGAGTTAAAGAAATGGACATGATGACATTACTGATGGACGTATTTAAATCACTCAGGTACAGTACAGCTGCAAGATCTTCATTTTTACAAACACTGCAGCTCCTGCCAGGAACATTCAGTGTTAATCCTGGTCAGGATTTCTGTTTTTGTTCATACCAAAGTAGTTGAAAAAGTAAATTTTACTAAAATGCTTAAAATGTTTATTGTCATGAAACATTCTTCCTAATATTCGAAATAAAAATGGTGCATTATTTTTGTCATAGCTGCAGGGTGACTAATGGAAAGCTCACCAAGCAAAAATGTGGGCTTCTCGATCATTTGGATGTGACAAGACAAGTTTTGCTCATGTCTTAAAGATGATGAAAATTTGAAAATTAGAAAGCATTTTCTAGATTTAATTAGCAAGCAGTAATGGTAGAGAATAAGAGGTTAAGTTGAGAATCCAAAAACAAAGAAAAGGTGTGTGAGAGAACTGCTTGAAGATCTGCTAAACGGGTAAATCCAGCCTCGTTTCCACTGAGGAGTACTATCGGGTCGATACGGGTCGGTACGGTCCTGAATGGTCGGGCCCATTCATACCTCATTTCCACCAACGAGGAGCTGGTGCTGGTGCCAGAGCCAGAGCTTAGTTGGTTCAACTCTGGTGCTTCC
>JBBBVT010000015.1:17807066-17826973 GCA_037177035.1 Craterocephalus eyresii
TCCATTTTCGATGGACCCACAACTGAAGTGGGGCCATAAATGGTCCGGAACGGATCGGTTTAATGGGTCGCTTCCACGATGGAAACACTCAAAATAGCGACCCGACCCGTACCGACCCGCTCAGTGGAAACGGGGCACAAGTGTGAGCCTATCAGTGAACGACCTTTGGAAAGATTAAAATGGCTCTGGAGTCTTTGTGGACTGGTACATTGTACAAAAATTATGATCAGATCATGAGTTATTATCAGAGTAGAAACTATCCCATAATATCAATCAGAAGATTTAGATTTTGAAAATATGTTCTGTGGAGCGATGTGGGCAAAAGACAAAACCTTCACTATAGTATGTTTAGAGAGTTGTGTGTTGTTTGTCTTCAGAAATAGACCTCAAGCCCACTTCTAGAGTATGGAGTACAGGTAAGTTTATTTTGAGCTTGTTCTACAGCTTATGGCGTAGGCAAATCTTTATTGGGGAGGGAAGAATTTATTTACCAGCAAATTCAGGAAGCAAACGTTACACAGGTACCAGAAGTCGAGAATGCATAAACACACCACAAAATCCACTAAGTGATGCAAGCTATCCACCATTATAGTTTCAGGATTTAAATATCAAATATCTTTTGACAGAAAAATGAAAAACTATTACATTTGGAAATCCGTTATTTCCAAAAGGAAGGGAGGAGAAAGAAGATGAGCTCCACATAATCCATTTAATAAATACTGTGGTTACTTGTTACCAAATAAGTTTCTTTCATGCTTTGATTTCTTTGGTATCTGCTCATAGATGAATTTTTGTGAAAAGGTAAAGCACGTAGTGCTCGTAGTAACACTGGTGGTAATACTGCAGCTGTCATTGCGGAAATGGTTCCTGTCCTGAAACCTTGCTAAAGTCGGACTTTTGATCATGCTATTTATTTATTCATTTTATATCTATTTATCTTAGCCCTTTTTGGGCTAAGTCGGCACTTTCAGCGAGAGACGAATCCCGTGTTTGTTTTCTTGAGCCTATAATGCTCTCACATCAAAGGCTATGCTGGCAGAGTCATCCTGTAATGCATTATGCTCTCCCCCACTGATCATTGACACTGTGAGTAATTGTATTATCCATATCTGCAACCCCCCTGCTATCTTCTTTCTCTTTCTACCCCATTTACCCCTAAAAGCTGGAGCAGAAGACACGGATGAGTGAAAAGGCTCCTGCTGTTAAGCAGATCTTCCTTTTAGCTATTTGAATGGAATGATATGAAAGAATAATGATGTTTTCTCTCTTGTCATGTCAGATAGTATAGTGCTGGCTCCTTTCCAATGATATTAGAATCTTATTGAAATACGATTTGGCTAAACTTATCTCCCTGATATTGTTTTTTATACAATGCTGATGTCCTGTTTGTGATTAATCCAAGCAGGGCTCGAAAGAGGCTGCCACTGCCAAATAAGGCCTTTTCAATTTCCTGGGGAGCACAGCATTAACAGCATGTATTGTGATATCATGAAATCAAAGCCACGGGTCTGCAGTGGTGTTCAGGAACCATGCGTGAATTCCAACCTCAAAGATCAGATGAGTCCTGTAAGCTGACAGAAATCAGGATTTGGAGCTGACCTCCTTTTGAAGATGGTCATCTGCTCTAATCCACACCTTTGAAGATTAGATTATTGTCCAATGTGTTTTAATATCACAAGTATGATAAATCGATGGCTTCAAAGTTTGCCTCTGTTAACAGACATCGATGGAAATGTAGCAGAGAGCAGAAAAGTGGTAGTTTTAGCCATCGTTTCACCATGGCTGCACCCTGACTCTAAATTCGCCTCTGATGTAGAGTAAAGTGTGGTGGTAGAAAAGATGTTTATTCCACAGCCATCCACGGTTTATTTTGTGTCTTTTCTGTCTCTAGGCGTTTTATATTCCTGACGGTGTAGCCATCATTGTACATAACCTTGTCGTAGGCTGTCTTGAGGCAGGTGTTCAAAACAGCACACAGCGTGTACTTGGCTTCTTGGGGAGACATGCTTCTGACACACATCCTTAAAAAGTATAAAAAACAATCTAATAGCCAGACTCCTGCAGTGGGTCAGCTTCTTTGAGCCAGAATGGCCTGGCAAAGTTTGAAATGGGCCTAGGAGTGCAAATATCTCAACTCGGCCACCCTGAAACTAATGTTTTGATCAGTTTAGTTACTAAAATTTCACGTCAGCGATACCAGAACCAGTATCAGGTTGTGGGAGAGAAAAAGCATGCCACATTACCTGCTTCTTCTCATCTGTTCTTCTGTGATTCTCTGTCTCTTTCTCTCTACACGCTTGGATTATTTTCAGCATCATGGCATGGATCTTTAACACTTTGCTGGTTAGCTCCTGCAGACTTCAAAAGTTAAATTCAGGGTGGATGTGCGTCCAGGGAGAGAAAAGAAACGAGAAAAAGGGAAGGTGCAGATGATGAAAAGCAAGTGATATAAAAAAGACAGGAATGCCATAGTGCCGGATGATTAGGTGTGACTGATGACTTTGTATTGATACAACACAGACACCATTTATTGCTTTTAAGGGCATATTTCAAGTGTCTGCAATTAATGGTTTGTGAATAGAAAGCAGCAGAGCGGGGGGAGCTTTTACATGATCTGTCTCCATAATGACAACCTGGTTGACAAGTCACATAAACACACAGATACAGACATGCATAGACACTGATACAGGTGCACACACACAGACACACACACCCCAGACTTCTCTCTGCTCTCTGGGCATCGTTCCTTCAGCTACTCCTCACTCACACATAGAGCTGTTCTTCTGGTTGACAGGGAGCAGTGGAGCTGTCAACAGGCCCAGAGCCTGCAGAGAAGCAGGCTGCCCTACCACGCTACACATGCTTACACACACACAAGCGCTGATATAAACACAGATCCATACAGGCACGCACAGTTGAAACATGTCAAGCAGCAAGGCTCCTTTGAGAAAGTTCACACAAACACACACATAGTAGGTCAGGAGGAACACATTGAGCAGCACTGCTTGTGAGTCTGAACTGTACACACACAGAAAGAGCAGACACATTAAACAGCGTGACTCTTATGACAAAATACACAAACAGACACACGCACAGACGAATACACAAACAGTCCTCCAATGGAAGGTTCACAGAAGTAATTTTCTGCTTCTTCAGCTGATCCTGAACATGTGTCACGGTTTACACTGTAATCTAGTGTAAGAGTCTGTACAAAGAAAATACACCAACTTGTTCTGTTCTTTCATTTCTATGTTTGTTTATGGACTTACCTTGAGCTCTGTTTGGGATTCCTCAGAATCTGCACACACTGTGCTGCCATGTGTGTGTGTGTGTGTCACTAGCCACTTAACTTTATGAAGACACTTCCAGTGAGTGAGACAAATAATGAATGAATATTATCCACAATATGCACTCAGAATAACCCTCTTATTTATTGCATTGTTATTGTGTTGACTAAAGATGAGTGTGGTTCTTTTAGCAAAAGGAGCTGGGAGTACGAGTGCTGCCCATCAATAAGCCTGTGATGACAGCCTCCAGTCTCCACCTGGCCTCATGGAAAATGAATTACAGCCTGACCCTGACTCAGCTCTGATGCTTATACCCCAACAGGGAAGTGAATAGCAGGAGCGCCATTGCATTCTTTTTCAGTGAAAACACATACAATATATTATCTAACCTACCGGCTTTTGCACACGAATGTACCTTAATATTTGTAACTGAATACTATTTGTTTTATGTGAAAGCCTGAACATAATCCAAGAAATTTGTTCCGTTGGGACCCTTTTTAGTTAAAAGCCATTTGCAACAGAAAACAAAAGCTTCACCAAGGAGCTCTTTCTATGAGGACGTGATAGTAAAAACAAAAAGTAGCTAGTAAGATTTAATTGTGTTTTGGACCAAGAGGCCACATGTTTGCTCGGGTGATTGTTGTGCAACTGAACTTTCTGCTCAGTCTTTTTGGCCGTAATGCAGTGCATGTTGGCTTGGTGTGAATTTTGATGGCACAATAACATTCTGGTTAGAGAAACCATAGCAAGAACTCAGGGAGTGTTGTGAGGTTGTGCTGCTTTGAATCCCAAAGAGAAGTGATATATAAGTTCATTATGGTTGTGCATATAAATCCACACAATTAACATACCAATTACTAATAAAGAAACTTAATCATATTGAAAACTGATCATTTCAGCTGCTACAGTATGATCTTGTTAAATATAATCACAGCAATCTTCGCATGCTAATATGACCCGTTATTGTGATACAACATATTTTTGTGGTAAAACTGTGATTCTAATGGAAATTTAGAGGTCTGTCTCTTTGGATGAACAGTTCAATCTCATGTAGATAGCAGATGTTAATCACAGCAGGCAGATCTGAATCAAATTGTTGGTAACATTGAAACAAATGTGATCCATCTGAATGCTTTTTTAACACACTGACAAAACCATATCTTCTTTCTAAAAATGCCTTTAATGTCTCCGAAGATGACTCATTTCCCAGCAATGCTTTTCGAGTGAACATCAAAGTCAGCATGATGCCAGACTGGTATGTTGATACAATGGGAATCACCTGATTTTAACATAGTATGCATGCGTTTGTTAATTATCAGAAAAGATTGTCTGTCTGAAAGTGTGTGTCAGTGATTTATAGCTTACCAAATGTCCTGCTAATCTGTTCCAAAAATTGTTCACTAAAAACTATGAATATGACTGTGATCATAGAGCCGTTGGGAAAACAGTTGCAACAGATCATCACTGCTCCATTCAGATCAATGTGGGCATTTCCAGAACATTTAGGAATATTTAGTACTTAGAAAAGTTATTATTAATGGAGTCATTAAGATAGTTCCGTATGATGCTTAATGTTTTATTCAGGAGCAATTTTACCTTGCAAACTGACTGCTGATGAGACCAAACTCATCTGAGTGCAGAGGGTTAAAACAGCGTACAGGGCATTTCTCTGTGGGGACTTAAGAACACTGCAGCCAAAGGGAGATGGTCGGTTGATTTATGAGCCGAAGCTGAGCCCTGCGCAGTCTACTGGGATGAGGCATGCCACCATGATTGAAAGTCAAATCGAAGCCAATGTGCCGGCCTCTCACTCACCATACCCAGAGATGGCTGTGCTCTGTTTTGATATCAGAAGCGCACAAATGAAGTTGACAGGTTAACATTTGCAAAGTAATTTGAGTACAGAGTACGCAGAAGTCTTCTGTTTCCATCAAGTGGCTTTTGGATTTTGTCGCTCGTCTCTTTTTCTCATCTTTCTTCCAACTCACCACGGTTTTTGTTTGTTTTTTCAATTTCCCTCCGATTCAGCCTTGTGCATCGATTCATGTAGATCCACACACATTGATTTTGAATTTTTCCAGCTATTTCAAATCAAATAATTTAGAGACATGGACATACTCTGACCCCCCATGTTTGTCTTGAATACCTCTAAAGAAAGCACTGTTACCCGTAAACAACTAAACCGCAATTATTGCAGAATCTGGCTCTATGGCAATGTGCAAGCAAAAGAAAATATGTGTATTAAGACATGTTTGTTTATTTTAGGTTGGCAGACCTGATTTTACTGTGCAAAGTTATGGATATCAGATTTAAAGTCCATGATCGCACAGTATTTCTTGTGCATCAGCCTTGCCTTCAAAGTAATATTGTGGAACATTATATTTGGATGTTATGGGGCAGGTGATAACCGGAGTCAGCCAGCGGGATGTCACTCTCAGAAACGTTTGCTGATAACGTCTCGGAGGGGAAATGAGACATGGCCTGTTGCAGACAGAGGAGAAAGATAACAAAAGCAGACTGATGCTGGCTTTAGCTTAGCACAGATGCTGCCAACAGGCCGGTCCATAGCAAAATACTTGAACATGAAAATTAGCTGTGTTGTTTGGTCCATGTTTAGAACTTGAGCATGGTGAGCAGATATTTCAACCACAGTAAAATTCCTTTGACCATTTTGTGACAGGTTTGTTTAATTCAGTTCCAGAGTCTTGGGTCTTGATTAAGCAATGTTTCGACATGTTTAAGCGATGAATATTAAACAATTACCTGACTAAGTACCTGATCAAAGGCGGTTCCTTATGCAGCAAATAATGCTGTGAAAGACTGTTTACACAAAGGAAATTAATCAATAAAAGTAGGTCAGCAAAGTAAAATATATATATATATTAACAGTGCTACAATCAATGTTTTCTTCATTTGACATTTGTTGTATTATTCTGTCCTTAGTCCAGCTCCATGAAATGTTATTAGTCAAACGTAATGGAGGTCATTTCCTACTTTTCTCCCTGAGATCATTCATTTCATTCTGTTGCTTCTCGTGCTCTCACCGATCGTTCCATCATATGTACAAAACATCTTTACTTTTGTCTCAGCTCTTTCCCTTTTACATCTTCTGTGTGTTGTAACATCAAACGTTACACATAAAAGCCTCTCCATGGTGCCGGGAAGAGTTTCGGTCTTGAAATGTGTTTCTCATTTCATGCTATTATCATATCACTGGACATGTCCACATGCAACTTTTGTTTTGAAGACCGTGGACTTGGAGAGTAAATGAGCCACAGAGTTAGTAATTTGAGCTCTAATCCCATCTTAAGCCTCGACGGAGACTGTTGAGTGGAAACATTTCCGAAGTCAGACATCATATGGGGAAAGGAAGTGAAGAAGATGTTGATAAAAACGACTGGATAATCCTAGAGTTCCTGTTTGTGTTGGCTTTGTTGGTTGCCATGTGACTATCATAGGTTTTTCTTATGTTTCATGAAAAAAGGAAACTGATGTTAAAGAGCCTCAGCATTAAACTGCACAAGTTAGAAACTATAAATGTAACAACATATAGTATTTTTTTTTTTTAATAAGCCAAGTCAGTGGGTAACATTTTCTGCAAATAAATTAGATTTAAATTAGACTTATTGAGCTCTAATTTTTTATTTTTATCTTTAGTCCACATTTTAAAACACATATAGTCAGTGTATTTAGCACTTTATGGCTTTGAGGTAACAAATACAGCACTTATGTTTTGCATGACAAAAAGAAACGCAAAAAGGATTTCACAAAAGTAAAGAAAATTAAAAACGTATCAATGTTCCAGGAAATATTTACAAAACACATATACAAATATACAATTCTGACATTATAACTTTTTATAAAACATGATGTTGAAATAGAAAACAACATTTTGCAAAATACAGCAGGCTGTTTTCCATGGTGTAACACTGCAGTGATGTACATCAAACTGATATTTAATCAGGTTAATTCAATCCACTTGAAATGACTATGACTATTAAGTTTTGGGGTGGCGTGCACTCCGAGGGAACTTCTGAAAGGCATCACTGCTTAAATAAACTGAAATGACCGAAGTTAGAGGCTTGTAAGAATTTATGGGTCATTTTTATGATGAAAGCAACGTGTTGGTGTTGAATTACTGCGCACTAAATCATTTTCATTCAAAGAAGTAAATCCAGCTCCATCATCACATAGCTGAGAGTGAGGCCTGTGCTCAGAATTTTATGATTGCATCTTAATGACTTTAGTGGGAACAAGATGTCACCATAAATAGTGCGGGATTAGTGTTTAGAAAAATGTCTCCTCCAACTCAAAGGGTCGGAGTGTGCCGCTAATGTATTCCTCTGCAGGGCAAACCTGAACCTCTCAGTCAAAATTAAATAGATTTTCAGTCAAACACTCTGGAAAATGGACATGAGCTAATGAAGATACTGTAAAGTCCAATTTCCTTTTGGATGTCTGTGTGTTTTGTGTCTGTGGGGAGGGGGGTTGCTGTACAATTACAGGCTTCAGGTGTGAGTTACTGCTCGTACCTCTGCAAACTTTCTTGATGTTTTTTCGCAGCAGCCCAGTTGGGGGTTTGACTAAAGGCTGGGGTTGTAGACTCCTACTCCAGCAGCTATGATTTATCAACAAGACAGCCTTGATCTAGTGCTTGTGGGGTTTCCTTTTTCGGGAAACCCTCCGTGAGTTTGGAGTTTGTCCAAACTTAAAACAGTACTCAGTGCTCAGGCACAGCCATATTAAAAGAACGCTTTAAAAGAAATTTAAAAGAGATTCATGCTGCCTGCTACATAGGTGACAGATTTGGATCAGAGCCACGACTCCAAATGGCTTTGTGTCAGGACCACAGATGCAGTGTTCAATGTCTGATCTGTGATCTAAGCTTCGTTTTGGTCGCCTTAATTGTTCCAGAGGTTCTGTGTTGTGGGCTAGGGTGACGCAAATGGTCAACATCAGATCAAGAATCAAAACCCCATCAACAAATCGATTAACACTCTCACAAAACAGGGTCTGAGTGACAGCATTCAAAACCATTAACCTTTCTCAGTAAATAGTTATAAGAAGTGCTCCATTGACTGCAAAGACAGTGTCCCCGAACATTTCACGGACTCTACCGCGCTGCCACATTGTACTGGAAAGCCACACATGGACACAATGAAGAAACATAATGAAACCATCTATCTTCTTGACACTAAAGCTGAGCATACAGAAGGAGCTCCCTGTATAATAAATCTTTTTCATAACCCTGGTCTGTTTGGTCTGTGCCATCATTAGGATGCAGATAAAATGTGCCATGCCATCGTTCTCTGTCTCCTTCTCACAGGTTTTCCCCATGTCGAGCTACTGATAGACCTGGCAGAAGGATTAAAAGAAATAAGTTAAGAATGTGTCACCATTAAGAATGAAAAGATGTTTTGAAGCTGTTTCGAGCAACACCACCACTCTCTAGGGAACCGACTCCATTTAATCTATAAAACTGGAGACCTCAAGCTGGCTAGGTAAAGGATCAGTGCACACACAGAAACAGCAGTGATGCTCAAACAGATATACTCTGTACCAGCTTAAACCGAGAGGAGCATAGTTTCCTGAGATAGAGACAGAGACCAAACTCGTAAAAAAGGCATTTACATGTTTATATGTGTGTTTTGCATCTGTGTGTGTGGCTCATTTTGTTGACCAAATCCAAAGATAGCTTGCACATGTTTGAATTGATTTATGTACATGTGTATTTGGTTTTATTATTCTCTGTGTGGCAAATCCGACGCTATTTGCATTCAAGTGTTGTTTTGTTTGTGCGTTTCTGTTTATGTGATGATGTAGACCGAATCCAAAATAGCATGCACAGAATATCCCCAAATAGTATTTTATAAGATTGTTTGGTTTGTATATGTGCGAGCATGAGTGTTCGTGTGTGCGCGCATATGCCTGCTGGTATGTGAGAGCGTGTGAGATAGCAAGGAGAAACTCTGTGTTCAGCCAACAACAACAAGAAGTTCCCTTTGGACAGAGGAGCTAGTCATGAATCAGGTGTGATACCTGCACCCAGCATCAACCCAACGCCAAAACAAACACACCAAAAACAGAGTCTACTCGGACTCAGCCTTTCTCTGTGTGGAAGTAATTACTGAGGTGTTGAAGTTTGTTACTTTACCTTCACTGGTAAAAATACATTTATTTAATGTGTAGCAGAAAGCCTGTCCTTCATGCAGGCTTAGCAGTTTTTTTTGTGATGACTGAAATTTTCATGTTCTTGTTGGGCTAACAAAAGAGAAACCAAACTTGTTCAGCACAGAAGATTTAACCTCTCCCCCTAAAGTTCATATGGTTCAAATGATCATGCTTGGATAAGGGGGAGATGCTAGTTCGATTTAGACGTTGTGCCTGATAGACACACGTTGTCATTGCAAGATGTAGTGTCATGCAGTGAGACATGGCGATTCAGCATCATTAGGTAGTATAATGATCACATAAAATGTATGCTATATTAAAAATGTGAAGTTAATATCACACAGTTTCGATACCATATTGTATTCTTGCTTGTTGTGAAGCTTTCTCCTGTGTTTACAGACCACCCTAAAATTTGACTTTAGGATTACACTCAAGCTGTTACACGATGAGTGGAGAAATAAGAATCTCTGGAAGGTATTTTTGTAATATTAACTAAAGAAATATAAATTATCGTGAACCCAAAAGCTGATTTAAACAAGCAAATAAACAGCAAAGCATCCCCGTTGCCCTCGTAAACACCCCTCTGATTCTGAACATCTATAGAATTAGGGATTTATTTTTCTAAAGGACCACCCGGACACCGATCACATGGAGTAAATTTAACTGACTGCAGCATAACATCATAAAAGCAAAAAACTGTGGAAAACATCTATTGACTTAATATTTCATTGGAGAAGTCCATGAGTCTGCAGGAGCCAGAGATATTTTGGAGCCAGGATCTAACAGCTCTCAGTAGTGTTAAGCTGTAAGCGACTTTCACATTAGCTTTGCTTTTCATTCACAATTGCTGCATCCGTCTTTGAGAGAGGCCTACAGTATATTCACACAACCTCATGTCTGTTTGGGGTTATGATACCCACCAAATCATGTGTTTTAACACAAAGCTGAAAGTCCTCCTCTATTTGTTTCTCTACTTCAAGAAGAAAGTTGGATGACGCAACATTTCAACTCTTATTTTCATCTTTGCTGTAATCCCAAATATTTTGCCTGGCATTTTTTAATCATCCATTCACAAGGATATTCACCATTACCTCCAAGTTAGACACCATTTGTGTCTCTTTAAAGGAATATTCCTTTGGCATTGATCCATCAGCATTCACACTGTAGAAAAAAGGACATATTCTGTTCATTAGTACATACAGCACACTGACATGTTCAGTAATGATGTTACAGTAATTTGATCCACACGTTTTACAGCACATAGTGGAGCTGATTTCACCGACTGGTTGCAAGTTGATATTTCCATGGGTGATATCAAAGTACCTACAAGCAAATGAAGTGATTAATATAACAAAGACACATTTAACAGTTTTAGATTCCCGGCTAATGTGATCTAATGGTGCATGGAGGGTGGGGCCGAGTGTGACCCACAGCAGACCTGTAATAGCCCGGACAGGCCGCCCCCGCCGTTCCAGGGGTGGCCCAGCGGACACAGCTATTTTACAAGAGAGGAGGTAAGTGTTTGGTTTCAGTGTCCACAAGAAAAACTCATACAATTATGCTCCTCATCCCCCCCACCTCCCATAGCTCCAGCATTCATGTTAGCATACTGCTCACTCCATACTCAATCCGAGCTGCAGTCTCCATCTCATGGCCCAGTGCTCTCCCAGGCTGTTCGTACTCTGTTTCACTGCAGTAAATGTCACCTGAGTTACACTCGCCCTGCTTTCCACAGACTGCCCTTTATTCGCCATCCTTTTAAAAAGACCCCTGCTCACATTTCATGTTTGCGCGTTTTTATTGCTTGCCAGAGAGCCCTTTTCCCCTCTGTTCAGTCACTCATTTTTTACAGTAACTCATATTTTTTCTCCGTTAATGCAAGAATTTTATTTAACTTTATCATTATTGAACTTTTTACTTTTTTCGGATATCTGTATTTGTAGTTCTTTGGCATCAGGATCATTAACAAAGTCTTGTCACCTAAGAAACTGGTGGTTGATGTAGAGTCACTCATCCCAATAATCCGCTCTCTCCTCTCATCATGAAAGAAAGAAAGAAGCATAATAGTAGAGTGAAAATATGTGAGGATGGGAAATTTTATTTTACATACTTAGATCAAATCCAAGTAAATGTTGTTCCATGTATGACTCATGCTGTGGAGTGCACTTCCTCTTGTATCTTATACGACGTGCAAATAAGCTAACATCATATTTAGTCTAGGAGTTCAGTAGAGTTCTGTGCACAACTCTGTTAGATCATAAAAACACTTACGATCTTGGATGTTGAGTCCAGACCGAACAGGATATACTCAGACTTCTTCCATGGTGCAAAGGTCCACATTCTGCTGCGGCCTTATGAGACCTGCTCTGACGGTGATGACAGCATGATTAATGCCCACCACTGTTCCCACTCACACACTAACTTCACACAGTGAGCCCACATGGCGTGCTTAGAAAAACTAAGTTAAGCTACCCACAGGGCCAACAAAAGTGGTTCGTTTTCATCTGCAAATAAGATAAGACTCAGTCTGGGAACTTTGCATTGTACAGATGCGGGTACTAAGATTTAATTTTGCCATGGCTTGCTTAACTTTATTAAAGGCTTTGTTCCAAAAAGATTGTATAATTTAAACAGGTTACAAGATGTACACAAGAAGAGTCTCGCTGTCGTTTGTTATCTCCCGTATGTCAGTCCAAATATTCTTGCAAAATATTTCAATGACAGCCTAAATGTTGTAAAAATGGGTGCCGAAGTGCTGTTAAGAAAGTCATTTGCCATTAACTCTTTTTGGATCTTGCTGTTGCTGTATTCACTGCCTTATAGCTGACTATAGAGCGTAGTTTATTATTAATTAATAACTACAATAACTCGCCACCAAAGCAAACCTCACCTGTTCAGCAGAAAAGCTGCCATCACAACGTTGGGCACCAGACCCCAACTGTATCGAAGATGCCACCATCCCTGACATGCTGTGGTCATGTTGATTCCCTTTTATGCTCCTTCCTAGTCTAAACGCTTTTTATTTAATGCCTTTTCAAATAAACTTTTGTTCCTCTTGCTTCCTGTTGAGCCTGGCTTAGGATCCTCTTCTGTCATTCCTGGTGAATCAATCTTCTCCTGCTGCATTCGGTGACGCACAGGTAGTGAGCGCACGGTATAAGGTATTAACTTAGCCAATTACAGGCGAACCATTAGGTCCAGCTAGTTTGGTCCGAAACGTTGGATTTTCCAGTCTTTTTCCAGAAATTCATCATAACCACTGGATGGATTTTACAGCTCTTTGTTTAATTCATCCAGGTTTATTAATAGGTGTCTGGGTGTGAGGTGCATGTAAACCGATCTGGAAAAAGTGTATGTAGAGGGTGTCTGGAGAAGATCGTATAGTCTGCCTTTAATCAGGCTGTATAAATCAAATACATTAAAAAAATTCCTAAGTTGTGATTCCTGGATCTTTTGTGGGGAGTAAGAATATTTTAGGAAGGAAAACTCATCTGCAATATGATTTGAAGCCCTTTAACACACTGTTAAACTAAAAATCACTTATCATCTACCCATGGATGCAGGACAGTCAGCTTGAAATTTAAACAAAACTCTAATCTGTCTCCTGAACAGCATTAATAGATCAAATTATATAATAGATTTGATATAATCAAACTAGATTTCATTTAATTAATTTGTGAAGGGAAATGATAGAATTTGTATTTTATTGAATTATATATATTATTGAAAAATCCATAATATATTGACTTAATTATAAATTATGCATTCATTTCCAATGCTGAGCAGGCAGTTGTACAATGCAGCGACAAAACATATGGAACAATTGTTATGATTTCCATTGTTTCCACACACAGATACCAACCATGCTGGTAGGGGTTTTTAAAAGTCTTGATAACACTAAATCTCTCTTCTACAATAGTACAATCAGATAAACCTCTGAGGAGTTTTTAACAAGAGTTGAGTCTTTTCAAAAGTGCTGCTGCTTATTGCTTTTTAACTTCTGTTTTAACTCCTCCTGCTATTGCTTTCACTTTGGACAATTTATTAAAGTCTGTGAGTCCAAATTGTATGGGTTAGCAAATGTTGCACAAAAACATTTGAAGGAACATATCACCTTTCTAGAAAGGGT
Organism: Craterocephalus eyresii; assembly: GCA_037177035.1. NCBI lineage: Eukaryota > Metazoa > Chordata > Actinopteri > Atheriniformes > Atherinidae > Craterocephalus > Craterocephalus eyresii. The sequence continues at coordinate 17,820,654 of JBBBVT010000015.1, forward strand.
CTGGTTTGTATTTTTAGATGTTGCATTGTGTCCTAAAACTAAATTAAAATAGCCACTGACCTTTTGTTGCATTCATTGTAAGTTGGAAGTGTAAACTTAGAATTACAGTATATGCAAATTATAGATTTTTTTCAATGATTTCTTCAGAACTGAGATCAAATCCCTAAAATCACATGAATAAAACTTTTCTGCAGCACATTAAGCTGCAAAGGTGTCACCTTCACACATCTTCCAGCCTGTTATTTGCTGTACTGGTGAGCTAAAAATGTCAGCCTTAAACAAAATGACTAAATGTGCCAACAGCCACTAAAATATTAAATGCTTTGCGGTTCATTCATCCCTCAACAGACACAGGGAGTTTATTTAGAGAACCAAGGATGTGATGGAGCTCCGTCTCAAACCACCTTTGTTAACCTCACCGCATTCATTAATCTTCCATAGGCAGCCATAAAGGAATCTGTGTGGAGGATGAGGAGGAATCCAGTGGCTGCCAAGGGCAAAGCGGTCAGTCAGAGAAAGAGGAAACTCAAGTTGGCATGCTGAGTCAGTGCCAGCCACTGCCAATACAAACTGTCAGGCCACATGGACGAAGCCCTCATCAGGACGAGCTGCACCAAACTTTGAGAGAGTATCTCCAGACTGCCAAAATGAGGATAGCTTTATGGAAACCATGGATTAAAACAGCACCTCTTTATTTATCTTTCCTCATTTTAAAATTTTTATTTGATCACGATTTATGAAATCCTATAAACCTTGGGCCTTTGTCAAGAACACCATTTGAAAACACAGACATGCAGAAGTTTCTCTTGTTTTCTGCATGGATAATATTTTCCTTGTGTTCCACAACTATGGATGTAATTCTCTTACACTATTAGCTTTTCCTTCGGACATATCTACATGACCTCTTAACGTTTGAGACCAGTGTTGTGTACATCTTTTCAATCATATAGGATGTATTTGAATAATGTGAAGGCCTTCTTTCGTCATCTGCTAGGTTCACTGAAGGCAGTGTATCCATACATTACACATATGTTTGCTGTATATGTTTCACAGAAAGAGTTTGTTAAAGCAGGTTGTGCAGTACGGCTTCCCGCTCTGCTCCTTGAAGATGCCCTGGCTGAGCTGCCGCAGACAGAAAGCGCACACAAAGTGCTCGGGATGAAACTTGCGATCAAGAGCAGAGATGCAGCGGCCAGTGATGGGCTCACAGCAGCCTCCGCACAGAGTTCCCTGCCTGGAGTGAAAATGCAGAGCACATAGCGGTCGACCATCGAACTCCATGAAACAGCCATCGGCGAAGGGCTTCAGGCAGTCCTAGAGATGAGAGATGGCATGAGGAGAGAGATATGCTGTGAAAAAATATTTCTATTTGAGTCAAAAATGATAGAAAAGGTCATTAAAATTAATAATGAACTGTTCAATGTACTTTTTTATAATTATCTAATGAATAATGGTGATTAATTACATCATGTAGATATACAAAAACATACAACTGAAAATAGGAAGATCTAAAATCTGTTTGGAATCTATCTCAAAATGCTAACTTACATTGTATTACTGTGATTGCATAATGAAGTGACATCTGCATAATGAAGTGACAATACCTCAAAATGTCATAGCTTGAAAACTTTAGCATGAAAACTCAAAGTGTTGCAGCTGTGTGTTTTACAGATCCATTAATAAGTGCTAGAACAGAAATGGAAAGTAAATGTACAGCTGAGACACTGCATATGGGCCTGAATGCAATTACAGACATTTCTCTTGGCAGACACTTGGACTTGTAACACTGTAGCAGTAAAAGTGCAGGTGTAACTCTGAACGGCCTGTGTTGTTCAGTGACTGAGATGCTGTTTCTTAACAGCAATCGTGCCGCAGTAACAGATTTCTCTGATCATTTTCAAACTTTATTATGTGACTGCAATAAAAAAACAAAATGATTTGTCTCTATAGGTGGTTATCAACCGTCTTGAAATGAGAATATCTGCATTTCAGGGGTTGTTGAAGTCTTTTACTGTTAAGAGGAACAAGCTGCAGAAAAATGAAAGTTTTTTTAGCAGCTAGTGGAATGTGTGCTGGAATGAAATGAATGCTAATAATTATAAACTGCCAGCTGTGAATTTTATTAGTTCTGGTAGTTGGATAGTTGGATTCGAATCACATTATGTGTGATGCTATTAAAAGCGATAGGTTTTACGAATCTCATGCTCTGGTTTGTGGACTTTTTATATCGGTAAGTGAAATTCTTCAGTTGCAGTTTCTTGGCTGAGATGGTCTCTGGGAGTTGTTTATGTTTCACAACTGCACATATCCGATTAAAGCACAAGTATGTCTTCACATTGAAGCGTTTTTTGACCGGCTGCCGCACTCAGCAGTAACTTTGAAGAGAACGTAAAAGATACCCACATCGAGGAATGTGGTTTTCTTGATTTATCTCCATCATTCCAACCGCAACATATACATCAGCCATACGGTTTTCATCAGCCGTGTGGTCGAAATGATGCAAATAAAGCAAATGTGTTGGTATCTTTCTCACTCTTTCTCAGGCCTGTATGCGAGCTAGAGCTGTGTGTGTGTGCGAGTGTGTGCAAGACAAGTGTGGTCTGAAGCAAGAGACTCACTGCGCAGACGAAGCACTCTGGATGCCAGGTGCCGTTGGCTGCAGTCAGGTAGTTCTCCCTCACTGACTCTCCACAGCCGGAGCACTTGGGAGCAAAGAGGTGGTAGAAGTCCTTAGAACAGTATGGTTTCCCATCTTTCTCCAAAAAACCTGGTAAAGGTAAAAGATAGACTGAGTTCTGCGCTAAACACTTCCCTCAGGAGAGTAATAATATCTCTAAGCTCTCACCGTCCGGTCCAAACAGGTTTCCACAGTGTGTGCAGAAGAAATGCTCCGGGTGCCAGGTCTGGTCCAGAGCTGTCAGGATGTTCTGAGAAACCAGACACAAATATTACACCTAGATTTTCCTTCCGTTACAGATTAGTAAGGTTCCACTCATCTATCATGTTCAAGTTTCATGGAAGGCAAAAAATGTGGATTGTAAACCACAAAAGTGAATCATAGAAAAATGTTAAATGAGTTTATGTCTTTGTTTGGGAATAAAGTCTGCAGTTGGGATGAAAAGTATCAAGAAAAATTAACTACATGTATGTCATCCAATTTCTTCTTCATGTGGGTGCAGCATTTAACTTAGATTTTCATCTTTCGTTTTATGGTGCATTCTCACCTGTGTGATCCCCCCCTTGCAATAGGCACAACGTGGAGAAAAAAGGTCATGGTAGTCTTTATCACAGTACGGCCGCCCGTCTCTCTCAAAAAATCCTCTTGTGCTCAGTTCCGTCTTACACACCACACACACAAAGTGTTCAGGATGCCACACTTCTCCCAGTGCTGTGATCATCTGCAGAAGGCGAGTGGAAAGAAATGAGGCGAAGTTCTGGTTTATATTTTCAAATTCAGGCTCATGGATATAAAAATTATTTTCTTTGTGTCACAAAGGCTCCGCATTACCTTTCCTACAATGCTTTTGTTGCAGGCAGCGCAGTGGCCCTTGGCAGTGGTACATACACCAATTTTCTCCAAATCTGAGTTCAAACCTCCCAGCAGGTCATCTATTTCATCCCTGTTCGGTTTTTGGGTTGTTTTTGTTGTTTCTGAACCTGCTGGACCACTCTTGCCCTCATTTATCTCCTGCTGTCCGGCTTCTGTTTTTTTCTTTACAGATTGCTTTTGCACTAGTGGCGGTGGGGTTTCTGAGGGTATGGAATCCTTAATAAAGACACAAAAATACACATTTAAAATATATCTATATTTATAGAGCTTCATTTTCTGAGAGCATGTTTTTAAATGTTAATGTTGAAAAATTGTTCAATAAAATGTAGCAGTTTGATGCTTTGAAGTGACAATGTTGATACAATGCTGCCCTCTGTTGTTCAACCAAGTCCATTCTTTTTTTTAATGTTTGAGACATCTCTACTGCACTTTCACTGGTTTCTCTAACCACACTCCATTTAAAAAAAAAAAAAGTTCTCAGCAAGCACACAGAGGAAATTTGCGTGATTTTCAGATTTTTCAGACTGCATAAACTTTACTGACCCCTTGTGCCAGACCCAGAAGATCTTGCAGGATGGAGTCCAGCTCCTGAGTGGGTGAGTCCACGGCTGGAACAGGAGCTGGCAAATCACTACATTCAAGACAGAGACAAATTAAAGCACAGCATTTCCTATTTTAAAAGCATCAACACCATCTCCAGAGTACTACAGTATAAACACCTGACATTAGAGAACTGATGAATGTACAAGTTTAGAAAGAGCTTTGGTTCTTATTTGACACATATCTTTATTGAAAATATAAAAATTTATTTTTATATATATACAATCATAAAAGCAACAAAATGTGTAATTAAATCCACAAGATAACATCAGTAAAAGGGAAACTGAGAGAAAAAATACAGAAATAAAAAAGTAAAATAAGTCAGCGTAATGACATGGGAGTGTCCTCTAGTAAAAATACATGCCGTGTCATCTTGATGTTGAATGAAGTCACCTAATCTATGGTGGCATACCCGTTTCTTTTATATTTTACCCACTTCTCCCACTTTGACTAAAGGTTCCCATCCTGCACCTTCAATATGTGTGTATATCTATACATTTCAAATATCTACTCCACTGTTTTTAGCAATTGCTCCTTAGTAGCTGGGTCAGTTTTGTACCAGTCACATGTTCTAGTTTTCCTGCTGGCTGGGAGTAATGCCTTTACTAAAGATATCTGTCTCTACTCTGAATGTTTTCTTCTGTCAGATTCCCCAGATACAACACCAGACCTGTTCTAGGTAACTCATACCCTATCACTTCCGTTAGTACCTTCCATACCTTTTCCCAATATTTCTGCAGTTTTGGACATTTCTAGAATATATGCGTGTGGCCCTCCCCTTAATGTCCACACAACCTCCAGCCCATCTGTTGTTCTGGTGCATACCTCCCTTTTGTCTTTGGGGTTATGAAGAAACATATGATGTTCTTCCAACTGAACTCTCACCACGCTCTTGATGCAGTTGTTGAACGGTGTGCCTTGCACACGTTGAGCAAATCTTCATTTGTCATCCCAATTTCTAATTCTTTTTCCCACTTTTCCTTTATATACAGTGTTGAATTCCTCCTGCTTTTCAACAGAGCTTGGTATAGTGCTGAAATCACCATAATCTTCCCTCTATACGCCTCAGTTAGTATTTTGATTACTCCATTCTGCTCTGTGGTCTTCTCTATTCTTACTGCTCTCATATTATAATATCTCGCCTTTAAATATCTGAAATAATCGTCTCTCTCTATATCAGATTTGTCTTTACGATTTTGAAAGCTCAATATTTCCCCTTTGTCTGTCATTGTACATATTGATGTGATGCCTTTTCTGGCACATACCTTGAAACCAAAATCTTCTCTTCCTGGCTGGAATTTAGGATCATATATATTTGAATATTTGTCTTTCTTTCTAACCTGAAGGGCTTTATTACTGTGTTCCAAATATTTACTTGGTAATTCGGTCTAACTGTTTTTTCTCCGTCTTATACAAGTCTCTGTCCCCTAGTAATTTTTGGATCTGGTATCCCCCTGACTTTGTTTCAATACCTTTCCATTTAGAGCTTTGGGGTGAGTTTTAGTTTTTAACATTACTTTTTACTCAGTGAAATTATGTTTTTGGGGGAAAAGAATCCAGGATATTTCAGTATATTTTTCCAATCAAAATATAAACAAACATACTAAAACACATAAAGTTCTACTCATAATTCAGCCCAGTTTCCAAGATTGAATAGGAGAATGTGTAAAATGAAAGAGGGTAATGATTCACAAATCAAATATATTACCTGATCAAAACTTGGACAAAGATAAAATTGACTGTAGTCCCCTCTTCTGTATCTAAATGGTACGTTAACAAATGTCCAAGTTACATGTAATGCAAGCACTAATGATGGTGGCTTGTGTTGCTAATAAAGAGTTCAATGATCCCTCTCTGCTTTAAATCTACGGACACAGTGTCCGTGAAGAGTTTTCCATTTTTATTATTTTATTACTTTATTACATTTTATTAATGTTATGAAGAGCGATGATTTTAAATGATTTTGTATGGAAAGACTGAGAAATTAGGATCTGCACAAACCATCTTCAATTAAGTCCTGCCATTTTACTTTATAAGGATTTAGCCAGACCTTTTCTCATTTAATCCCAATAAATGTAACACTTTACATAGCAATTTTCTCTGTGTGTGTGTGTGTGTGTGTGTGTGTGTGTGTGTGTGTGTGTGTGTGTGTGTGTGTGTGTGTGTGTGT
>JBBBVT010000015.1:17833174-17853494 GCA_037177035.1 Craterocephalus eyresii
CTAAATTAACTCTCATACACTACACACGCCCTCTGTGTATATATGTATGTATATATATATATATATATATATATATATATATAAACAGATTCAGTGACTTTGACAGTATGATTACAATAACATTAATTGTACACACAGTACTTGTATAATGCAATTCTTAAAGTAAAGCACTATATCTCTGCATATCAAAATTATATAAAAAGCCTTGTAATCACACTGCAGCTAAAGGTTATTTCTATATTAAACCAATCAACTGATCAGTCCCCAGTAAATGCCATGTGTCATTTGTGAAGACAAAGAAAATGTCTCAAAGATAAAAGTTACTAAATTACTTTATTTTCTTTGTCAAGCCAACAAAACAAATTGTGGGGCTGTAAAATATATTGAAAGGAAAATAGCGGATTTGCACATATGGAGCTACTGTAGGCTACATGACAAGTGATCATCCTTCAACTTGCACATTATCTATTTATCTGCACTTAGATGATATCTGATAGAAACATGTTCATTCTCAAAGTAAAATAATATTTGAAGATATTTTATTAAGTCAAGATGAGCTTTTATACACCTGGCAGGTTTATGGGGAAATCACAAAACTTTGATATCATGCACAACAGTTGAGTTGAGTAATTAATAAAATGCATTGCACTGATAATACTTATCAGATTTAGCAACCACTGGGCTTTGCAAGTATACAGTGGTAAGGGCAGAACAATTTTGTAATATTGTTTCAATTCACTGCTTCTAAAAAAAACATAAACTCATTGCTGAAAGTAATTAACATGAATTCCAATACATGTTTTAGTCCAAGCAATATTACAAATGACTGAATAATCAAAAAAATTATAGCTAATCTGTGATTATTTAAACATGTAAAAAAGGACCTATAAAATTCTAATATTGAGATTTTGAAGTGTTAAAACCTTATATAAGAATATCTGATCAGATTTGGTCAAAAACCAATCTTGTAAAATAATTTATTCAAGTGTTACTTGGCTCATAATGAATGACAAAATGTCACCAGCCAAACTTGCACGACACTCAGGTAAAGTGAACATGATATTATCTAGGAAGATAAAATACAGTAATACCTAACTTCAGAACTGCTGGGCCAAAACAGGCTCATGATCACCTTTAGTAGAGGAAGACATGCTTTAGACCCCTCACTCTATAACCCAATTTTGTCTCTAAATATCTGGGTTACCCGGGGACTCTGTTTTCCTGAAACCATGGTTGCAGTAAAGGCTTTTCAGAATTTCTGTTTGATGTATTTTAGCAGTTTCTATTTCCAACTTTAGCACCATATGGTAGTTACTTGCGTTATCTCGTACCACTTTAGTTGCAACCATTCGCTTGCTTAGCGGGGGGTTTACGTGTTTCTATTTGCACGTTTTATATATCTACAGAAGTATGTTATTTCATGTTTAATGTTTTTGTTTAGTCAGCTAAAACTGAACCAACAAGATTCTAAAACGAAATGGGTGTTGCTAACTCGTTTTGAGATTTTTTCTAGGGCGATACTATCTATGGTCTTTGGTTTTGTCTTTTGCCGGAAGAGTCGTGTCTGTTTACAGCAGCTCCGCTTTCGCACCGACTTATCGGTGCAGGGTTGGCGAACAGCTAGTTTGAACTTATTAGTGCTGTTGTAACCTTTATTATTTTGTTAAATAGTTAAGTTGCTGATACAGTGCACTTAACATGACAGTTTGGAGGCGAAAAAGCTATCGACAAGCGTAGCAATGACTAGCTGGCTAACGTAGCAACGAGGTTAGCCAGCAGGGCAACTAATACCAGCTAACTCCACATACAGCGGTTCATTACGTCCAGTGCAGTAACTTAGGTATGTCCGCGTCACTCTGTAACAGGTGTATATGTCATCACCTTTAACGACAGGCAGATGTACTAGTGTATGCCTCCTTGTCCCCGCTCTGACCCTGTGGTTTTAGGAGAAGCGGTCATGGGTGCGGAGAGCAGCGCGATGCGTGGCTGTACTCTGTTGGAGGAGCCGCTCCTGACTCTGCCCTCCGGACTCACCCTGCACTCGGCGGTTCTCCAAGATGGGAAACCTGCCTCTGTATTTGTTCACAAGCGGGGAAACGAAGACAAAGTCAACAAAGCCGCTAAGGTGTGTATAACAGGGCCTTGTCCGGCTGGGTAAGACATCAATTAATAAATTACGACCTTAACAAAGTTGTTAATCTGTAAATGGCACAACATCTTACCTACAATAGTGGTCAGGTACTGTTTTACTAACTCCTGTCAAACATTGGAAAATAAAGTCAGTTTGAAAAAGCTTGCCAAATTAAACACATCTCAAGGTATCTATACATGGTGTGATTTGATAAATTATACATGACTTTGTTTTCAAGCGATTAGGCTGCGGATAAATGGTTTTCATCTTAGACTAGCTTAGGCAGAACCTAAGCTTTATTTTAAGCTCTCTCCACGCTTCATTTAAAAGATGCCTGCCTTCTAAATATTGAAATCTTTACTGCAACACTTTATTAGGACACCTATTCACACCAGGTGCTACATGCTTTGTTTCACTTTGCAGTTCAGGCATATGACCAAATCTGTCTTAAGAGCAATATACAAGACGCATGACATTCCTTTCTTTGTAATATCTCAGCCACATAAACTTTGTGGGCTGTTTTTTGTTTGTTTCTTTGTTTTGTTTCTGTGAGGATTGGTTTTTGCCTGCCCTTATGAAACAAAACATAATTAGCTGATTCTGTTAATTCCTTATCAGCAAACTGGGTGTTTGGTAAGCTGTCTTGGTCCAGATGCAACTAAGCTGGACCGAAACATGCTTTAAAGATGTAATAAGGTTCTTATGCTAGAATGCAATGTTTTTTCTTTTTACCAAGTATAACACAGATCATGTGCGGCTGTAGCTCAGGTATGGGCCTTGGATAGAGCTGTTGTCTACCAGTCAGGAGGTCGGCGGTTCGATTCCCCTCTGATACATGTCAAAGTGTCCTTGGGCAACACACTGAACATTGCCTCCTGATGTGCATATCGGGTGTATGAATGTGTGTGAATGGCTTGCTACTTAGCACCAAGTATGTTTCAATACAGGTGCTGTATGAAAGGGTGTGAACGGGTAGATGAGACATGTAGTGTCAAAGCGCTTTGAGTGGTCGCATGACTAGAAAAGCATTATACAAGTACAGTCCATTTACCATATTTATGCCATTTAAATAGAAAGTAAAAACGTGTTTAGGTTTAATCTGTTCAAAAAATGGCCAACATCCCCCAGGTTCAGGTTAGTAGCAAACTGCAGAAGTAACAGAATTTTTTGTAGAGCTTTAGTTTTGAGTTGAGCTTAACATCAAGCCCAGCATAAGTCTAATTACCCATTGATCTTAGTGAGATGTGTTGCAGCAGAAAGACTTTTAAAACCTTCATCGGTCCATGAGGTCCCACATTAAGGATCTCTCTGTGCCACAGCAAAAAGCTCCAATTGATCCTTTCGAGATCTTCTATAGCATAGGGAAACACCAGACCATTATTTATGAAAGAAACTGGATAATTCCATCCCACAATTCATCACAGTCACAATTTTCAGAGTTATGCTGTTATGTTTATTCATATGTTTTGTGTATGTATTTTGTTCATATGGATTGTATAGTGTTAAAAGTATTTAGCTGAATATTCATTTGTACTATAACAGCTAACAGCTTGTTACAAATTTAACTTTTGTGCTTTTTTCCCCCCTCATTACAAACCTTAATAATACAGTAATATTAATCTCATCGTAAAATATACAGTTATATGTTCTGTGTGTGAAAGTACTGCATTAATTGAACCATCTGAAGTACTTTTTTGTAGAGTATCTATTGAGCACCTGTGCATTCCAGCTTAGTTTAAGTGTAGTCAGATTTTTTCTTTTAGCAAACTGGTTATCTCTTCGTAAAGCCCTGTGAATTTCTGCATCCACCTCTCTGTGAACTTTGGATATTTTCTAGTGAATTTCAAGAAGAGAGCTAAGTAAAGTATATTAAGGGTTATTTCTACTGTCCGACCGACCATACCCATGAACATTAACAGGAATGAAGATAAGACTTCAGTCACCATGGTTTATTTATGATCAAGTGATCTTTGATTTTATGCTTGTGTTCTCTGAAATGTAAGTTGCTTTGGATAAAAGCATGTGCTAAATGACAGTAGTAACAGTAGTAGTAGTAAGTATACTGCATTTAGTCAGATATACCAAAAGATATTTTTAGTTGACCCTTTTACTTTGCATTTCACAAAGCTACGTATTGGATTTATCTTTTAATTTGAAAATCATAATATGCACATTACAGAAACAAAAAATACAGGGTAGATTCATGTACACTACAAATCCTTAACTCCCCTTTTATTTCCTGCAGCATCTAAAGACGCTAAGGCATCCATGTCTTTTGCGCTTCCTGTACTGCTCGGTGCAAGATGGAGATATTCATCTGGTGACAGAACATGTGCAACCTCTGGAGCTGCTGCTAAACAGTCTCTCCCCGGAAGAGATCTGCGCAGGCATCTACGACCTGCTGCAAGCCCTCGTCTTTCTGCATGATAGGGTGAGGATGAAGACCACCTGTTTCCTCCCGATGTACACAATTCTCTCTTACACAGTTAGATCAGTGCAGTATATAAAACTGGTCCTAAAAATGGCATTGGAAAGAAAAAAACACACACCTGACATGTTTTCTATCAATGGTTAATAACAGTTAGTAGCTATACTGTGTCTTTTGATGTTGTTAAAGATTAAACTTTTTTTTCTTCCAGGGCAAATCGAGCCATAACAACGTGTGCATTTCAGCTGTGTTTGTAAGTGAAGATGGCCATTGGAAACTGGGAGGCATGGACACTGTCTGCAAGTTCTCTGAAGCAACTCCTGAGGCAGGATTTTAAGAAACAACAAACCACTACTGACAATTTCTGTTAATTTTCTTATTTTATTAATAAATTAAACGTTTAATTGTTTCAACTGTTCATGTCTTTCGTTCCTTTAGTTTCTCAAAAGCATCCACAATGCAAGGGAGCCGAGCTGTATTCCTCCAGAAGAGGTGAGTGTATAAAAGACCATGACAAGCAGGAATAACAGCTTCAACTCCTGTTCACGAGTATTCAGTAACAATTTTGTTGGCAGGTCGAAGGTTTTAAAACTCTTCCAGACAAAAATGCTCATGCTCGGGACTGTTACTCTTTTGGAATGATGGTAGAAGCCCTGATTCCTTTGCTGGATGGTTATGGTGAGGATTCTTTTCTTGTTTGATTTGACCCACATTCTTGCATATTTACCTTGTTCTTTGTACTGCCGTTTCTAGTGTCGCAGGACCTGTCTGACAGCTTGACACAAACGTTGCAGGCAGGCCTACTAAATTCCGACCCCTTGGCTCGGCCTCCTCTTAGCTTCTTGCTGACTCATGACTTTTTCAGGTCTGTGTAGTTATTTATGGGTGTGGTTTTCAGTTTAGACTGACAATAATTTTTTGTTTAACACACCTTTTCTTTGATTAGGAATGACTTTCTGGAGGTGCTGAATTTTCTAAAGACCCTCACGCTGAAGACGGAGGAGGAAAAAAATGAATTCTTTAAGTAAGAAATTATATGGTGTTCACTCATTTTTAATGAACTGTATGTACTACTTCCTACCTTCTCAAAGGGCTCCATAATGTGCTGGTTGTCTTTTTAGGTTCCTTCTGGACCGGGTCCAGAGCCTTCCTGAAGAGCTGATAGCTGCACGACTTGTCCCCAAACTCCTCAACTCTCTTGTTTTTGCAGAGCCCATGGCTGTTAAGAGCTTCCTGCCTCATCTTTTAAGGCCAAAGAAGGGTGATGTGGCATTTTATAAAACTTTTTCCAACTCATTACTGAAGTGAGAAATTGCGTTAGCTGTTGCTCAGGCTCTTCTGTATTTTCTTCTCCGGACAGATCCCAGTCGTGATGGTAGCAGTGAGGATTGCCTTCTGTCTGTGTCTCTTTACCGTAAACATGTGATTCCTCAGCTTCTCAAACTCTATAAAGTCAACGAGGAGCACGTCCGGATTGTGCTACTGGCTCACATCCACATCTATGCTGAGTTCTTCTCCCCTGATGAACTGAAAAACCAAATCCTACCTCAGGTAGAGTCTAAGCCCACTTCAGCTTTGTTGTATTAGTTGTTTTTCAGTTTTATAACCCATTTGTTTATTGCTGGCTGCAGCTTCTGTTAGGAATGCGAGACACCAGTGATTCTTTGGTAGCCATGACACTGCAGAGTCTGGCAGTGTTGGTGCCCTTGCTGGGGGCCCAAGTGGTTGTTGGTGGAGAAAGAACCAAGGTCTTTAAGCGCACCACACCCAGCTTTACCAAGTCTACAGAGGTCACCCCTGAAAGTAAGCAAGGCTGAGCAATGCGGTAGATCAAAATATTAAAAATAATCCTGGAATTATTGAAAAGTGATTGAATTCTTAGTCTGTAATCTCTACCTATATTCCCTAGCTTCACCGGTTCATGTGATCAGAGACTCCCACCCTCAGATCGCTCAGCCTTCCAAAGCTGGGCCATTAAATCTGTTCCCCAGACCATCAGAAACCGAAGGCTTGGTTCTCAGTCACATGGGCAACTTGGCAGGTGCTCAGGAGACACCAAAAATGATTAAACCCATGTCAGGTAAAACCATTTATACCAACAAACATCAGTAACTTGATGCTTTTATTGCACCTAAAACTCGATCTTCTCTGTTTTGTTTTCCAGATGTCAGACAGATGTCTCTACCCTTGAATGGCTTTCATCAGAACAGTAAGACGGAGCCACTATCATACAGCCCCGAACAGGCTGACAGACTTGAAGGTGTTGTGGAAGACTGGCCTGACTGGGGTGACCATGAAGAGGGTGGAAGTCAAGACGGGCAGTCTGTCCAGATTCATATTCAGTCCTCAAAGAGAGTCAGCCCAGTTAGCGGCACACCGAAACGGGAAAACGCACAAGACGAGCCGTGGGATGACTTTGAGGACACTGAACCTACCTCTGATCTTTCCCCTGTAACTCCATTTTCAGAATCAGTTGCCTTTAATCCGCCCAGTAAGAGCGATACTTCTGCATCTGTTAAACAGGCAGCGTCAGGACTGAATCCATCTAAAGCCCTTAAATTGACTTCAACACAGTGCCAATCTACACAGAGCAAGAACACTTCCTCATGGGACAGTTCCTGGGTTCAAGAGCAGGTAGACTCTTCAAAATCGCAAAATCCATCAAACCCAGAACCCAAAGCCACAGTGCCACATAAGACTGATCCAACAGGGGGGCTGGGGGAGGAATTCACTATCAAGGTGAAGAAAAAGGCCGAACAAGACCCAGAGCTGGATTTGTTTGCAGACATGGTTCCAGACATTAAGCTGTCATCTCCAGTTCTGCTGCCATTTGAAGAAAGCAGTATGTGTGACGCAGGACTGTCTACGGCTTCTTTAGGAAATGCTCCATCTCTGCTCGTTGACTCATCCATCGATACTGTAACACTCACTGCCAAGTTTGCAGTAGCCAACCAGTCCGAGGTGAGTGTGGGATAGTTTGTTCTTCTGTTTTTTTTCCACTTGTTCAGGCTTTCTTTATATTTACACTTTTGGAGAAGTGCTCTGAGATGCATCTGAAGTTGTTACTAAATCTCTTGTCCTTTGAAAACTAAATATCACCCCATTTAACAGAATTTGTGCAGGAATATGTAGTCATAATATCACTGCCACTGACAAAGCTTTGAACATTACATCTAAAAGGAATAGTGTTTAAAGTATGGGTTAGTTAGATTTATGTTAGCAGGATAGGGTTGTCAGATTTTAAGTCCATCGGTGACTCGAGTCATCATAGTTTTAGAACGGCCCTCACTCTTGCTCTGCAAAACTGGGTGCACCAACTAGAAACCATGATTTGATATGTGGCTGCAACTTTTCTTGTACATGTCTTCAAAATGTATTTTGTGGTATTACAAAATTATACTATCGTATTTTGAGGAAATGCCTCGTAAGTTGCATTTCATTATCTTGTAGGACCATCCTTCTCAATGAATACCTTTTTGAGTCTTTGATTTTTCTTTTCTATTAATGTAATAATTAACCGGTTATGTTTTTTTCTCTCTGTCCATCTCTCTCAAAGACTGAAACAGATGGCTGGGGAGATGGAGATGACTTGAACTGGGAGGACGGGAATGCCTGGTGATAAAAACACAAACTCTATCTGGAGCAAAACATTTTACCACTGGAGAGCATAAATCCATGCGCCACATCTGGAGCAGTAAACTGGAAGTAGCTTCTCATTAAACACGACGCTACAAAGATCATTAGAGGGAGAGGCTGAATCTTGTTCTTTTTCATTTAGATATTTACCAGTATATTTTATGGAAACATGTTTTGTACAGGAATGATTGGCTGCCTGTCCGGTGGACAAAAGAAGCCATTCATGATTGTTTGCCAATTGATATTCATCACCTCAAAATGATCAATAGATCTTAGAGTTGAAAAAACATCTGCTTTTAAAGTTTTTCTTCTTTTTTTTTTTATGTGCCATGTTGACTGTTGGCATCAAGCTGAAGATGAACCTCTGGCATGACATGTTTCCAGAATGATTCAAGTTTGATTTACTGAAGGCTTGCACTTTGAATGAATGTGAAATAGTGACTATTTATTTGAGCTTTTTGGTTGCTGGTGAAATAAACATTTTAGTGTATGAAATGTTTCATTCTCCCATTTTATGGTCAGTACATTTAGCAGTGTCGGCAGTGAGTTCCAGTCCAGCTAAATAATAAAAACATTGGTATTTAAATGTATTTAATAAACAGTGACAAAGAAAAATTTCAGCAGCAAAAAATATGTAGACTGAACAAAGATATCCTGAACAAAAACAAGCTAATCTAAGACTTTAAAGTGAGCCGTTATGTCGCGACCCTGACTGAACTGATGAGAGTTATGAGGGTTTGCAACTCCTGTAATCTGTATTCCAGCCACTCTGGAGGTGTTACGCCAGTGCCGGCTTTATCCTCGATGTCAGCCTGAAGGGCTTTCAGAGCGCTCTCAGCTGTCTGGATGTAACGGCTGTACTCTTCCTCTGCGCTGGTCTCCTGCCGAGCTCTCTTTGGGCATGGCTGAGAGGTTGGAAATACAGAGAAAATATCGATCTTGTAAATCATTTTCTGTTACTCTTAATGATGAGAAACTCTTTAAATATTAGTTTGAATCAAAGTACTTGGTCAGTCAGACAAGACATGAGCATCCAACTTGTGAATAGAATACATTTTAACTTAATTATGCTACTAACCTCGGAGTCTGTAACTGCTTCAGTTTCAGCAGCCGGTTTGTTAGTTTTTACTTTGTTCTCCAGTTTCTCATTGTGCTGCTCAATCACTGTTGTCTCCTGTGTGAGCCTCTGTAGCCGTGACACCACGTTTTCCTCTGCATTGACCGTCTGCAACAGAAGATCCCCATTTAACCATCATCTGTTTTACTAAAGTAAAATTTCATCAATCGATTATGGTATGGCTTACCTTACTGAGATAATTAACCACTTTGGTTTTTATTTCTTCCACACACAAACTCTGGGAAATTACTTCTTCATGGTTTGTATTCTTCAACACCAGAAGGAGACATTAGATTATGTCCAGGCTTTAACATTAAACCGCACTAAACTTGAAACAATATCAGCTGTGTTTTTGGCTTACCTCTGCAAAGTAGGAAAAGGCCTCTAGGGCGTGTTGATGTAGCAGCCAGGATTTGTCAGCCAAAAAGACACCAAACAGGCAACTCAGCCTGGGAAGAATATGACTCTGAGCCCAAAAATCATTAGAAAATAAGAATATATTTATTTATTTAAAGAGTTTAATTTTTATAACTTCAATATTATTCCTAAACTGCAAATTTACACAAAGATTAAACCTTTTTATAAATGTCTGTAGTTTTGTGCTATGGATATTTTTGTCAGGGTCAAAATCTACCAGATAAACCATAAATTAAAAACTTATCTTCACTTTCATTATTAATAATGAAAAGAAGAATTAGTAGTAGCAGTAATATAACTATTATTCTCAGGTTTTATTACCTGGCTGTCAGGTGGGACAAAGATCTTGCCCAGGGAAGAGAGGAACTCCAGAGCAGCCAGCAGCAGTTCATCCGCACACTTTTGAGCAACCACTGCATCCAGACACAACAGTGCCTGAAATGACACCCAACAGTCAACAGAATCATTTTCTATTCCTCAGCGTTTCCATGTGGATTATGAAAACTAAAGCTTACCTGGTGTATGACTTGTGGCTCGAGGTTTTTCACTAATATGGCTGTTAGTGACAAAAGTAGCTGCATGGTGCATTGTAGGATAGGATGGGTCTGAATCTGGGGAAAGGCAGGTTGCAGATATAATGGTGTTAAATGTATTACTTTACAAAATGTGTGGGTGTGTATTTAAGTCTCACCTGATCAGGACTCATCCGTAACCAGAGCTGTGTGACTGTCCCGACTGCCGGCAACACGCACTGTCCATCAGGAGATGGCTGTCCTCGAACCACCGACAACAGGGACAGCAGCACTCGACTCTAATATGAGAAGAGTCCTTTTTAATGCATGCATGCACACACAAACACACACTGTATATGTACAAGTGCAACCCCTAGAAACTGCAAAACTTTTTCCAGGAGAAGTGAACTTTCAGATAAACAGGAGAGGTCACTGTCTTTCAAAGTAATCTGTTTTCAACCATAGGAACAAAATGACTTATTGTTTCCCACTTCTCAGTGCACAAGGTCAGAAGCTGTGATAGCCCTGCCCTTGATATTCCCATAGTTAATGTCAGCAGTTAGCACTAAACAAACTTTAATTCATCCCCACTTCATGCTAAGCTAACATATTGAATAATATATAAAAAAAGAATATTCTCTGACATTTTATGAAAAGTTCCCGGCAGATTATAATCATGACATTAATAGACCTAACATCATCTGATGTCCTTACCACTTTGTCAACTTGTCCCAGCTTGAATCCTCCATGCTGCCAGTCAGTCATAACCTTTTGACTGAGGTCAATAATCTCTGTTTCTATACAATGACGAGCATCAGGTGAGAGGGCTCTGAGAAGGACATGATGCCACACTGCAAGGTTCTCCACCTCGGATGGTGGAAAGTGTTTCACCAGCTCCATCTGGAAAAACAAATAATTAATGGAAACACTGCTTATATTAAGACCATGAATTTCCACATTTGACCTTCTTTGATGATTTCTCTTCAAAACAGCCAACAAGCCATACTGAAAAGTAGTGGAGTTGAAAAGTTGAGATTCTATGCAGTGTAGTCATTGCATCAATCCATGTATTTATTAGCAAAAGCCAAAAAATAGCAAAACTAAATGTGTATTAGGGTGATTTCTGAGAACATCAACATTTTTGGGACAATTCTGTTTTTGTTTGTTTTTTTACCTGATGATTTGGTGTCATAAGGAAGACCATGCGTCTTAGCAGCAAGCCAAGGTGGAACAACTGGTAACACTCAGTGGTGCATGCTTTAACCTAGACCAGCAGAGGTGATGGTCAGTGTCTGCAAAATATTTTAAGTCTGCAATATGTAGGTTTATTAACCTCCTTGGTTGGAAATGTTATGAAAAGTTTCAAATGAAAGCTAAAGAAAAAACAAGAGTATATTATATTCATCTCTAGTCTCTGCTCACCAGCTGAGCAATAAGGAGGACATGGTGCAGGCACAGTTCTGCTGTCTCATATCTGTAAGCAAAGACAATAGCAGCAGTTAATTTAATACAGTGGATCACCATAAATATAAACCTAAAAATAAATAAAAGCTAAAGAATAGGTTCAGCAAAAATAGCAATGGCAGTACATTTTAAGATAGCTAAAAGAGCAGTAAATACAACAAAATTAATCTCATAACACAATATAAGCTCTTTAAAACAATATCAAGGTCAAGAAAATATGAGTCCAATAAAATAGGACTGAGGTGATGGGATCTTTGTCTAAGACACAATCTAAACACACTAAATGTTTCTCCTAACATGTTCTTAATGAGCATCATAAGTAAACATAGACATGCTTCTCTCTGCTTCTTCAAAACCTTCCTGATGATAGCTGTTAAAGTTAACGGTACGATATGGATGTGTGGGTTGAAAGGCACCCCTACCCATAAATAAAGCCACAGCTAAGTGTTAGTCAGAGATAGTCTCTAACTTCTCTTCTCAAGAAATATTAACAGGTGTGGACCAAGCCTTGTTTTGCATGAGGTATAATGAAGGTGCATGAGGTTACAAAAAATACAACTAGCACTTTTGTAACTTAATGCACAACTGTTCCATTGGTTGTGCTGTTTATGCAACTTAAATAATGACTTCACCTCTTTTTGGGATCTATTTAAAAATCATTGAAAGCCCACATAAATCTCAAACATCTTCTTTTATAGGTGCTTTACAACCAAAAAATTCCCTATGGATGTCATAATTACCACATGAAAACATTACTCTTCCTTCTCACCGTGCTGTGAAACACCACGCATCTGTTGCCAGTAGTGCTGTTTGAGTATCAGCCTGCAGCACAGCATCAACCAAACAGCGTTCCTGAAAAAGTGAGATAAGCGACAAGGGAAGCCAGATACACAAAAAAGGCAGAAAAAACACTTGCAAATATTGACAGGGAAATTTTAAAACGAAAGAATAACTTTGTCTGAATTAAGGGAAATCCTGAACTAAAACAATGCCAACAACACTTTGGTAATCAGAAGTCAAATACTTTAAACACGACACCCACCCAATACTCAATTTTAGCTCCAGATTTCCATCTTATTGTTAAAAAGCAAAAGATCTCATGACTACAGAGGCCAATATTACTTTTTAACACGCACACAATTCAGACATAGCGAGAATACATACCTAATATTATCAAAGTTCGATTTAAGGTCAGCTTCGTACCAGGAGACATCTGGAAAGGTTTACTCATGGCTATGTTATGAAGAGTCCAATCCATATGAAAGAAATAATCAAAACTAGAACTTCTTTAATTTTTTTTTCAGTTTTATCACTTTTCTTGATCATCTGAAAGAGACTTGCTGGCAAAGTGTCTATGTCCAACGAGATTTTAGCATAAAACTTAAAGCTGTCAAACATTAGGAGCAATACAATTCTATCCATATCAAATTATCTATATAGTTCAGCCACTGTTGTTCAGCTACTTTATCTAATATAATTTCTACTGGTCTGTGTATATTACCCCAAGAGGTTTGCAGATAACACAAAAGACTTTGTATTCTTCAGACCACAGTAGCCATCAATAAACCACAACAAAAAAAACATCAAACAACACTGCATTTTTCAAATGCAGAAATAAATAATAAAATAGCATCTCATCTTGTCCGCCTGACATCCCTCTCACTCACAGAGGAAATGTCAGCTGATTACTTTTTTTTCCTCTTCAAATGTACAGATGTACTTCTGGTGTATTCAGCTGTAAGCCACTCTGCTAAATGACTGTATAGTTTAGTCTGGTATAGTGTAACAGAGTGTAGTATATGTAGTGAGTTTTTTAATTACCAAACAAAAGGACCAAACATAAGAGTAAGGATTTTTTTTCCCTTCTCTTGAAGAAATGAGCAAATAAGCCATTTTCTGGAGTCCAAAGATTAAAAGCAGATTTGAAACAGCCCTCATAGAAAGAATTAATGTCTGAAGCAAAACAAGTGATTATTGAAGCAGCATATACTAATACACATCTGAGTCCAAGAAGTTAACAAATCTTGACAAAATATATTTGTAGCAAAAATTTATAGTTAGATAAAAAAAAAAAAAAATCATTTCATTTTACTGTTTTACTTCATAAGAAAAACACTCTGATACTGATATTCCCTAATCTACCAGATGTGGGTTATAACGGAGCTCACCAGTACGGGAAAGTACGCAGGAGGAAGCGCAGCCAAATTGGCACAAAGCTGCACACAGACGTGGTGGTGCAGAGAGACCTTGATCTGGGCCTGACCCTTCAGCATCACCCCTGGCAAACGAACTGGTATTTTACGCTCAACATGGCATCGCCGGAAACTAATAAAGAGAGCCTGGTAGAGGGGAAGCCTAGAGGGGAAGAGCAAATGAAATATTTCGGATACTGAAACATAAACCCAAACTAGTTCCAGTTTCACACTTGGCACAGCTTTATTTCACTTTATTGACCATTTTAATAATAGAGTCCTTGAAAATGACACACCCTCTAAGGGCACACGGGAGCATAAATTTTTGGCATACGAAGTCCCCACTAGCTCAAAATCTCAAACGGGAAGGAAAATGAACAAAGACAAGACCCACCCAGGCATTTTATTTAGGCCTGCATCGTCAGACAGTGACAGGTTCAGATTTGCAGAAGATCTACAATTCACCAAACTAAAATAAGACCTGTGATATTAATACTCTACCGGTACTATATTGTACCGGTAGAGTATTAAACTAAATATTTTTAGTTTATTCCAACTAACTTGGAATATGAAAATCATTATTACAGTACAGGCCAGTACGTAAATAAATTTGCAACGATAGCAATACCTTGTAAGTAAAAGTTCTTAATAACAGCTTCTACTAAACGAAAGAGTGAAGTGACTTCGCAGTTCAGGGATTTGGAGCTTGCACACGACGGAAGAATTGTGCAGCACTTTTGTCTGGAATAATAAACAAGTAACTTGCTGTTTTGATTTTGTGTCTGGGGTGTATTATTGTGCTTTGACAACTTGGCCTGAATTCTACAAACAACAAGACCAGGTACAAAGAAGTGATGAATATCAACAGTTTTGTGGCCAAACTGCAGATGGGAGAAATTAGAATTAGTTTTACAGTTTGGCAGTCTAAGCTGAATTTGTATGTGTGTGAGAGGTCAACAAACATTAAATCTCATGCAATTCACTGTAAGCTTCCTCATAGTTATAAAGTGCTTTAAGGGTAATGAAAAAGATGGATGCAAAGGATAGTGGGTTGGAAAACATGCCAATGATTCAAGTGTAAATTCATGCCACGAAAAGATGTTTATAGAGTATTTGTCTGAGGTATTTTGACAAAAGGAATACGTAAACTTATTACCGTCTGCTTTACTTTGTGATTTAATCACAATTAGATGTTTAGACTAATCAAACTTAGTTTAGTTTGAAACTACAGTGTGCAGATTAAAAAAACTGAAACAGAAAATCATGGATGTGAAAGTCAAAATAAGCTGAAAATGAATCACCCACATCATCTTAAGCATAAGATCTCCAATCCAACATGTGAATTATTAAAATACTGCAGATATGATGTTAATGAAAACCTTCATTACCTGGGTGTCTCCTCCGAGAATTGGCTGCCAGGGTACCAAAGCTGTAGAACTTCTTTTGGTTGGCCGGCGAGCTGTCCCATGATGTTCACCAGCAGGAGACACTGAGGGAGCTCATGTTCAGGACTCAACCCTGTAAGCAGTGTGTTGCATATTGAATGATTGAGTAGAAATCAGCAGCTAGAACCACGAATAGCTCGAAATTACCTGGAGATCAGACAATTAAAGATTTGCAGGCAAATTTTAAGTTAAGAGACAACATACTGGGTCACTAACAGTTCCAATTCTTAGCAATCGTATTCAAATATATAAGCAATGGTCAGGGAATGTATGATTATTGTTTTCCAACATTTTCCATTTCAAATTTTTAATGTTAGTTTCCTCACAGAGCAACACAAAAATATATACAGCATTTGGGAAACAGGTTTTTCTATCTGGTGCATCTTTGCCTCCTTTTTTTCCCTGTCTATTTTCTGTTCTCTTTCTATCCTTTTGCTGCCCCCTCTGGCCACATCCAGCATTATTATGCATATTAATTAGTACCAAATAATTATTCAACATAAAAACACATAAAACGAACTTTAAAATAAAATAAAGATTTCAAACCATAAAAGCGGCTTTATACCCACAGAGCTAATTTGCCAAGTTCAACACAGCAGCCAGACCATCATTCTGCTTGCTCTACTGCTGGACAAGACCAGTTAGTAAACAATAAATAAATTTAAAAAAATAAGTAAAAGTTTGAGTATGGCTTTTTTATGCTTTAGTTTAATGAAAGAGAAAGTTAAGTTTTTCCCACAGATTTTTTTTCCTTAGCAATTACTCCAAGTTCTTTATATTTCTACACAGCACAATGTGGAATGCTATACGATGACAAAAGATGCACAACAGAACCGTGTATTTTTGCATTTCTTTGCTCAATCTGCCATGGTTCACTTTGAGAACAGCCAAAGTGTTTACATCTGTTATCTAGCATGTGATGTATAACATGAAACACAATTGTTAAAAGTTGTGTAGTCCAGTTTCTCAACCTTGGGATGCCATGGGGAAGAGAAGGCTCCAGAAATGCACATAATAGATGTAACAGTTCCATCAAACAAGTGTGGAAGTATGAGTTTAAAGGTCGAAAAGTTACTTGATTCGTCTTTAAGCATTTAAACTCACTCGGGTCCTGCTGGAGGACAGCTTCAGCAAAGGGCCTCAGAGGCAACAACTGGAGCAAGAAAGCATCCATGGGAACCAGAGCTGCTGCATTCAGCTCTTCGGAGAGATCCGTGGGAAGTGCTGGGGCACCCAAGCTTGGAGGGAACTTACTGAAAGACATCATACTCAATATAATCATCAAACAAAATACAAGAATCAATAGATAAATTCTAGTAATAAACTAATATCTAAAACCAACAGGAAAACCACACTTACTTGAGAATCTGCAAATACAGTTGATAAAAGTTTGTACAGTGCTTTGTCAGAAAATATTTAAATTCCTGTTGGATGGATAAAGAATGACAAATACATTTAGATTTTTCTGTCTTCTGAAGCAAAAGGTTAAACGTATATCCAAAGAGGCTGAAAAAACACTCATTTCTGATACCTTTATGTAATGGACCAAAGTGTTGGCAAAGAATCTGCACATCTTTGCATTTTTCTGGAACAACTTGTATTCTGGGCTTTGTTTAGACTCCTATAAAAAGGGTAAAAGAGTTTTATTAGAAAAACACACGCACACACAAGATCAAGAGGACCTTTGAACCTTCACTGTTATACAATTGGGCACATTTTTTGTACAAATGTACAGAACAAGAGGTTACAAGATAAGAAAAAGTCACAATTTGTCATGTATTAAGGACAATCGACTGAAATTGTTTTGGAGACAGATGCTGACACCAGAATGTAACAAGCCAAAGTTGTCTAAAATCCCCAAAAACTATCTGTAGAAGAAACAGCCAGTCAGAGATTTCCTACCTGTAAACCAGCCTGCTGTATCTGTTCAGCCAACTCTATGCAGTTGTAAAAGGAAACCAAGAGGTTGTCAGACAGGCTGCTGCTGATGTTACTGTGATTCAGATGCTCCTCCACCAATGACTGGTATTTCAGGCTCTGTCTGAATAAAATGATCAAATAATCATAATAAGTGCAGCAGGAAATCAACAATCAACTTTCCCAATTCTCAAATAATTTATCCGGTGTGAAGAGTAAGAGAACAATAAATGGGGCTTACTTGACAAGGAACTTCCATGTGTTTGCATGTAGGGCAATGTCCAGGGTGGAGAAAAGAGAGCAGATGTCCAGAAGGGTATGAATCACTGCAAACAAAACAAAATTAAATAGAGAAAGAAACAAAATAATATAACATGTGGGATTAGTCCAAGATTGCATGTAAGATGTGCATGTAATGGAAAGGTCAAATGAAAAAGGATGTGGGAATCAAAGAAAAAAATATTCCTGAATGCAAACATAAACAAACACACCTGTAACAATGTCAGAAACCTCCTCCTCTGAGGCACTGCTATCCAGAGAAATCCTGTCTAGGACCTCAAACAGACCTCTCTGCAGGGAATAAGCATCCTTGAAGAGCCCCTGCAGCAGGTCTGCCACCAAGGACAGACGGCCACAGTATATTACCTCACTATCCTACGGATAACATGGGGAAAACATCAGTTCATTTAAACAATTTCCTGTGCTTCCTATTTCTTGTTGAATGGAGCCCATCAGATTAAAATAATGTGGCCGTTGATTTTATATTCCTTCACAACAGCTAATGGTTTCTGTTGAATTAAGATGCTAATCACTTTGGGAAAAAAGAAAAAAGAGAAAATAAAGTGGGCTGTATTTTGCATTCTTTATATTATTTATTTACTTATCTATATATTTATCTATTATAAGCAAAGATCATACAGTGAAGTTGACAGACATGTGAACAACAAAAATACTGGTGATTTTGCGCGTGTGTGGGGTATGTGTGTATGTTTGTGTGTGCGCGTGTGTCATTCCAGATAAGAAAAAAAATAAATCAATAAAAAGCAGTGCCAATTTGATTTTGAAAAATAAAAAATAAAAAAAATAAATATGATAAATGAATGAAAACATTATTAATGATAATAATGGTAATGGTGATAATAATAATAATGGTAACAATAATGGATTACAGTAATAACAGTAAGAGGGGAGAATGGGGGAGGAGGGGATGAAAGGGGCAGAAGTCATGAAAGTGAGTTGGGTTTTTTTCCCCCGTCAAGAGTACCTTAGGCCCTAGCAGTGGGCTGTACTTTGTATTAGCTGCAATTCAATTTTTTTTCTATTCACACTTTTTAAAATGGTTGTTTTAATAGAAAAACACTGTTCGGAATTCAATATAAACTACCAAAGTTCAGATACAATCATTTGTAGTAGTAGTATTAGCATAACAGTATTTTGCTTTCTTCAATCTGCTGGCTTAAAACACTTGAGTATTAATTACCAGTGAGACAGTAAATCAGTAAATCTAACTATTTCTAAAGAAATTTCCAAACTAACCTTACAGTGCTGAAACGTTTCCCTCAGTACTTTCAGGATACAAATAGGTAGTGAACGGATAACAACCAGTTCAGGCGCTTTTTCAAATGAGCCAACATGACGAACACAAGTGGAAAATGCTTCAATTATCTCCCTCATAGCCTGAAACAAAATATCAAGGTTCCAGTTAAGAGTAAAGCAGGACTAAGGTAATATCTACATTACGTATAAAAAAAAAATAGTTTGCTGTACCCTTTTGAATCATAATGTGTAGACGTACCTGTAGAATGTTCCGCAGCAAGGCACAGACTTCAGTATTTTGACTTGAAAGCCCACCAACTTGATCCATAATTTCCTTCATCATGCTGTCAAACACTGTCACTGCCTGCAGACATGCATGTTAGATGAAAATGTGAGTGTGAGCCCTGGCTTTGCCTGTTAGTATTTGAGTACTGATCTGTGCTCTCTGTATAGACTGTATAGACTCTCTGTATAGACTGATTGATCCTGAAGGGGTGGATTTGGGCTTTGTGAACTTGGGTTATAAAAGAATCAGAGCCCTGTGTGCGCTCCATCTTGTCCTACAAGCAAGATGGAGACACTCTATATAAACCCACCACAAATAAACAAACACTAAGCACCACATACAAAGAACTGACTAAGAACAAACACTGGTTAAAC
Source organism: Craterocephalus eyresii (assembly GCA_037177035.1). Lineage (NCBI taxonomy): Eukaryota > Metazoa > Chordata > Actinopteri > Atheriniformes > Atherinidae > Craterocephalus > Craterocephalus eyresii. Next base: position 17,852,630 of record JBBBVT010000015.1, read on the forward strand.
AGTCACATGTCATGTGGAGCTGGTTATATCAGTAATATATCAGTGGACGAGAACAATTTCAAGCATAGTACACTGAGCTCTGGGTCTTTTATAACCTGGATGTACCAAGCCCAGGTGCTCAGGAGAAAATGCACCACCCACTTAGGGCTGGGTTTAAAAAATCGATTAATCGATTCAAGAATAAAAAATCAATAATTGATTCATAAAATGCCAAAATCTATTTTTAAAAAAAAGAAATGTTTTGTTTTTTTTTAAAGAAAGAAAGCTTAGTTTTTATTTGGCCATTCTTTTTTACTGTAGTGTTCCTGTTAACACTGTATTCTGTTTAACATGTAACATTGGTTATTTTTACAAATAAATGTTAGTTATGTGTGTGACATGCTAGTGCTGGACAATTATTAATGAAAACATGAATATTAAATTTATATAAAATACAAACTGATGAAAGGTTGCTTCAGCTTTTCATAAAATCTGCCATCTGTTTAATATTCAAGAAATAATTATGTGACATGAATATCTGAAAATGAATCCATATTGAATCAAATCTAAATTAATCGAAATCGAATCGATTTTTGCTCTTGTGAATCGATTCGAATCGATTCAGGAAATTAGGAGTGATACCCAGCCCTACACCCACTAAGGATTCAGCAACCGATACACAGAGTACAGATCAGTATTTAAATACTAACGGGTAGAACAACGGCCATTATATTGTCAAAAAAGCACAGCACACTTCTAAAATATCTATATCCTTGAGTTAATGTAATATAATGTTACATTTCTAGTCACTCTGTTTAACTTCTAAAATGATCTTCTCATAATCAATACTCAAAGTAATATACTTGTCCAAGTTTACCTTTGGTAA